>JAUNZO010001105.1:1200000-1575657 GCA_031894775.1 Chloris gayana | reverse complement strand
CGGAATCAACGGGACAAAAAAGTGAGCGGCGCACGAGCAGCCGCGACACGAACCCTTAAAAAAGGACGCGCTATATAAACCACAGCGGCGGCGCGGCCCAGCCCAGCCCCAACCCAGTTATCCCCCACTCCTCACTCAACAACGCCCCACCCGCGCCGCCATCTGCCGCGGCATTCTACCGAGCACCTCGCGCGCATGGCTGCCATGGCCCCCCACAGCATCGCCCAGCCGGCGACGAGAGCCGCCGCCGTCGCGCCGACCGCCAGTAGGGCTCTCGTAAAGCATAATAACTTTTCCTCCAGCTCCGCTCTCCGCCTCCCACTCCTCCGCGGCGCCGCCGCTGCCGCCACCGGGCCCGTCCGCTTCTCCACAACCGCGGCGGCGGCGGTCTCCACCGCCACCCCGGCCGCTACTTCCGCTGCTGCGATGGACGCGGTGGCGGATTGGGGGCTGACCCCGCTGTCGGAGGCGGACCCGGAGGTGTACGACCTCATCGAGCGCGAGAAGCGGCGGCAGCGCGCGGGCATAGAGCTCATCGCCTCGGAGAACTTTACCTCTCTCGCCGTGATGGAGGCGCTCGGCTCCCCGCTCACCAACAAGTACTCGGAGGGCATGCCGGGGGCGCGCTACTACGGCGGCAACGAGGTCATCGACGAGGTCGAGGAGCTCTGCCGCGCGCGCGCACTCGCCGGGTTCCACCTCGACCCCGCCGCCTGGGGCGTCAACGTGCAGCCCTACTCGGGGTCGCCGGCCAACTTCGCCGCCTACACGGGGCTGCTCCAGCCGCACGACAGGATCATGGGGCTCGACCTGCCGTCCGGGGGCCACCTCACCCACGGGTACTACACGGCGGGCGGTAAGAAGATCTCTGCCACGTCCATCTACTTCGAGAGCCTGCCGTACAAGGTGAGCTCGGACACCGGGTATGTCGACTACGACAGGCTGGAGGAGAAGGCCATGGATTTCCGCCCCAAGCTCATCATCTGTGGTGGGAGCGCGTACCCGCGGGATTGGGATTACGCCAGGCTCAGGGACATCGCTGACAAATGTGGCGCCATGTTGCTCACGGACATGGCTCATATCAGCGGTCTCGTGGCCGCGCAGGTGTGTTTGCTGCTCATTCAATTGCACTTAGTACTGGACCACATTCGTGATTATCAAATGTTTATTGTTGTTGTGATTACCTGTATGACTAATTGATGTGAAGGTTCCATCTTTCTTAGATTGTTAGAGTTCACTAGGTTCGTTCCTTCTCCTGTTCTGACTCATGGGTTTGACCGGCTGGACCCATCCTCATATGGGCTTGACTCATGCATAGATAGTGGCGCTATTTGAATGTGACCGATCTTATTAGTGCATAACTGGCTCATTCTGGAAGTTGCAAAAACAGGATGTTTCATTTTGAGTGATCTGTTAAATAAGGAGTCAGTTGGCACAATCTCAGTGCGTTTCCCTTATGTGCTTCCGATATGATTATTGGTTTTTAATTATTAGCATCCTTATATGACCTGCTCGTGGGCTGTTCTCTACTGACTGTTCACTTTTTAGGAACTGTAGTACATGTATATGATCTCGGGATCCTATTGTTTTTTAATCTATATAAAGTACTGAAATGCAATAACTTATTTACTTTATTTTACCAATAAACAACCAAATAAATGAAGTACTGAATGCATGTATTTGTAACCAAAGATGATGCATGTCCTGTTATTATGTGGAGAATATATTTGAGACATTTCAAATAATTACTGCAAGAATATGATTGGAACTTTGTAATTTCTATGCAAATCCTACAAAATATCCATACTCCATATGGGATAGTTTCCTTTTTCTGCTTCTGGTCTTATCACGGCCGCCATTGCGATATAATTTTTTTCATTAATTATTCTACAGGAGGCTTCAAATCCTTTTGAGTACTCTGATGTGGTTACCACTACCACCCACAAGAGTCTTCGAGGCCCAAGGTCTGGTATGATCTTCTACAGGAAGGGCCCAAAGCCTCCCAAGAAAGGCCAGCCAGAGGGTGCTCTGTATGACTATGAGGATAAGATCAACTTTGCAGTGTTTCCATCGCTCCAAGGGGGTCCTCACAATCATCAGATTGCTGCGCTGGCTGTAGGCCTGAAACAGGCAATGTCACCTGGATTCAAGGCCTATATCCAGCAGGTCAAGGCAAATGCTGTTGCCCTTGGAAACCATTTGATGAGTAAGGGCTACAAGTTGGTTACTGATGGAACAGAGAACCACCTTGTTCTCTGGGATCTCCGTCCCCTTGGTTTGACTGGTAGGCACAACATTTTTTACTTAATTTTACAGCAACCTTCCAAAATTTTGTACAATCTTGTTCTAAAGGGTGCTTCTTGATATTGTAGGCAACAAGGTTGAGAAGCTTTGTGACCTATGCAGCATCACACTTAACAAAAATGCTGTCTTTGGTGACAGTAGTGCATTGTCACCAGGTGGTGTCCGCATTGGTCAGTATCTCTTTCTAGCCATAACAAATTTATAGCATAACAGTGTTTATCATGTGATGCATAGTTGGATGTGAATAGATAGGGATCGTAGCTTTGGAATTAAATCCTTATGCAAACACCGTTTACTGTTAACTCAAGTAGCATGTTTGGAACCTACTAGCACATAAAAGGATGATATCAATTTTGGCTCTTTCTGCTAGGTTGATGAATTACTATACCAGTTTAGTATGCAACACATTTCATGTTTTTGTAGTAAAAATGCCTTTTAATTTTAATAAATGGTGACTTACAAGGGAAGATATCTGTTTAATAACACAAGAAGTCATCACATATCAAACATGTAAATTAGAATCTGCTCGAAGACATCAAATTTACATTGCACATGAAGCCTTGTTATTATTATGACTTATAAGCTGCTCTAAGGCATATCACTCTCGCAAGCCACATTTGTGTTTCAGTAAACATATTAACTCATGTTTAGTAATTTCTTGAAAAAATAGAGTCTCTTGTATATTTGTCATTTAAAAGATTAGAGGTGTCTGTATTTGTTATAAGCTGTTGAAAACGTGAAGAAATGGAAATTTTGTAAAGCTCTGGGCACTTCCATTAGAGAGGATAATGTTACAATTGATGATAATTTGCTAGGAAAAGTTTCTTCTGCATATCTTTAAACTATCAATCTGAATGCTGTTGCAGGCACTCCTGCAATGACCTCAAGGGGCTTGGTTGAGAAGGACTTCGTGCAAATCGCAGAGTACCTTCACCAGGCTGTGACCATTTGCTTGAATGTCCAGGAGGAGCATGGCAAGCTTCTAAAAAACTTTGAAAAGGGTTTGGTGAACAACAATGACATTGAAAAGCTGAGGGCAGAGGTTGAGAAGTTTGCCACTTCGTTCGAGATGCCTGGCTTCAGGGTGTCTGACATGAAGTACAAGGATTAGAGTGACAGTGTAGCAAACTTTTTGTCGGGTTATATTAGCGCCCATCAAACCTGAATGCTGCGGTGCGCAAATGGCATCTAGATTTTCCTAGCTAGGGGTAGCACACAACTGTTTTGCTTATTGTCGCTCTTTCAGTTGGTGCACTATTCGGTCTATTTTGTTGGAATTGTTAATGGTATGATTAGAGAATAATAACTGAAAACATTCCATGCAACAGAACATGTAATTCTGCGTACCTTGGGTACTGTATTAATTTGCTGATCATGGTCGCGATGGGTTTTGGACTTACAGGGAGTGTGACCCTGTTCTCCATGCACAATATGTAACTGTTAAAAGGAGACCCAACCTAGGAGGAGCTAGGTGGGTGTTCATTAAGGAGCACAATATGTAAGCCTTGTAATTGTGATCCTTGGTGATAGCGTTTCTCCATAGCCACGATGGCATTTAGGTTGCAGAAGCAATAAATAAAGTTAATTGTGACTTGTGAACTAGTAATATGTAGTGGTGTATCATGGACACCAGCTTACAGTGTTTCAAGGATTACTACATGTATCGTCAAAGGAAATAGTTCATGTAGATTATTTTGCTTTTTATGGTATTGGGATGCTTCATTCTGTCATTCTCATACGACTCCTTTAGAGTCTCTTGTTATCTATAACCGTTTTCGTTCTTTTCTCAGGTCCTAAGCTCTGTAGGAATGCTATCTGGAAATTGAGCCTTGAATCGTTTTTTTTTAGAGCACAACAGTATCAGACTCCTTTATGTAGATGGAAGGTACAAACAAAACTACACAATCAGGCTCCTTTCCGAAGATTGAAGGTCGGCACCCAGGCAGTAAGCCGTTGAACGAAGCAAACAAGCATGCTTTGAGACGTGAACTAGAAGAAACAACAGTCAACTAAGTTTCCGGCCACGCATTTTATCAGGTTTGAATCTCAAGACATTCGTGAAGACCTCCCTAAACACGAAAGGCTTCCTCCAAGCATGCCAGTAGCATCAAAAGGCCATCCCATGTTGACCAAATCGATCCATGTGTCTGCTCTTGGATCGTATGCTCTCAAGACTTTTCCAAACTCCGCCGAAAGGATTATGGTTCCATCATCTAGAACCGTGGAAGGATATGGCCACGGATAATATTGTTTGCGCCCCAGAAACTCTGACAGGCGGGCATCTAATGGAATACCGTTTTGTCCAAAGCCCGTTGTCCATGTGAACCAAGAACCAGAGATCCATCGAGGAACATTGACGGTTGCCATTGGCCATGACCAAACAGCCATTCAAGTCAGTCAGTTGGTAATCATCAAAATGATTGGTGTACTCAAGCTTCTTGGCATCAGGGTGGCTGTGTAGCAGACCAGGCAGAGGCGGCAGAGCTCCTTGGCCGGGAGGCGGAGCAGGACATCGGACAATATCTTTGTGGGTAGCACCCCGTTGTTGGCAACGTCGAAAGGGGTTGCGGCGATCAACCTGGCTCTCTTGTTTCGTGCAGGCGCGGAAGACATTGTTACTGAACCCCTTTTTTTGTGTGTGAGATGGTTACTACTACCTTTTTGTGGCCCGTCCAGATTCATGCTACTCAACGGCAACCGGAGTAGCGTTTTAAGAAATGCATCATGACCCGACTGGACGTGCGTGGCCGAATCGGACTGAGTTGAGGTCGTGTTCGGAACTGGTGTTACAGCAAAACAACTTTGTTCTTTCTACTGCAAACTCTATTCTGTTCGAGAGATTTTACGCACGTGGACATGCTAAGCAAGCCAAAACTTGGTACCCAGAAATCGGTAGGCAACGTTGTTCCATGAGATTCATTACAATCAGAGCGACAAAACAATATGTATTAGATCTAGAAACTGAAAGATGTATTGGACAGCTGCAGCAACATCAGCACACACGCTGCATTAGAGAAGCATCAAAGAGGTGAGCACTGCCCCTCTCTTCAGTTTTCAGCTAAAGTTGTCAACATAATTTATCAATAAAGAAACAGGGTACTAAGTAGCACAGTGGAGCACTGCAACAGAATATTTCAGCTATGATATTTGTCCACACGTCAATACATGATAGATCAGTTATGAATAACGAAGTAACTAAATAAAATTCAAATTACTACATGCTTGCCATGGAGATTTATACATTTGTGGGATTATTGCAGGTAGCTTTTTCGTCAAAGTCAATACAAGCCATGGGCACCAGAGTAGGAAATACTTGACATTGGAGAAAGAATATAAAGCACCACACCCTAAGTTTTCAACACAGAAGGCTTCCACTGAGCATAGCAATGGTAGAATAGTCTCCCACCGAGGCCAACTCATCCCAAGTGTTTGTCTTTGGATCATAGGCCCATAAAACCTTTTGGTATTGTCCCCAGAGGACTATCCTCCCATCAGCTAAAACAGTTAAAGGCCGTAACCTACATTCATCCCAAGTGGTGGAGTAACACACAACGTAACGTTTGGTCCACAGTCCTTTGCTCATGTCCACTAGAAACCATAGATCAATTGAATTATCATCCCATTTGGGGTAGACTATAACCAAACAGCCATTCAATTCAACCAGATGGAGATATATCGAATAATCAGTTTTCGGGACCTTCTCTCTGCATCAGAAAAGGCGCTGCTTGATGGCCCTTGGAGAGCCAATGGCCGCCACTCCTCCGTTGCTAAGTCAAACATGAGGATATCGAAGGGCAACCATAATGTTGCAGTCAAAAGTAGTCCATATAAATGGATCCTATAGTCAGTAGTCTATAGTTACAGATAGGTTCACAATGTATAAATAAAAAACAGTCAATAGAGTAAGAGAGGAGTGTGAGTGATAAAATATTTTTTATTCACTACAGCTAGTCCATAAGCATATGGATAACTTTTACTATTGAGTGCTTATAGACTGGTTGCACAAGGTTTAAGACAGTCAATAGTGATTTATTTATTTCCTATTGACCACTTTACAACCACATTGTGATTGCTAAGAGTCTTGATGTAAGAGATCTATAACTTTTTATATTTTAATGAAATCTCTTCATTCGCAAAAAACAATTCCCCAACTGTTTTCGTACCCGCCGTCCACCTCGTAACGGCCAGCCTACCGTAGTAGCTTCTGTCCGTCTGAGCACACGCACTAGCGACCGTTATGGCCTACGCTAAGCTCTGAGTCTGATCGGACCAATGCTGGCACGCTGCGGGGTTTGCATTTGCAATGCATGCCGCCCGCAGCCACATGTAACAGCTCCTGATGAGCTCGCGCTGTGCTGCTTCCCCCACCAGGTCGTTTTTTTTTATAGATCTTGTGCATAAATTTTTGCTTTTCTTATGCTTTGGCTTGGAATCCCAGGGTGGAACTGTTTTGAGATGAGAGACGAGGTCTGCACTTGCAGCGCTCGCCCATCGATGCTGATCCCTTGCAAACGAATGTATGGACTACTTTTGGGACTGAATCGTGCCCACTGCTAAAGAAGTGTATAGTATAAATTGTCCGACAGTTTTCAGATCTGTGCTTCGTCGTCTCTGCAGTGACAACTATAAACATGCTAGAAAAGGGTGGCAGCATGGGATATATAAGGAGCTCAGCGCCTCAGCGTTACAAGCAAACATAACGAAACTCGCGTAACCGATCATCTAATTAACACACATTCCAGCAGGTGATATACATATGTAGCGCGTCCAACCAGCATCACGTAACACCAGAACTGGCGTACAATACTTGTTCCCTGAAGCCGTGTGGTGTTTTAACTTTTAAGCAAAGGCATCATCGCCTTGCCCCCTTGCTGATCAGGTGTGCATAGTAGTGGAAACGGACGGAGTCGAGCTGAGTTGGTGTTGTTCGGCTAATCTGTTGCTATAGCAAAACGGACTTCGTTCTACTGTGAATCCTATTCTCGACAAAACGTATGAGGCGTGAATCTCTTGCTTAAAGGCATCCATACCCAGTATGAGCCGTTGTTCCATGACATTTATTACAATTATATGAAGTAATGTAACAAATATGCTGGCACAGTATTAGAGATCCAGCTTGCAAGACTAGAAACTGAAAGGTGTATTGCAGATGCAGCAACATTCGGCACAGTAAATTAGAGAAGCATCAGCCAGGTGAACACTGCTCCATACTCTTTTCAGTTTTGAGCCAAAGTTGATAAAGAAACAGCGTACTAAGTAGCACAGAAATAATAGTCCAGACATGAATACATGACAGTTCAGTTATGAATTTAAATTAGTACTAGTATATTGGGACTATTGCAGGTAGCTTTTTCATCAAAGTAAATACAAGGAATGGGCACCAGGGTAGAACATGACATTGGGGCTCCACGCCCTGAAGTTTCAACACAGAAGGCTTCCATTGAGCATGGCAATGTTATAATAGTCTCTCACCGAGGTCCAATCACCCCAGGTGCTTGTCTTTGGATCATATACCCCCAAAACCTGTCGGTATTGTCCCAAGAGGACTATCCTCCCATCAGCTAAAACGGTTAAAGGGCGCAACCGGCAGTCATCCCAACTGGTGGGTGAGCAACAGACAGAGTAACGTTTGGTCCAAAGTCCTTTGTCCATGTCCACTAGAAACCACAGATCTATCAAATAGTCATCCCATTTGGAGTAGACTATAACCAAACATCTGTTTAACTCAACCAGCTGGAGATATATCATAAACTCAATTTTCTTGACCATTTTCTCTGCATTAGAAAAGGCGCTGCTCAATGGCCCTTGGAGAGCCGATGGCCGCCACTCCTCCGTCGCTAGGTCAAACATGACAATATTGATATCAGCCGGGCAAGTGTTGTTGCGGTCTTTATTTGACAAGAAGTAGGCAACCCCATCAATGACCGCCCTCTGAACCAATAGTGTGGAGATGAGCATTGGAGGTTGTGCCCTCACCCTCCACTGTCCAACACGGCTGCCAAGTGTTATGACATGAAACATCTCATCAGCACCACTGTCCGTCAAACACAAGGTGGAGCGGAGTATTTTGTATTCTCTGGTGGATGGAACATATCCAAATATGTTCTCTATGCCGAAGGTAATATGCTTGATGACTATCTTAGGCAAGACCATAATTGCACCTGTAGCTTGGTTGAGCACATAGGAATCTGACATGCCCCCAGACATGAAGATGAAGCCAAATTGTGTGCTTAGTTCATAGCTATGAATCCCCTGTTCAATGTGCATCCGGTTGACAGCATGACCAGACAGGTCCATGATGTGGATCTCAACAGATCCTGGATTACAAAGCCCAACAAAGAGCGGGTTGCGGGTGGAGTGAGTGTTGGCAAAGCTCGGGTCGCAGGTAAGCGCCTTCCATGCCCGACAGACAAGGCGGAGACGGCAAAGCACCTTGGCAGGGAGGCGGAGCAGGACTTCGTATAGTACCTCTGTGGGTAGAACGCCATCATTGGCGATGGCAGGAGTCTCAAACCTGATGGGTTTGCTTTTTCTTGTGAAAACGGCTGCCATTGGGGAAATCTGCAAGGTCTGCACGCATAGATCATTTTGATGATGAGCTACTACAAAGGCTACTCAATACTAGAAGTAGCAAGTTTTCCTAGGCAAGAAATAACTATTCTTACTCAAAGAGCCCTGCTGAGTTAAATTCCCTCGAGACAATGTCAGCTACAATGATTCAGAGGACACAAATGAGCAATCTCGGTTCTAGCACACAAGAATAATCTTCTATCCAGCACATGAAACCAATTTCCCTTGAAGCAAACAGGACCTACATTAGTGCCTAATGTCAGATTCGTGTAGAACCACCAATTGGGACAGAAGTAAAAAGATACCATGTACTAGTATAGATGAGCTATCAACTTAATTGGTAAAGAAAAATGAAATTTATATGTCCTACAACAGCTTTCTCCATGAGGTGTTGCTGAATTCACAAGACATACTAGAAATCTGGAGGCATGTGCACATTGTTAGCATGGAAGGGATGTGAATGGGGTCATGCATATGCAAATCCGTAACCAAGCGAACAGAAATTAAACATTCAGTTTACGAGGGGCCTTCATGAGACATGGAACAATGGGACCGTGCCTAGCAATCGACTCATACAGTGGAAACCGCAAATACACTGAAAATTTGTCACAAGTGAACTTTACCAGTAGATTTCGCAATCCCCAACACGCACAGGCACAACAGTAGTAGATCTAATTGCGGGAGTTAGGGTTGTCCCATGCCTCCTCTCCGTTGTCTTCAGCGGGGTGGGACGAGAAAGAGAGCGGTGGTTTGTGGAGAGAGAGAGAGAGAGAGAGAGAGAGAGAGAGAGAGTTTTACAGATTTGAGTGACGAGAGGCGTGGCCGGGCGAGGACTGGAAGAGAGGCTTGGCGGTGGTGGGGGGATTCGGGATCAGGAGGCGATGAGTTTCGTGGAGGCAGAAGGGAACGACGCTCCTGGGCTCAGGTATGCTTATGCGCCGGCCCAACAAGCAACTACGGGCCGCCTGCCTAGTTTCCATGCTCCGTAGTCCGTACGGTACGAGTTTCAAATAATGGGCACGTCTCAGAGAGCTTTTTTTCATTCTAGCCCCTCTCATATCTAAAATTTTATAAGTAGCCCCTCAGTAACTATATTTTCAGAATCTAACCATTTAGTCGCGCGCATTCGGAATGGCGTGACACATGAATATGGTCACGTCGAACACTTTGGCGTGACCAAATAACACGTAGGAAAATAGGTTTGCCACGTAAGAATTGATCACGGTCACATTTAGTCACGCCATACAGGTTTGGCGTGACCAAAAGAGGCCAGAAAATTTAGTTTGAAGGATGCTACTTTTAAAATTTTAGATGAGAATGAGCCAATATAGAGAAAAAGTTCCGTCTCATAAGGGGAAAAAAATCAACTAAAAAAAGAAAAGAAAAAAAAGTGTGTCGTAGCTTCCAATCTTGGTGGCGTACGCGTGAACATCCACTGATTCGCAGGATCGCAGGGAATAATCGCCCAAGATTTAACACTATCCCGGCCGTCGTCGCCGGGCAGTGCACGAATCTGCTCATAAGAGGAAAATGGAGGATACTGATCTCGGGCTTGCCTCGCAACGCCCGCAGCGCGGAGATCCTCACGATATCTGGTCCGATCCGATCCGCGCGAGCCGACCATTCATTGCCATATCTCGCATCCTGATCTTTTCGGTGTATAAATCATGATGTGTATCCATCCCTGCATTGATCCGGGACTAGTAGCTAGCTAGTATCATCATCGATGGAGGCGGCGCCCAAGCGGGGGCGATCATGGCTGCTAGAGCAGGCCGGCGCGACCACCGGGAGAAAGGGAAGGTGGTGCCCGTGGTGGATGAGGAAGACGTGGTGGAGCCGTACGTGATGGTGGTCGACGACAGCTCCGTCAACCGCGCCGTCGTCACCGAGCTCCTCCGGAGCTTGCAGTACAGAGGTCTCTCACCGATCTTCTTTTTTCCACAAGATTTCCGTTGTCTTTTCTCACATCGTCCATTCGTTATACTGGGTGAGCAAGCTGTTTCCTTCTTCTCATGGTTTTGTCCTCGTGCAGTCACCGCCGTGGACAGCGGGAAGAAGGCGCTCAAGATATTGGGCACGGTATGTGGTCTCTGTTGATACTAGTTTCCTCATCATTCATGTCTGAGAAAATGCCGTTCCATTCCCTTCTGTATACGTATGTTTTTCCTCCAAGAGTCTGGCTGCAATTTTTCTATTTTCTAATTTGTATAGGAACCCAATGCAAGTATGATAATCACGGACTACTCCATGCCGGAGATGACTGGCTACGAACTCCTCCAGAAGGTCAAGGTACTGAGATACTAGGTCTTTCAGGAAATTAAAAAAAAATGTGACGAGGCCGTACGGCTGTATACTCCACTCTCGGTCATCATCTGATATGAGGTTACTGATTGACCAGGCGTCGTCGGAGCTCAAGCAGATTCCTGTGGTGATCATGTCCTCCGAGGAGGTGCCCACCAGGATCAACCGGTCTGCGTCTGAACCAACCATTGTTTAATTATGGCTGAATAATAAATCCCGAGAAATAACAACTACTTGTCGCATGATGTTAACAACATGTTGCTGTATCAGATGCTTGGAAGAAGGCGCGGAGGATTTCGTGCTCAAGCCCGTCAGGCCGTCAGACATCTCACGCATAGCGACCAGGATGATCTAGTCAACTTGCATCGATTGATGCCCGGCGGCCGCTGCAGCGTCCTTCGATCATCCCATTCGCTATTAGCGTTTCAGATTTGCTGCACATGGCCTTGGCTGCATACAGTAACGTAATAATATCGTTTAGCAAGAGGAATCATATTATTTTTGTTCCAAGGGAAACTACATTACTGTATTGTACATTGACGATAGTATACTTAACTGGTCCTCTGAAATTTGCAGCTGCCATTCGTTTCTTATTTTCAGATCACTAGAAGAACTATCTTAAGTGAAAAATACTCCTCGAATTCTGTTTTAGTTCATCATGGCATTAGAAATTATTTTTACATTAAAGTTGTTGTGACATTAATTGAGTGATCAAGTTTGTTACAGTATCCTTTTAGTTCTCAACTTTTTAAAGTACCAACTTATGTTTTACCAAATGGGGCTTTGAGCTGAAGTCGCATCATCGTGCCAGTACTGCACTTGGATTCAGAGCTGGCACTAGTATTTCCTTGGGACGAATACAAAACAGGATGCGACCACGGTGGGTCGTGCTAGCACTGTAATTTTGCCTGAATTTGCCTCATACATAGCAGCTTTCACTTAAATGGAAAGAAGGCAGGCTTAAGAAAAAGAAAAGAAAAATGCACAAGAAGCTCAAATTTAGTTCTAAACATGTGAACTTACAAATAGGTTCCTTTCAGCACACAAAATCTCGTCCATGTCGTTCCCAAAGGATTATCCTTCCAGTGTCTAATCAGTCGGTGTTTCCTATATCGAAAGTGTACTTGTTCAAGCAATGCACGTCGTGGAGTATTGCTTACCCATCACTTGTGACTTAGTCTACGTCCACAAGGAACCCGAGATGTATTGAGCAATCTTCTTCTTCTTTTGCGACTCAATGTCTTGAGCAATCTTTGTAGATTCAATGAACTAGGACCAAGCAGCCATTCCACTCACCCAACTAAGTTGAAAGCATGTCTCAAATTACATGACACAATAGCCTGCTGTTCGCACCAGCAAGAAGGCTGCTCAATAGACTCAGTGAACTAGGAGCAAGCAGCCATTCCACTCACCCAATTGAAGGTCTGTCCCAAAATTACATGACCTGATACTTAAAAGCCCTGCAGTGTCATTAGCCTCAGGTCTCCACTTGGCTGCAAGGTTGAAAGAGAGTATGCCGTGAAGTCTTGAAACTACATGACACTACCGGAGTCCTGATACTAGTAGGGGTCAGCCTCACCCTTCACTTTCCATCTCCACGGCTAAATGTTGTGACACCTACTGACACCGTAACAGATATGAGTGAAGCAGCTTGTATTCTCCAGAGGGGGTAAGGACCTGCCCATTGTTGCATGCTTGGCAGCTCAATTAGCAAGCAAGACAGTTACCAGGCCAATGGCTGGTTGAGCAAACAGGCTTCCCCACCACCCCTCGGCGATGTAGACAAGGTCTGGCTGGGGTGCATCGACTTGACAAAGTCGCAGAAATGTCCACGACCTGGACCTTGTAGCTTTCAGGCGGTGCCTGGTGGCGAGTTGATGGGCTTTGCCAGCAACAACTGCACATGGAGCTGCCATGTAGACTCACCTGTAAATCAACAACAGGAACATATAATTACCGAGGAAAAAAATGGGAGAAGAAACTATGTCCGGTAAATGAAAGAAATCAAAGAGCTAGATGTGGTTCCATAAAGAGATGAACTTATGCTCAGAATCATGGCCAGATATAGTACTTATCAAAAGAAAAAGAAAAAACATGCCAAATAATAGCATACATACGGAAGAACTTTTCACCAGTGACAATGATTAATTAACAGGATATGTTCACCATTAATGCTCAAATGACAAGTCTAATCAGATACATACAATAATTTTTCAAAATAAAAATTAATATCCTTTGTAAATCCAATCAAGAAATAGATCATGGTATGATTTTGGGAACCAACATTTCTTTTTTCATAAATAATTCTAGTCTAGAAGTTTAATATTTGGTGATGGAATTTTCCGGGTTTTGCAGTTTCCTGCTCTTAGGCTCTTATAGCACGTTATGACTTTAGAAGAGTCTAGGTGACACTATATAAACCAGCACTGTTGGTTCTTTGATCAAATCTGTAGAATGTCTACACATCCCCTCCATACCAAAAGAACTACATGTCCTTCATCCATTAAGACTTCATAAATGGTATTCGTTATAAGCATGCCATGCCGTGAATTAGTATGATAATATGACCAGAAAAGCTCCACCAAATAAATGCTGCGACTACACCTTCTCAAGAAGCTAACAGTGAGGAGCATGGTCTGAGTAGCAGGCAGGGTATGTAGCAACAAAGAGCTAGTAGTACCTAAGGGACTGCAAAATAAAGCAGATGGCATACCACAAATGCAGCAGAGCACCTTAGCTGGTAGCCACATCAGAACTCTAAACAGCAAATGTACTTGCATGATGCTCATCAACCAGCCCCAATGCTCCCCTGTCTGGCACAGGGGAGGTGGAGGCCAGATTTGGTGACGATGTCATAGATACCTAGAGAGTCAAATAGGATGTTGGGATTGAACTATTTATCCATGTGTTTATAAGCTATAAGAATAAGGGAAGAGAAGTTTCTGGGATTACAAATGCTCAGTGGCTCACCTGCAATGTGTAGCATGCCTGGCACTTAGCCTCTCTGACAGCACTGCAATGAGCTCCTTTATCATGTTGTTTGCAGAGGGAACATGGAATGGATGCTACCAGGTTCATCCTTCTGTTGTGCTGGCTGCAGGAAGAAAGACGTGAGCCCTCCAAATCAACAAGACATCCCATAAATATGCGATGATAGAAGTTTTGGAATACCTAGTCCAGTGACTCAACCTGAGAACATATATAACATACTATGTAACTTTATTCAAATCTAGGACATGACTATGGGTCATCTACTGATGTACATAAAGGCGAGATGAGCTGTTTGATTGGACCATTACCACTATGGAATCATAAAAGATTTATCCACTCAAAAGGTTCATAAATTTTGGCTGCAATAGCACCTTAATTTTGGTTCATAACTTTCTTTGACCACTTCCAACTATTGCATACGCCATGAAATTCGCCCCAAGCAAAAAGAATTTAGTAGTTACACTAGTGCTCTTCTAATTCTCATATTCTTCCTATGTCCAGCAACATGCATACAACACAATGAAGAGTCCTTACCATTTATTTCGTTTTTGTCAGGAATTTCCATGCCTAATTGCATAATATGCATATATCAAGCACCTAAGTTACACAAATTATAAGTAGATTCTACAAAAAAAATATTTATTTTTGAGCTAGATCTGTCTTAAAAACCTCAAAGACCAACCAAAGATTGCTATTCCGGATTGAGTTAGTATCCTCTCAATAGTTCAGCAGACCTATACTGGTGGAAAAGAATAAGCCCATGGCTGCGATACTTCGGTTGTTGTGAGTTGTGACTTCGTCAAAATTGGAGCCATAGGCCAAGATAAAGAATCTAACCAGAGAGATAGTGCACTCAATATATAGATATAAATTATTCAGAGCTGTGGTGATTTTTATATATTTGTGAAAGAAGGATTTTGTCCATATTATGTTACTGATCTGCTGCATCCTAAAAGATATAATGTATATCGTGACTTCTTGTACTCTGTCAAATCAGAATTGATAAATAATACCATAAATTGATTTTTCACAGGAAAGAAAATCATTCAATTTGCTCGAGCTCTTTGTAGTGTCTGAACCCTGCAAAGAGAAACTAATCTATAATGGAGATAAATCCCTGACATATACAGCAATGTAATAAGTATTTTCAATTTAAAATGGGGCCACAAGAACTAAATACAAATTTAACGATACCGACCTACCAAGAGCCATCTTAGTTTAACTCTTTATTATCACTCTGTAAAAGCAGGAGCTAAAAATGTCAACATGGGGATAATTTATCTGCTGATTGAAAAAAAAGGGTGAAGACCTCAGATGAAGCACACAATGCCAAACCCAAGACAGTAACATCCTAGATGAATGTAACTGTGGTAGGATTTTCGGGATATTGCCTGATTCAATGACATGGTTTTTAAAAAATTTACAACTAACTCACTCAGATCACAGTTTGAGGTTCTTAATTTCTTATAGCACGACGAATAGCAGTTTATGCGATATTTTAAACGGTGGACCATCTCATGTTTGAGTGCCCTATTTTAAAGGTGGTATGGGGTGTAATAGCTGCCTGTTTCAATGACTCCTGCAGATCTAGATCATATGAGCAGTTTTGGACTTGGATATCCCTGGCGTTGCCTGGTAGTAGTAATTTCTATATGATTTGCCTCGCTGCTGTTTGTTGGGCATCTTGGAAAGCACGTAACAGAACGTGCTTTGACATGATTTTGATTAAGCATCCATGCGACATCTTATTCTCCGCACGTTTGTTTATGTGATATTGGGCAAGATTTTGATTAAGGATTGTGCTTTGACAACTGATGTGATGTCGGTTGATCCAGAGGATCGTGAAGAATGAGATGGCGTTCTTTTGGTTTATATAGTAGGATTCTGTGCCAGCTTAGCCTCTTAGCTTCATGTAACAGTTCTACCCTTCTAACACCCCAACTGGAATAGCTGAGAACAGATAGGAAAGTTGGGGTGTGAAGGAAACTCGTGTATCTGTTCTGTGTGTACTGATGGAAGTAAAAAAGGATCCTTCTAAACTAAGGAGGTTGGCACATAGGAGGGCAAGAGGGCATAATCACTGGAGGGCAGAGGCGCAACAGTGCATATTGGATGGTACATATAGGACAATCAAATACTATAGCCAGAATAATTTACTGCAAACAAGCTTTACATGCCTATCACTTTGAGAACAAGCCAACACACTACCATCAATTTGGATGATTATAATATGCAATGCCAAAAAAATGCATGGGTAAATGATTCTGATGAACTAAGAAAAATAAGGAATGGAAAGATTATAAAGGTAGGCACGCATTCCATACCAGAGTCAGTGCTCAATGCAATCATTTCCTTTCTCAAACTATCTACCATGTCATAGTCTTCAGACTTGTCATAGGCACGAATAAACGCGTCATACACCTCGCTACCAGCCTTGAATCCCTTCCCAGCCATCTCCGCCTGGAGTCGGATCGCCACCTCCATCTCTCCTTCCTCACATAACCCCCTGATCAACACCTCATAACTTTGTCTACTTGGCTCAAACTCTTCCCTCCTCATCTCCTCACGCAGAATTCCTAACGCTTCCTCAACCCTCCTCTTTCGACATAATCCATCCAAGAGCTCCTCGATGACATCAGGTGCCATCCCAAAGCCCCTCCTCCTCATGTCTGCGCGCACAAGCATCGCTGCATCAACTTGCCCTGCCATGCAATGTCCTCTAACCAACCATTCAAATGTTGTCGCACTCGGATCGATCCCACTGATCTCCATATCTTTGAACATCTCCTCTACCATCCCAATCTCTCCGGCACGACAATAGCCACTAATCATCGTATTATACGATGTGACATCAGGTTGAATATTTTCCTGAATCATCTCATCCCACAGATCTCGTGCCTTGTCTACCTCTCCTCGGTCACAGTACCCAGCCATCCTAATGTTGTAAGTGCGCACATTGTGCTTGCAGGAATACTTGTCCATTTCCTTAAGCACAGTGTTGAATCCATCCAAACTGTCTTCGCGGTAACAGGCAAGGAGAAGGGAGTTAAAGGTGTGGACGGTCGGCAGGAGCAGGCGATTGGTTTTCGGACTTGGATACGGGTAGATTTGATGATACATGTCGAATGCCGCGTCGGAGGAAGGTAGGGAGCGTAGGAGGACGGCCGCGGTGGAAGGGAGGGGCCGGCCGCCAGCATCGAGGATACGGCGGGCCACGGTGGCCGCGGCGAGGGCATCGCGGCGGGAGCGGAGGTAGGCGAGGAGGAGGAGGTCGAAGACGAAGGGGGCGGAGGCGAAGCGGCGGTAGGTGGCGGCGAGGGCGTTGAAGATCTCAGCGGCGGAGTGATGGCGGGTGGCTAAGGCGAGAACGTCGAGGGCCGCGGCGCGGAGGCGGGAGGCGGCCGCGACGTGGGCGGCGGAGGCGGAGAGGACGAGAGGGGGGACAAGCGGGCGGGAAACAGGCGGCGGAGAGCGAAAGCATGGAAACGGAGCGCGGTGTGCGGGCGGCGGCGGAGGAGGAGGAGCACGGCGGCGGCGGCGGGGGCTGGGAGCGGGGAGGGGACGGGGACAGAGGAGAGGTGGGACCACTTAGATTTGGCGCGGTGGGAGGTGAGAGCGGAGGCGGCCGCGGCGGCGTATGGATGATCAGAGTCCACGAAATACGGGGAGGAGGGGTCGGCAGTGGGATCTCGGCCGCGGGCGATGCCGGCGCCGGCGCCGGCGTGCATTGAGAAAGGGCCGTCTGCGGATTTTTGCTGTTTTGCCCAGCAAAACGTTTCTAGTTGTGCATTCCGCACAAGGTGGCCACAACGCAGCGTGACGACGTGCGTTCGGCCATACCGACGTGTGCCTTTACGGAGAGATGTCCCAGCACTTGCCCAGCAAAAACGTTGACCTTCCGTAAAATGCCCACATCTGGTTGGTCTTCTCTAAAATACGCATAAAATCAATGTACTAACTGGTGAAACGCACACGAGTGTTTTTTTTTTTTGATAGAATTGTCATTCACTCCATGGGACAATTCAGCTTTTATTCATTTCCGAGTTCTAATGTAATCATCACTAGTCTATGTTTAACCATTCCTTTTTCTCTTGTCTACTAAATTTCATACTATGTTCTCCTGATCGGCTCTCATACTATCCGCACTGGGTACTGGAAACCATACTCCAGTACCACCATAGCGGAAAAAGTGTTGCACCGGGTGCTGTAAACGGTAGTGGACGCCTTGCGTGCGGTGCGGATACGGTAAATCAAGCGGGTTTAGCGATCCGAGTGCTACACGTCGACATGACGTGGGGCCGCGTGCCCTCGCGACATCCTAACTACCCGGGCCTGGGCACCGGAGCTCGTCGCCGAGACGTGCCTTGGTGTCGGTGCCGTTGCGGCCACCATGCCCGCCGTCGGGATCCCGCCACCGCCGCACGCGGGGAGGAGAAGGGCGGTGGTGGTGGCGTGTGGGGAGCCCGGCACGCGTGGGTGGGGCGGGCCTACTCGTGAGGGAGGAGAGGGCGGACAGCGGGCTCGGCGCCACCGCGTCGCGGCGAGACCCGAGTAGGAAGCACGAGTGAGCCCGACGCTCAAGCACTCCGGGTCTCCACCGCAACGCGTAGATCCGGAGGAGGACGGGCAGCGCGTGGGAGGCGCGGCCAGCGGTGGCCGAGACCTACATGGCCGGCGGGGTGGCGGCGGGCGGGGCTCCGCGCGGGGTAGGCGGGGAGGCGGCGAGGTGGCGACGAGGTGGGGCTGTGCGGGGTGGCCGACGGCGGAGGGCGAGGGCGGAGGCGGCGCCCGCTTGGGAAAATGGGGCGCGTGTAGAGAGAAGCCAAAGAGGGAGAAAAAGGAATGGCCGGGCAGAGAGGGAAAAGAAATGGAAAAGAGATAGAAAAAGGGAAAAGAAAATAGAAAATAGAAAAAGAAGTGAAAAAAGAAAAGAAAAAGAAAAGAGGAGGAGAGATGAAAGAAGATGTAGTTAAAGATGGTTGAATAAAGTATTGTGTAGTTGATATAGATGATAGATATAGAGGATGAATATATGTGTGCAGCAAAACTGTATATAGATAAGATAATCTTGTTGACTAGGACAGAATATTCCTTTTCAAGGATGGATTTAGAGTATGACGAGTGCGGATAGTCTCATATGCTATATGGTTCCGTTTGCATAAGAATAAGAGTATTATCGATTGCTCTGTCAAGAACAATTAATCATGATTGTTATATTATTTGTCGGCATTTCAATTTCATATTTTAATTTTCTCATCTTTGAACTTTCTACCGTGGTTCAATGTTCCAATCGTGGCTATGCCCATGTTTGTCGGTGTGCTAGATTTCTACATGTGTAACGCCATCAATTATGTTATTGGAGCATTGTCTATAAGTATCGTATGTTTTTTACATGGCAAGTATATTCCTTTTTTTTAATTTATTTATGGTATCAGATGAACTTTGTAAAATATAATGACAACACATGTATTGCGTGCAGCAATAAAGGCACTGTCCTGTTATAATTTTGTTGTTGAGTAATAGCACTGTCTCTGTTTCTTGGTGTTCAATTAATGGTGTTATAAGTTTATAAGTAGTGAAAGTTCAAATCCGTGGCACCTCGATATCCGATCCCTAAAACTGCATCACGCTCGATCGTGCATGCCGATTTTCTCTGTTGTCCTTTCCTTCCTCCTCACACCTTCTCCGGGATAGAAAATCGCAGCTACTGCTCAGGTCATCCGGTGTCGATCGCTACAAGTGGGCCCGGGCGACGCACTTTAAAACGCCCCTTACCCACCCGAGTCACCCACATTTTCATCTCTACCACTTCGCCTCCCTAGGCTGGTTTTCTCTCTTCTGCAACGGCCATATGGCGGTGGAGGCGGAGGGGGAAGGGTAGGCGAGGACCGGACAGAGGGGTAATGGTCGGGGAATGGGTAAGGAGAAGCGGCGACGGCGAGCCCTATGTTCGATCTTTCGATGAGCGAGATAAGATCAATTTGAACTAGCGAGACATTGACGACCCGACTACAATCAACAAGGATGTGCCTTAGCAACCGATACACCAAATCCAATGGTTAATAACGATCTTGCGGAGCACGATCAACCAAACGACGAAGGTAATTCGTGCAAGCAATCGGAGAACAAGATAAACAACAACTAAATTTTCGATTGGTATTGAGAACCAATCTCAAATCACAAAAGGTGGGGTTCTGAATACGGGGTAGGCGTGCAGATTCACCAACACGTGTTGTAACGAAATAACAACGGCTAAACTTTCATCTAAACAAAACTCGAGGTGTTCCGATGGTGGTTAAAGGAAATAAATAGGTGGAACCATGAACTCGGGGGTTCCGGTCATGTTCCAACCCTAAGATGTGTCCCTATTGGGCTTAACTTGATACATGGCCCGTTGCGCCAAAACTAGACATATTTATGTCTTTGTGGCAAAATGTTATTTCAGTTGACTCGGAGCACATATGGACTTGATCTCAGATCCATTAGAAAGTAGACTCCGTAAGCTTTCCAAGATGTGCTTGCACGCCCCAAACGGATTCTGGATGAAGTTGTGGTAGCAATCGAAGTTGGTCCTTTTGTGGAGTTCGAATCCAACATGCGGGAGTCCTTTTTCTTTTAGCTCATGTACATAGTTCCTAATAAAACCAAGATTGCAAACATTTGCATGGTCCAAACAGGATTGAAAAGAGCCTAAGAAGGAACTCGGTTGATGGTTCAATTGTCCACGAGTAATTGGTCCGAGCAATAGGTTCTTGTGTAGGTATGGACGTATCGATGGTGTTGACATCCTCATCATCCTCCTCTTCTTGCATTTGGGTCGTCCTCGACTCAAGCTCATCTACTTCTCTCAAATATGGCTTCAAATCTGCAATGTTAAATGTGGGACTAACCCCAAAATCTACGGGTAAATCAAGCTTATATGCACTCTTATTTACTTTCTCTAACACTTCAAAAGGCTCATCGGCTCTAGGTAGCCACTTAGACTTTCTCAATTCAGGAAACCTTTCTTTTCTCAAATGCAACCAAACCAAGTCTCCTAGTCGAAAACTCGATTGTTTCCTAACTTTATCACTAACAAGTTTATACTTTGCATTCACCAGCAAGTATGTCCTTTGTCTTCGTTCCTCCAAAATGTCGCATCAAATCATCTCCATGCGCTTCATAACAACAACAAATGAACTCGCCATATCACCTTGAGGAAGCAGCTGCTATGCTAAAAAATTGGCGGACATTTTCTTGGCCGAAGTTTCACCTCAACGTTGTACTAGCGTTGCCAATTTTTTTGTTGGATGACCAAATGTTGGTGTTGAACCAAATGGCTGCCAAATCTTGTGGGCGCACCAAAGTTTGGAAAGGCAACCATTGGCAGCAATCCAAACGTACCCTAAGTGTTTCTCCGATAGCAGCCACTTTCTCTTCTCGCCTTGGTTATGATGGCCGATTGGGGAAGGATCGACCCGGTAGGTGTTTAATCCTTTTCTATTTCTTATTTCCTCTTTTCTCCATTTAATTCCAAGTAAATCCAATTAAATCTAAATAAATCAAGGCAATAAACTCCAAGAAATGAATAGAACATTCATGTCATCAATTTCATATTTTATGTTTTAAAAATTTTATATTTTGCTATGAGTCTAATTTAGGGTTTTAATTTCCTATCTATTTTGAAAAAGGTTTTCCTAAAAAAATATAAAATGATTTATTATGTGTATTTTTATTTTGACCGAAAATCGGGGTGTTACACTCACACTCGAGCAGATTCTCGCACCTCGGCCTTCAATATAGTTGTCTTTTCCTCTGTCCAATCACACCTTCACCGCTTTATGGAGCCCACCTTTGGATCAACATCTAAACGATGTACCTCCACTGCTTTGTCAATTCGTGGCACATCCTTCGGTGACCAAGTAAACACATCCGCATTGTTGCATAAAAAAGTGCACCAATTCCTCCTCCCGTTGTTGCGACAAATTGCAACCGATGAAAATCTGTTTGTGTCGTATACTTACCTTACGGGTATACATTGGTCGGAAGAATGAATTATCAAGTATATGGTGGCATATTGAAGACATACGACCGGTCGGAAGGACCCACAAGGTGGTGTCCGATCGATACAAGGTAACGTAAGGTTCCATACACTTGTATGGAAATAGAGGCGGACGATTATATCGACTTAGGCTCGCGTAATCTTCAAGAAAAGTACAAGACATGTCGTAAAGAACTCTATAGATAAGGAAGCTTAGAGATAGAGTTTCCAAGTATGTAAATATTGTAATCGACTAGGATTCCGCATATAACCCCGACTCCCCTGAAATATAAGGCGGGGCAGCGACCCCTCGAAAATAATCTTACGCAATAGCAATCCGCTAAGGCAATACAACTCATACAAGACGTATGGTATTACTCTCGATTGAGGGGGCCTAAACCTATCGAAATCCCTATGTGTTCTTGTGTTGCACCATCGAGTTCCTGGCTCGTGCGGGGCTAGGTAGTCTATTGATGAGAAAACGACTCGAGACTTTGCTCCGGACAATCCACCGACAAGACTATCCGTTTGACGCCCTCGAGCGGCTTAACCTTCGGGACGTACTTGGGTGCGCTGGGCAAGTGTGGAGGTAACGGTTCAGCTTGCTCAACAACATATATGTGCCATTGCCCTGGTGCCAACCCTCCCACCAAACGAGGCGCTTCACACTTGTGACGCCCCACTTCCGGGACTATACTCGTGTATACGTACCAATCCCTGAAACAATAGTTGGTACACACGTAGAGGATACAAATTCGATACAATAACCTTTATTGATTCCTCAAAGGAAAATAGCTAAGGGATACATGGTATGGATTACATGTAAAGAGGTGGATAGACCAGCCTCACATAAAAGAAAACACACTAGAAATCATCATAAACTCCACGAGACAACATCGAGCGAAGGACGCGACCTACTCCTCATCCTCGTGGTATTCTCCATCTTCGTCCGAACAAATAAGCAACGAGTGAGTACATAAAGTACTCAACAAGCTCTACCACTAGCAAGGGATAATATACATGCAATCTGGTTATGGTCAAGGTAGGGTCGAGTTTTAGCGGAAAGCGCAGGTGCAAGGGCTTGCTACGGAAGCAAATGGGGTTCTTGGAGAGGAAAGCATTTTATAATTTTAGTTGGTCGGACCTGGGGAGATATTCATCGATCCCGACAGTTCCCATTCTTTTTAGATAAGCCTTCGACCTAAGGTCATAACAGCTCCGGCACTTCGGCCAACACCATTTCTAAAACTCACGGGCACAAGGCTGCCCACTCATACATCAAGGATTTTATATTTGTGGCTAATCAACGAGAGCTCAAGGTTTGGTGTGTCAAATATACTCGTGACAACGAACATCCGGATAGTTTTATACACTCTGCGGGGTTGATACACTTTATCCACAAGCTATACGTTCTTAGCTACGGAACACATAACGCTGCCACCGCAACTAGGCACGCTCACAAGTCCACCCCGAATGCTCGGGGATCCGACGCGTATGACACAAGCATACCGTCCACCATATATGTGCCAAGTATTGGACTTCACCAAATAAACAATCCCTAGACCTCCGTCATCTACTATACCCGGTGGAACTTTTTCTGCGTAACCCAGGGTTTGGTGCATAGTCCTGCCCATAACGAGGTTACGTGGTTGTACACTAAATCACCAATTTGGGGTCCGAAGAACCGGTCCTTATATGGTAGGGCAAACACTCGTCCATCACAAATAGACAACACCTAATCATCAAGTACTAGGAGTTTCACCCACGACCAATAACCTTTCCCACCCAACTTCACGTTAACACAGTTGGTCTAATCACCCACCCGATCAACACACACACCCAAACTCATTTTCACATATTTTCATAAACAAGGTGTATGATGATCGAGAGTAATGATCCTAAGCATGATGCTACTATATCATTAATAGAGTTAATAATAACATCTAGGTTGATCTACGGATCACGGCGGAGCTGGTCGTGGGGGTGGTGGCTAGTAGAGTCGAGTGGCGAGGATGAGTGACCTCGTCGGAGAGGCGTGCGGCAGCGGAGCATGGTGTTAGGTGTGCGCACGCGTGGTGTTTCGGGGAGGAGTGGGTTCCTGGAGGTGCGCCATGGTGTGGCGAAGCTCACAAGGGGGTCGGCTTGGATGGGGAGGGGCCGTGGCGAGCTACGACGGAAGGGGGAGAAGGGGAGGTGACGGCGGTTGGCGCCGGGCAAGGGGAGGAGGGGAAAGAGGGGGTGGCACTTGCCATGGCTGTTCGACGGGTGGTGTGGCGAGCAAGGGGAAGGCGGGGCGGCTTTTATAGGGGAGGTGGAGCTCGGGTGGCGACGGCGGCGTCCATGGCGTGGCGGCCTCGGCCGGGGTGCACCGGGGAAAGGAGGGTGGCCAAGTACGGGCGGAGGCGAGAGGGAGTGGCGCGGCGTGTGAGATTGTCGGGTCGGCACACCCGTCCAACGAGATGGGAAGCGGAGCCTTGGCGTGGCGCGGGCCGGTGGCGTGCGCGGGAGACACGGGGAGGGCAGCGGTAGCGGGGGTGGGGGACGCTAGGCCGGCGCACGTGCGCACGACGTGCGTCGTGCTCGCGGCGTGGCGAGGAAGAAGGGGAGGGGGCGGTTTAGGTGGGGCTGGGCCGGTGTGAGGGAGAGGTGGGCCGGGGAGGGGGAAAGGGGTAGGGGTGGCCCGATAAGGGTTTAATTCCCTTTTTCTTTTCTATTTCTTTTCCCTTCACTCCATAAATTCAAATAAAATGGAATAAACTTCGTATAAATTCCAATAAATCAAAGTAAAAGAAGATAAATTAAGAGCAAGGAAACTAAAATGAAATCAATCACGTTTGCAAGCTTTAGGATTTTATTTAAAAACTCTATGTGTTATTTCCTATAGATGTAATTAAGTTTTAAGTCCTAGCTATTTTTGAAAACTGTTTTTCCTGAATAAAAGAAAATGATTTATTTAGCGAGTTTTAATTTGGCCGAAAATCGGTGTGTTACAACACCGATCTCTATACACTACGATCACACCCTTCGACCCCGGCATTTTCATGCGAGAGATAACCACGGTGAATTGCTGCCAAGAACCGGTTGATAATCCTTCGCCCCAACAAGGCATTGTACGGATACAACATATCGACAACATTGAAACGAATGTCCTTAGTGCGATCACCACCTTCCCTTGAAAAAGACATAGGAAGCGTTAGTATAAATTGGCTGCCCTCCGAAGCCTTGCAGCAGCGTAGAAGATGACTGCAAATCTAACTTAGTGAAACCCATTCTTCTAGTGTTCCCCACATGATAACATCCGCTGAGTTGCCTCCATCAATCGGTACCTTGTGAACCCCATATCCATGTATATTAACCTTCGGGACAAATGGGACATCATGCAAAAAAACCATGGGCTTGAAATCCGCCGTAGAAAATGTTACCGGGATATACATCCATCACCGAAGGCCCACGGAGGGGTAAGCAGCCACATAACTAATCGACGGAGATATTCTTGATGCCGACGCTTTGACGAGAACTCACGCACATTTCCTCCTATGATTGCCAGGATCTCTTCCCTTGAGTGATCTGCCTTGTATCCTCCGGCTGATCCATTTTATCCTCCCGGCCCTTCGGACATATGCGGGCAATGCCAACCTTGCTAGCGGCGGTGGCACCGTGCATCGGAGGAGGTCGCTCCCACGGCACGGGGACAACATAAGTTGGATATGTCTAGTGCATACGCAGGTCGTAGAAGGGTATCGGAGGTGGCGGAGGAATGTGCATTGCTTGATTGGGTGTATATGCCCGGCCGGTGTGCATGGCCGACCGGGATTCCTTCGACTCCCTGCTACTTCGCTTCGCACATAGCCTTGATATCTACACACCGATTGGTAGAATGATTGTGCCCTGGTCCATGGAGCTAACAATAGTATCCCTGCTGCTGCTGCCCTCGATTGTTGTATTGGCCAAAACCAATCCCCACGATTGCTAGCCTCCGCAGCCACATTATTAACCCACTCCATACGCCACATCTTGGGCGTATAGTTGTCTCTCCTCGACTTCTCCGGCCTCGGCCTTCTATCCAACGCGGGCCTAGTAAATGCTCGTTCCGCCCTTTCATCTTCCTCCACCCGGACCTAACCCTCCAAAATACGCGAGCACGTGATCCGAGTGTCTTTGGCATTTTCTTCCGTATCTCCTTCCTAGCTGGCTCCCACACATGTAACCCATCGGCCACCGATTCAATGACCATAGACTCTTGTATGTCCAAAACCCGACACTTAAAGTTGATAAACCTTCGAGTGTATTAGGCTAGTGTTTCACCTTCCCTCTACTTGCAAGACGCCAAGTCCCTCGAGCTCATATCCTTCGCATGATTTCCCCAAAAATGGATCGACAGAGCCCGCCTCAGCTGCACCCATGACCCGACGGAGCTCGTAGGCAGCTTAGAATACATTTAACTGGTGATTCCTTCCAAAGCCAATGGTAGAGCACGAGCCTTGATAGCATCTCCCCCTGCGGGCGACCGTATCGTCTGTCTCATATCACATGAAGAATTCTTTCGGATCTGTTTTGCCAAAGTAAGTGGGCAAACTTCACTCCTGCCAACCACGGAGGCCATGGCACCGACTTCACCTCGGCCAACAATGGAAGAGTTAGGTCCTACTTCCGAACCTCAAGTATGCTTTCAGTTGAAGACACACGTCCCGATTCAACGAATGGCTCATGACATGCTGCCCTTCCTTCAAGTATCTGTGTCCTCCGAAGTACGTCTAGTTGCCGGTGTAACATCTATTGCTGCATTTTTGCGGCCTCTAGCCTCTACTTGTAGCCCTCCTCTTCTCGAGCCAGGTTATTCGAGCACCCGCTCTTCGGCCTCGCTCTTCTACTAATCAACTTCCTCGGCTAGACGACGCACATTTTCTTCCTCCCTTAGGGCATTAGTCCTCTCCCTTTCGGCTCTTTCTTTTGCCATCCTCCAATGTTGCTCTCTTCCCTCCGGCGCTCTTCTTGTAGCTCTTCGGCGGATGAGCCCCCTCCTTCCTGTGCTTGAACCATCCAAAATAGCATCCGGAGTAGGTGCGAGCAAAACGTTCCGAGAGGGTCATTGTTAATAGCCTCCGATGCGTTTAGTGCTTCCGAAGCATTCCCCGCATCCGAAGCACCCTATGCTTGTGGATATGCATGCCTAGGTCCTCCTCCGGCCATTTTGACGAGGCTTCTTGTTCGATCCCCATGGACGGCGCCAGCTGTTGTAGCTACAAGTCCAAACACACCAATAGGGACCTACCAAAGGATAGATCCTTCAAACGGACCTAGAAGGGATGACAAGTACATCCCTTGGCCGAAGGGCACAAGGTATGTTGTATAACCAGGAAACTAGTACAACGGGGCAAGCCTATGATATTCACCGATGCCGCCCCTTGTTCTCCACGTTAGGTGTCCATTTATAGCCATATTGTCACATAACCTGGCTAATAGATTACATCTATACCCTCCTTTCTATTATACTCCCACTAAGGGCACAAAGGTAAACTAATCGTCTTCGAGTACAATCTTCGGGTGTCAACTCCTTCGCCACGTATGGTCCTCCGGTCGTACCGTAACGAATGACCACCACGGGCTTCGTCATCATCCAAGCTTATGGGCCCCCGACCCACTTTGATTGGTTTGCTCCGCGCCGATTCGGGCCGACACTTGTGCTAGCTCTGTTACCTTCGGTCTAGACCTCATCCTCTAGATAGGCCCGATCCTCCGGACCAGAGCCACTTCCTCCGAACCGGGCGTCTTCCTCCGGACTAGGCCCAATGTGGCCCGATGCGCTGGTCCCCCAACAATGATAAATCCAAGTAGTATCATTGCTGATTTACTTAATTATATTTAAAAAATGATGATCGGTAGAAAAATATCAATTCTTTATCCACTATAAGTAGGCTTATATGTATTAGATATAAAAAAAATATGTTTGTATGGTCGGTAGGAAAGAAAATAAGCAAATTCTTTATCCACTATGCGAAATTATACTTGTCCCTTATCCGTGATAAAAAAATTGCAATCCTTTTTTATCCGGCACTAGATTTAGATTTTGCGTCCCTTTTGTGCTATGACCATCATCTCGGAAAGTGACTATTATGTGTGAAAAGAACAAAATTACCCCTTCAAATGGAGAATGTGTGATTTAACTTAAATAATATTTCCGTCAAGCAAATGATCATCGAGGGAAGTAAAATTTAAAATATAATGATAAATAAGAGACTGAATAGAATTTTCTCGTGTTGGATAAGAAATTTGCTCAAAACAAAATCCAATCCCCCACGGGAGCCAATGTTTTTCGATGAATGTCATCGGTCTCATCCACCCCTTGGCATGGATTGAAATCCCGGATCGTAGCGGGAAAAAATCCCGATAAAATCGGACCGGAATCCCGGTCTTTCCGGGTGGAATTCTGGATTGCTATAGTATCAAGGTCCGGTTTCACCCGGAATCCCGGTCGTCCCGGTTCGGACCGAGATTCCCGAAATCCGTGGAATCCGGCCGGATTTCGACCGGGATTTCAATCCATGCCCCCTAGCTTGTGTGCGGCCTATTAGATTGATACCCACCGCCACTCGCACCACCTCGTCCCCTTCCTCCGTTTGAGATCTCCCGCTGTTTTCCACTCGAAAGTCGAGTCGACCCACCCCTACGAGGCCACAACCCATTTCCTCATCAATTCTTGTCCCTCCCGGAGGTGAGACAAGACAGATCTCCGACTCTGTTAGGCTATCTCCAACAATTGCTTCATTGATGACTCATACCCAAATTGGGTCCTAAAACCTCTACATCCGGTCTCCAACGGGTGATGCAAACAAAAGACCTATTATGAGCTTCATGGAGCCTCTAACCCACAAATAGAGCCAGCTCCGCACGACCCAAACATCTGCGCCGCCATGTTGCGCCTGTTCTACCCGAAATCGATAGGCCTCGCATACGCGAGGAAATGATAGCTCTCGCACACCCCATCCTCTCTTATTCCTCCTCGCCAACAATCTTGGTGGCGGAGCGCGGCGGTAGTGCGGGCGGTGCGACGCGGTGGCAAGGGTGTCGTCGGTGGTGGATTAGTGTGGGCAGTGGTGGGGGAAGAGTCGAGTTAGGTTTTTAGGGTTTGCTTGGGTGGAGGAGCTCCGGTCCCGACGGCTATGGAGTTGGGCTCTAGGGAGGTGGCACGGCGAGGTAGTGGGGGCACCGCCTCGACCGTGGGAGGCCGGAGGGCGGCGAGCGAGGCTAGTCCTGGGGGAGAGAGGTGGAGGAGGAGGGCTGAAAGTGCATCCGGGTTCCCTAGTGGATTTTGGTGAGTTAATGATGAACCACTTAAGGTACTAATTATAGTTTGTGTGAGCATGTTGGCGGTTGAAAAAAATACAAAAAGTGAAAAAGAACGGTGAAGGACCCTCCAATCACTTGACGTCGTGTGAAAACCTTTTCTCATATGAAAAAATATTTTTTTTAATTCAACTTGAGTATCAAGGGGATGCAAAATATTGCATTGGAAGTGTAAAAAAGTCTCCAAAAAATGCCAAAACAACCCAAACCGAGACCGTCTCGCACGAAGCTCATATACCATGTAGGAAGTTCCTGGCTTGATTTAGTTTCCCCAAACCGAGACCGCCTATAGTAAGCTTCTATACCATGTAGGAAGTTCCTGGCTTGATTTAGTTTCTCCAACCGAGATCTTCTGCAGGAAGCTCCTATAGCATGTAGGAAGTTTCGACTTGATTTAGTTTTCCCAAACCGGGACCGCATGCATGAAGCTCTTGTCTCCCAAGAGCAAAAACTCATCTCCCTCACTCCCTCCAAGGATTCCAGTCCAAGATTTGAGATAAGGCTAGTGAGTGAGCAAGATTGAAAGATTGAGAGCACCAATTCAATTCTTAAGAGCATTTAAGCCACTTCCAAGACATTGATTTCACATTTGTTACTCTTGAGGATTATCCCCAAGACGGCTAGGTGTCACCCGGGATCTTCTAAAGCTTGTGGTTGATAGCCAGGAAGTTTGTTATCACACCCCTATCCCGAAAGATAGATTAGTATGGTACGGATCGCCTCGGGAGATGGTTGACGAAGCAACCATGCATAGCATCACAATAACAAACATACACGATTTCCAAGTTCACATAATTGAGTCTCGAATTACAACATTGAGTTCCGAATAAAAGATACATTAGGTTCGTAAATTAAGTTACATAACCATGATCTTTGTTTGAATTAAAATGCGGAAGCGATTACATAACACGACGATACATAGATAGCCTAGATGAACCGTGCCGCCTTAGGCCACGGCTCACTCCTCGTGGGTTGGAGAGCTAGGAACCCACTCAATGGTCCACTCTTTGGGTTCATCTCCATCCCACACGACCTAAGTATCTAGCATACTCCGCAAGTCTTACCCGTCAAGTTGGCCATATAAGACCGACACCTAAATGCATGGGGTATTACCGGGTTTACTTGACATTTGCATAAAAGCAGCACCTAACTACTTATGTTTGCACTTTTATGATTACCCACATTAATAGGGCTGTTGCATAAAAAGAACTATAGTGAGCATACTAAGCAATACAAGTATTTGCAATACAAGGTATTATCAATATAAACCAGCGAGCATCTCATATCTTCTCCTCTTACTAAACATTGTAAGCTGCTCGAAACAATTGGTACTCATTAACCGAAAGGAACAGTGATAATTATCGAACTATTAATCCTGTAGGAAAGACCCAAATGCAAGATATATGCATCATTTAAGAACACGTATGGCCATCGTTCATGAGTTCATCATAAAGCAAATCACGGGGCAACCGACCCCGAGTACACGTCCCCTTGCGACCCCGTTCAACAACGTGCCCAAGGCTGAACCCGTGTACTCTCCAACGGTCCTCAACCCGTGCAACCACCGTACCATACACATCACCTCTAGGTCGGTGAGATATCCGGCCCACTTTATAATTCACAAGATACATAGGTTTACCAATCCCCATAAGAAAGGTATGCAAGTGGTACACAACTCAAACTTGTTCGCATAGTCACAATGGGGTGTTCTCAACTTTTACCACATTATCACATTCAAGTGTAGCATGAATGATATGTGAGCGTCCAATCATATCGTTGACTCCATAAGCAGAGGCATAGCATTTCTAACGAGAAATTGACACATCTTCTACATAGGACATATAGGGAAATTATGCAAGTGGATTTCCAATCAATTCCTAGAACGTAAATGCACATCCATCATCCTTAATATAGTGATAAAAGAAAGCATTTTGAAATAATGGGAATGACCGAGGCTTGCCTTGGGAGTGATCGAAGTTAGCACTAGCTTCACAAGCGTTGAGATCGGAAACGGCTTCTTCCAGCGAGATTAATTAGACGTCGTTACCTATGGAATGAAATGCAATGCATAAGTAACGAGAATACAAGGTCAATGATGATGATGTATGTATGTAAGCTGTTTGCACATATGCCATATGCAAGATTAAGTAAGGATTAAAACCATAGATTTGGTGGTATTGCATGAAAACATAATTTCTACCAATTCAATTGAGTTAAACATGCTACAACTTATGAGCACAACATAAACAAGCAAGGTTTATGATAAATTGACATCGGTGCTGTGCATTATTCATTATTGTTCAGATTTAAAGTGGTGAGCAAAATACAAAAGAGGGAAAAATAAATTTAGTGCTTAAGGTGGTTCTCATTATCACATGTGATGACGATTACGCAATGTAATTAGGGAAGTACCTAAATAATCATCACAAGTGTAGAATTAATGAAAGCATAATACTACTCTGACCATGAGTGACTAAACCACATTATGAAGAATAAACAGGACCATAAACATGCAAGGGATACAATTTATGAGCATAAATTCATATTCTTGAATGCTGAAATTAGCATTTGCTTGATTTAAACAAAACGACAGTAACATAATTACCCTAGGGTGATCAAAATTAAACATGGAATTTTGTGCACATGTGCAGGCCTAGGAAGAGCAATTCTACCAAGTTTCATGCAAAAATAATTTACACATAATTAATGCAAAATTAAATACAAAAAATACCAATAATGCAATAACTTGAGAAATATGCAATGACAATGCAGTCTTCCTGTGCAGGGTGCTCAAGGGTACCAAGATACATGTTTTGCCCAAGTTTCACATTTATTGGATTTTCATTTAAATAGTTATGGATTTAATTAGTTTACAAGGGTTGCAACTTAACTATTTTTGCAAATTGCAAAAATGACCAAATCACAGAAGCTCATGTTACTTTTCGAAAAGTACACATCTTGAGGATTCTAAAGAATTTTAATTTGCAATTTTTGGACTTTTAAATCGGAAGTTATGGAATTTTTAATTTGCAACAAAATCTCGCATTATTTACAAAAATGCCACCGGGCTGATTTTTGAACAGTGGCGGCGCGGTCTTAGGCGGACGGCATGTGCCGTGCTTGGGCCAGAAGGGAGCTTTCGCGACGTGGGAGTTGATGGCGGGACTCGCGGGGCCCAACGGTGGCCGGAGGCGGCTAGCGACGAGCGGCGGCGTCGGGAGGCTTCGACGGGGTCGCGCGTCCGGCAGTAGAGGGCTTGTTGATTCAAGTTGATTTTGCTAGAATTTTTTTAGATTTAAATTCTTGCAAATTTCATATTTTGCAGGAACTTCCTACCGTGTATAGGAAGTTCTTGTATTTAACTCGCGCATAGTCTTAATTTGCGGTAGTTTTTAGGATTGCCAATTCAACGACCCCGCCCCTCTAAGCAACTTTCAAGGGCTAGAGAAGAAGAAAGAGGGGGGGGTGGGTGCGTGGGACCCCGCTTTCCTACCCCGTGGTCCACCTCGACGCGAGGACGACCTCTCCACCACCATGCGAGGACTCCTTCTTCCACCTCCACCCGCTTCCCCTTCGCAAGCGCGAGCGTGAGGTAGTGGCGGCGACCGGAGAGAACGGGCAAGCGGCGTGAGATAGCATCGTACGAGCATGTAGCAACGACGTCTCGTTGGAGCGCACGAGCGAGCACGAATCGACACTCGTAGCGGTTGCGACGACGGCCGGCGAGTGGCGACCATAGTCACTTGTCGTTGGAGATGTAAGTTTTTGAGTCTAGTATCGTCACGCCCACGCCCTCCAAGATCCAACGGAATCCTAACATGTAGCCCACATGCACCGTTCATCTTCTCCGCCAAGCTTCTCTCTCGCATGTTCACCCCCTCCACCTTCGCCTCCCATTGGGCTCCGACGGCGCCCCCACCGCCTACGCCGCCCGTCGCTAAACAAAGCGGACACGACTCCCTCGCCGTCCCCGCCCTCTTCCCCGCCTCGGCTCCGGCGGCGCCATTGCCACCTCCGCAGCCCGCCACTAAGTCGTCGACCTACGCTCCCCGCTTCCGACCGCCACCTCGCCCGGCTCCGGCGGCGCCAACACCACCGCCCACCATCGTGGCCGCCGCTAAACTTCACCGGTGAGCCGGACGGAGCACAACCGCCACCATTTTCAAGGTCCGACGGGAGGAGGAGGTTGACTTTCGGGGACACAAGCCAAACCGGAATCTTAACTCGACCCTACCTTGCCGACATGAGGTGGAGCTCGACGGTGGTCGCAACATGGAGGAGGAAGACGTGCGGGTTCCCGGCGAGGTAGAGCGGGATGGGACCGAGTGGGGTGGGGGTAGGGGGTCGACGTAAAACATTTGCCCCACGGAGACCTATTCGACGTTTTGGGTCTTCGGTGTCGTTGGAGATAGCCTTATGCTTTCTCCAACGGAAAGAACTACCCAAAACTTCAACTAGGTCTCTACATGAAAGAAAATGCCAACGTTCCTACCCAAACCCAAACCTATTCCTCTCCGTGACTCCTGCCCCGCCGCAAGATCCGACTCACGCGCTATCGTGACCCTCGATCGACGTGCCATCATCGCAACCCTCAATTTGTGCGTAGCCGCGGTCCCTTGCACAACGGCGGGCGACTCGCGCGCCAACGCAAAGCCGCATGTGTCTCCGCCGCGACCGTCTCCCGCGTTGGGTGGAGATGGAGATGGGGCGGTGGAGGAGGCTGTTGCACCACGCCGGAGATGAGATTGGGGTGGAAGAGGCCAGGGCGCCGTGTCTGGATGAGATGGTAGCCGAAAGAGCTGCTTTATTTGTGGGTGCCTACTTGTTCGATGCGCCACGTGAGTAGGCCGTTTACATCATCCCTTGGAGAGATGTTTTTACACCGTTCGTTCCTACTTTAGATTGGGGTTATTGTGCTTTTACCCTTGACTTGATCCAACATCCAATTATAATTTACCCTTCGTTTTTCAACTTTATGATTTTACCTCTCGTGATTTTAAAACGAAGGCAAAAGTTATCCCTATTAGTTATTGTGATCTTACCCTTAGTAGAGATAAACTTTGTGTTTGTTTTGAAATCACAGGAGTAAATCACGAAGTTGAAAAATGAGAGATAAAATCACAATTTATATTGAAACCAAGGGTAGAAACACAATTTTAGCTTTTAGATTTAGTTCTCCATTTGAGTCAATCCCTGGGAGATAGCCTTAGACCGAGGAGAGAATCCAGACGGTATTGTTTACGCAACTCCGCTGTTTACGCAACTCTGAGCGGATCTCGAGGGTAAAGTTGGAATTGAGGCGACTAGATTTCCTTCCCCTCCTGCCGTGACCTTGAGGGTCCTCTCCCCCCATCGTCGTCAGGATTTGTTCCTCCTCCTCAACGACCTCGCCGCCGGCAAGTCACCGTCAATTTCCACAGACCGTTGAGCGGCGTCGACCTTGTAGTCCTCTCCGTCGCCCCCTCAGCTGGTACTGGACTCGCAGGAGTGGAGATCCAGTCGAACCTGGTTCGATTTCTTCGCTCTTGGTAAATACAAACCTACCTTGCTCTGACCGATTTGGAGTATAATTTGTTGCCTGTGGACCGTTTCTTTGATTTCAATGGTGAATGCGAGCAGTCAAATCTGAATCATGCCTTTTTCAGCATCCAGTCAGTGGGTGTACCCTGCGGAATCAATATTCTACCGACCCCGTGATTCGGTTATGTTTTTCTTCTCTTCAAACGTCAAAGATCATCCATCTATGTATTTTGTTTCCAATTTTGAGCTCAATCCACATGCCCCATCCTAAGCCCGTTCGTGGATCTCAGTGGACAACATTATGTATTCCAGCTTCTGTTGCAAGACTGCGAGACTGCATATGAATACGTAGACTGAGACCGCATATGATTACGTAGTAGTTCCGAAATACATTGCTTTTTTTTGGATATACCATAAGAATAGTCTGTACTGTCGAGTTAATTGATTGAAATGAGGGCTTCACTCTTTGGCTAATCATGTAAAATTTTGAAGTACGCCTGGTAGAGGGAAGATCACTTTTAGGATTCCTTTGCACAATATCATTTAACAATGAAACTGCAGTTTCACAAGATAGTAGTTGTAGATTGAACTTCATGACTTATGCCTAATGTATTTTGATCTCGCAGATGCCACATGTTTTGGGGGAGTAACTGACATTCAACTTGAGAACCATGGAAGAACAACAAGTCAAGCCATCTGATCTGCAGCCTACTACTACGGACAACCAGGATTCAGCTGCAGCTCCTCCTGATACCACTGCTGATCCTGTTCCTCTGGCTGCTTCAACTGCTCCTGATTCTTCCAGCCAGGTTGCTGGTGCAGACCCTGCTTCTATTTCTGCACCAACTGCTGCTCCAGCAAAAGATGTTGCTGGACGAGAGGCACCTGCATCCATGTTTTCCACCTCTGGTTTATCCTCCTGGGCTAAGAACCTAAAAATTCCACAGCCTTCATCAAGCCAGGAATCACCAACAGGAAAGAACACCTTTTCTCGTCTTACGAGTGGCCTTGGATTGCGTTTGTCTCCAAAAGCTGCACAGCAAGATGATAGTACTGAAGGAAGCACCTCCCCAACAACAGCACAATCTGGTGTTTTTGGATCTTTGACAAAAGGCATTGTAGATTCCTCAAAAAATGCTGTAAAGGCAGTGCAAGTGAAGGCTCGCCATATGGTCTCACAGAATAAAAGAAGATACCAGGTATTTTAATTTCTGCAGGGGTACCTAATATCTGATGAAACTTTTTTCTTCCTCAAACAATTCAGTTCTCGTAGTATGATCAGGAATGATCTTGTTTCTTGCCTTATGAGGTTCATCCGTTTTTGTTATTTGCTTTCAAAGAAGGTTCATCAGTTTTATGTAACTAGACGAGATTCTGTATTGGGAGAAGGGAGAACTTTTGAACTTTTAAGAGTAATATTTATCATTGTGATGCTGTCATATTTATGTTTATAAATCATGTGGCGATCTGTTGTTGTTATTAATACCTGATGAAGAATTCTTTATCAGATAGTTGGAATGATGATCCCTTGATTGATCAGTTTTTCTAGATTGTATACCAATGGGAAGCCTCTTTTGATTCTGTTGTCTATGCAGGAAGGGGGATTTGATTTAGACATGACATATATTACAGAGAACATTATTGCTATGGGTTTTCCTGCTGGTGATTTAAGCTCAGGTCTTTTCGGATATTTTGAGGTCAGTTTACTGAATCTTATTCCTTTTGATTTTGCATATGTTGAAAAGGAGTAAAGGAATATTTTATTGCAGGGTTTCTATCGCAACCACATGGAGGAAGTCATCAGGTTCTTTGAAATGCACCATAAGGTAAATTTGCTCTTTCCTGAGATTGTTAAGTCTTAACATATGTACTTCCTGGGTGACCCTTTTCGGATTACTGATACCAATGACTGATCTTGTCCATTTCCCTCTAATAAATCCGTGAACACAAGCATACCTTGAACGTGAAACAACTGCCACAGCTTCCTTTCATGGCAAAAATGACCTAGGTGCAGTGGCTCTCGCTGCTTTTAAAAAATGTAATATTAATATTTTTTTTGAAGGATGCTATTAGTGTTTGAGGCTTTTATATACAACATAACTGAGTTGTCTGTTTTATTTGACTATTAAGAGATTATGCTTCAAAACTTTCCTTCAGCAGTATCTTTATTGTCAATACGGGCATTCATTTTGAAAATATAATTATTCGTTATTGTATTATCTTCAACCCCTACAGAGCATTTAATAGCTTATTCGTTTCTAAGAGTTCAGACATGAGGGCCACATGGAAGTGGACACCCAGTGCTGAATTCAAAAGGGGGAAAGCTAATAACTGTTTTGTGGATTGTCAGCATGTCCGCGATGGTTATTATACATATCAGATATAACATAATTATTCAAAGTATGCATGTTTTTCATAAGATGAGCACTATATGATAATTTGGAAAAATGCATATTTATTTTTTTTACAATATTGCAATGTTTGTGAATTGACTTATTAGTTTATTACAGTTTGCACTTAAGGGCATTGGTGTTACTTTGGATTATTCAAGCCATATTAAATAGTTATAGACTATACATTTATAAAAATGAACTTGTGTTTTGAATGACAGTAGGAAACGCTATAAATTTATGCATTTATCCTCATAATCTTATCATTATTTTGCAGGGGAAGTATAAGGTGTACAATCTTTGTTCTGAAAGGTTGTATGATGCATCTCTTTTTGAAGGAAAGGTATAGGTTACTTCCTATTTGTATGCTCCGTATTGTCTATATCCATATTTACCATACTGCATGACACACTATCCGCTAACAAATATTAAAGTGACGAAAAAAACGGGTACACATATAACAAATGTTTCCATTTTTTCTCAGTTTTCACAAAATAGTTTGGTAATTGGAAATCAATTTCGGATGTTTGAGATCTAATATATTCAAATCAATTTGCCATTTACCACTTATGTTGTACTTTATCAATCTTATTTCAGCTGTATATCCAGGTCTATTTTATTTTATATGTTCAAATTGTATGTGTATATTTCAGGTGGCATGCTTCCCATTTGATGATCATAACTGCCCTCCAATGCAACTTGTCATATCATTTTGCCATAGTGCCTACTCATGGTTGAAGGAGGATATAGAAAATGTGGTGGTTGTTCATTGTAAAGCTGGGAAGGCAAGAACAGGATTGATGATCTCAAGTCTTTTACTGTTTCTAAAGGTAAAATTAAATAAATTTTGAATAACACTTGAAACCAAATCTAGACCCGATTTGTTACATTTGATTTTCTTTCTTCTCCTTTGTAATGTACAGTTCTTTCCTACTGCCGAGGAGTCCATTGAATACTATAATCAGAAAAGATGTGTAGATGGAAAGGGGCTTATTCTCCCAAGTCAGATTGTGAGTAATCTTCAAGTTTATACAAATGTACTCTTATAATTGTGTGTTCTTAAATATGTTGGAAAAATTGCAGAGATACGTGAAGTATTTTGAGCGCATCTTAACTTACTTCAATGGTGAAAATCAGCCACCCCGAAGGTTGTTATTCCTTTTTGACCATATTTTAATATGACATGCATATATATTGAGCTTTAGATCCTTTGTAATTTTTAACATGTGACTTCATTTTCCAGGTGCATGCTTAGGGGATTTCGTCTTCACAGATGCCCATATTGGATTAGACCGTCCATTACAGTTTCTAATCACAATGGTATGTTTCTTCATTTCACAGAAAAAATGAAATATCCATACTGTGCTAGCAATATAAGTATTTGCTATATTTTGATATATTATCTTGGCATCGAGTAATAAAGTTTTCATGTAGGTGTTCTGTTTTCTACAAAGAAGCATCCAAGGACAAAAGAGCTTATGGTAAGCATCTTTGTTTCGTAAATAATTCTTTTCATTTTTATTCGCTAATTTTTTTAATGACTTTTAATTTGATAGTTCCTTCCTCATTCAGTATGCTCTTAGAGTAAATTAATGCTTTTGCCTCTTCTGATACCCTTTGGTCATTGCTGATGTTGCACACCTATTGACGGCTGTATATAAAAACACCTAATAAAATAATATATCAATCGGGAACGGTATCCTTGATGAAACTACAACTTGGATAATCCATGGGACCAGTACAGCTGATGCAATGTGTTTTATCTTACACGGATGTGTTTGAATCTGAAAAGGTCTTTTTCTTGTGACATGTACCAATTAATATCTGCTCCATCGAGTCATAGATAAGAGTCATCTTTGATACTGTCACCAACATGCTACTTTGACCAATAATTAGTTAATTACTAGCCTGAAACATATGTGAAATATAGCAAATTTATAATTTTATGGAACTGCTATTCAGGTCAAATGTGGCCTCCCATTTTTGAAAACTGAATCAAAATATTCAAAAGGATGTTCATGGCAAAAGTTTATTTGTGTTGGCTGAATGTAACCCAAAACGCCACAACACTTATTTGTTCCTGTAGAGTATTATGAATATTTATTGTCAGTATATTTGATCTATTCATTCCTTCATGCCAAATATACGAAGCTATTCCTCCACAATCTCCATGCAAAAGTAATTTGTTATCTTGCTTTCAGCCAGAAGATTTCTGGTTTAGTGCACCGAAGAAGGGGATTATGGTTTTTGCATTGCCTGGGGAACCTGGTTTAGCAGAAGTGGCTGGTGATTTCAAGATCACTTTTCATGATCGACAGGGAGATTTTTACTGGTGAGCTCCATTTAGTAATGATTTAACGTTCTTGTTGCAGATCTCTGCTTCTCTTGATTTTTTGGATTTATTTTCTTTTTATTTGGATTTTGGACGAGTTGTCAGTTTCATGTACATGTATTTTTTGTATTAGGAACCAGAAAAGAACTAATTTCTGACTTCCACCTTTTCTTCTTCCTTTTCAGCTGGCTAAATACAACAATGATGGAAAACAGGGTGACTCTGAATCCAACTGACCTTGATGATTTTGACAAGGCAAGTGGTACTTTATATTAATATCATCTCAGTTTGTGAAATAATAATATCAAACTATTTAACGAGATTTGCCACTAAATACTGATCCAGCAAATGTTCATCTGGCTAATTTGTTTTTTTTTAGCTTTATTAGTTGGCAAGGCTTTGTCTAACGATGTCATCAGCAAATGAGTAACAGTATTAATGCAGCAAATGTTTATCTGGCTCAAAAGACCATAAAAGTTGTGAATACAGACACAAAAAATTCAATGAGGAAGGCCACACAAGCGCCATCTGAATGCATACACATTATCTTTAGTAACGAGATTAGCAGCATAAGTTTATTCTTTTGTAGATGTACTTCTGAATCTTTGGTTCATTCGTACGATTTAAGCATTGATTCATTTGATGCAAGGGAAACAAGAAATACACAAATATTACCATAATACCATCTACATTTATCATGCTTCTATTTCGGTTAACATATTGTTGATTTGTCAAAATATAGTGGAAGTTACAGCACCACATAAACATCAGTTTTATTTTTCGTTTTTGGAACTTCTATTTTAGTGAATAAATAAGAAGTGGTGCTTGTGTTCTATATCTGCTGTTGTCACTTCAGACCTTTATGTGCATCACATTTGTCAATATCATTGGCAATATCTGTGCAGATTGATAACATATTTATCAGTCCTATTCACGTATAGGTATAGGTTGCAAATTCCTGGAACCATTCCTGGCTGATTGTTGTCCATATATCTTATTAGTTGCCCACAAAACTAGCTCGTTATCCTGAGCCTGTGCTCTCATAGAATCCTTATGTGATCCCGAGACATCATCTTCTGATTTGTACTCCTTTCGTTCTCCTTTGTGAACAGAAAATTGCTGATGTTGGCTCTTGTGTAATATTGGTCCTATGCCAAATATTTTATAACTGTATTCAAAGTAAATTAAATCACGCTTGATGTACAAGTGATAGGATCCGATGCATGCTGTCTCATCTATTTTGAATTTGCAAGCCATTTGTTTGCTCCAGGCGTTACCACCCTTGAAGCAACTACAATACAACCCTTGAAAGAAAGCTTAATTTGTAACTGGGTGCTTGTTTTTTCTTTTGTCCTGCATAAACAGTGACCAGTAATCATTTTTAAAGGATTGCACACCTTCATTTTCCTGTTACTACTTGTTGAGCTCTCTTATATGACTCTTATTATTTGTACAAAGTTTTATCAAGACTTCAGACTAACATAACTATTATGTTATTTAGAGAAAATTGCCATCACCTGGATTCCAGGTTGAGGTTGTTCTGGTGGATTATGATGGCTCACAGCCACCAAAATCAAAACCAGCTTCTGGACCTGCTGATAATAAATCAGATGCTGACTCCTCGCCTAGCACCGTTGTGAAGGAAACAAATCCTGCAGCTGCAGAATCCAACAAGGGAGCTGGAAGCAATGATAAAGATGAAGTTTTCTCTGACAGTGAAGGGGAAGATGGATCATCCAAAAGCAGGAGAGAGAAGGATGCTAGTGCACATGGAAGTGCTAGGGTTGCTAAACCATCTGATACAAGCATTGTGCAGAAGGAAGCTTCAGCTGCTGCCAGCAGAATCGAGAAAGTCGCTATAACCAGCGAACAAGAAACTGCAAAGGCACCGGATGCTACATCTCTGAAGACTGAAGTTAGCAGCAAGAGCAGTTCCGCCACAACTCCAGCACCACCCGTTGAATCTTCCAGCATGAGTGAATTCAAAGCAATTGCGGCAGATGCTTCGGTGTTTTCATTTGGAGATGAAGATGACTATGAAAGTGAATAGCCTTTACATGTGTTTTTTCACATTGTACAGCCTGTTGCCTCTGGGACAATCACAGAATGGCACTTTTATCCAACTGATCAGAGAAGTTTAAAACTTTTATCCGTTCATGCATTTTGTTTTCACAGTAGAAGTTCTATCAGTCTGTAATATTGTTACCCAGATGAAATTGTAATCAGTTGGAATTGAAAGTTAACACATCTCATATGTTTACATGAATTGAAAGACCTTGTACATGAATATTAAGAGGCAACTACTGTTATCATTGTTAATTAGAGAAGTTTTGTACATGGTTGTTTCATGACCATGTTTATATAGGATTAGAGTTGCCCACTTTAAAGTTCAGCTAGATCTTGTGCAAAACGTTTGAAATATCGGTTGTACTTGTCGAAACATTCAGATTTGCAGATGAATTAAGGTAATACAAAAAAGTGGTTTCACGGTCTCTTTGATTTAGGAAAGGAAGACTCCGAAAGATCAGTTGGATGGATCAATTTAGGAGGTAGATGCATTTTATAGCGTTGATCTTAGTGATGTACGAAATAATCTATTGCTATAGCGTTATGACCTTACTGAACCGAAAGCAATTCAAGTCTACCACAAAGTTAACAGTTAAATGTGCATTTCAACCAAGCTCAGCAAAAAAAAAGAGAGAGAGATTCCTGGATATTCCCAGGAATGCCCAACTTTTTTTACAAGAAAACAAGCATACAGTGTTTCTATCATTATGAGTGCGCGGTTCTCAAAGAACAGGTGGCCGGATGTTGGCGGATGGGCACTGGCCCATGTGCTCACCCAATACATACCCTATCATTATACAGCTATATTGGCCCAAAAATTGTTGGTCAATCCTAGGTCTCAACATTCCAGGGAGCATAAATGCTAAAAGGCTCACAAGATGGATCAAGCGAAAATTGAACTTGCCTTTTGCCATGGAAATAGTGATAATCATGGCTTGGTGCATTTGGAGTGCAAGAAACAAGTGTTTTTTTTAAAAAAAACATTGCACCGATGGTTGAAGGGGTCAAGGCCAAATTTCTTGTAGAGACGAAGCTTTTGACTCACAGAATCAAGGCTAAGTATAAGGATATACTTGAACAATGGATTGCTTTCATTCCTTTGTTCTGGCTTTTTATTCTTTGTTTTGTTGTTTTTCCCTTTTGTACTCTTTTCGGGACCGGTTTAAATCAATAAATAAAGTATGTAGGGGCTTGTCCCTCCAGTTTTCTTAAAAAAAATATTGGGCAAAAATCTTCGTGTATTTGAGTTGTAATCCATCAATCCGGCTCAACTCCATCCCGTCCCTCTCTCCAGTCGGCCCACAACCCACAACCGGCCCACCCGTCCATAGTCCCCATTCGCTCCTGCTCGGCTGCTCCCACACAGCGGCACCCATCAACTTCACCTGGGAGCTGAAGGGCGCTGTTACATCCACTGCCGTGGCGGCGCCGGCGAGGTCCGTGGAATGACCACCGCGTCAAAGGAGGACCTAAGCGGCGGCAGCATGTCAGGATTCATAGCTGCTGCAGTGTCGGCGACTGGTGCCACAGGGAGCGAGCAGAGAGCCGATTTGTCGGTAGAGGAGCTGGTAAGGGCAGCGTCGAGACCAGTCCCTGCTTCTCCCCTCTATGCATTAGCATTTTCTCTCTTTAAATGCTAAATCCACTCTCTTTTCTCGAGAATACCCAACTTAAAAATCCTAGCTCCGTCACTATTCTCTGACCTTCGGAGAAAGGTGAGTCGGAACTAAAAAAATCATAACTTTTTAGATGAAACATTCAGAATAATTCACCGACTAATAAGCAACATAATAAAGCATTGAAATAAAAGCTGAATAATCCGCATAATAACATATTCAAAATTGCAGCTGAAATTAATTTCTTAGCATAAGATAAACCTAGCCTCATTTTATATTGAAGAAAGAAACAAAATCTTGATATTTTGAATCCAAATTTAGTTAATAAAATCAAACCAAATGGATCCATTCACAACATTAACATGTAGTTCAGCAAAGACATAATAACATGAATAGGTTTCCAGATATAGCAGAAACGTTCAAACAAGTATCTTCAACTACTCGTACTGATGCAACATGAATCGCATATGACTACAAGCCCCTATTGTATGAAACTACAAATGCTCTTGAAGAAGTTTATTCATTCATCACAGGCTTGTTTTCGCTGGCCTTCGGCCTCTGTTCCTTTGGCTTCTGCTCTTCCATTTTCCTGCAGGCCAAAAAGCAACAACATTAGATTTCCACGAAGTTCAAATGCACACAATGAAATCAGAGTTGATTACAAAACATTGCTAGGTGCAAACTATACACAAAGGTGTCTTGAGTGCTCAGGGTAGAGAACCACCATTATTTTCTGACCATCCAGTTCATCAGATGAAGAACCAGAAAAAAACTGAGTTATGTTTTCTAGAGTTGTTTGATTGCTAGTACAAAGTATTTTCTTGCCAAATGTGTTTCAGCAACAAAATTTATTAAGCTATTCAAAATATTCTTCCAGATTGCATGAAATACCAACAGGAACAGACCGCCTGGTATTATATCTTGTGGGTTATCTACTTATCCATATCACACGCAGTTCGTAAGAAACAATTATTCACAGTAATATCCAACAAAAGAATCATACTGTGGGAAGAATACATGCTGGTGATGTTCTGCAGTACAAAATTTAAGTACAGTTCATATTTGTTATATAAAAATAATTCTGTACATTTCATTCTGCACTATAGGTGGCCTCATCAGGCAGCTCCCTGAGGATGGGACCACGGTTTGTGGATGCTCTTGGCCAGAGAAGGTTCAGCTTCTTTATCAAAGAAAACCATGGGGGTGGTCTTACCCCTACCAGTCAAGTTTTTTTTAAAAAAAAATCTGCACTATCAGTTTATTCTATGTAATAGGAGATCAACAAAGTGGATCATAAAATTGGATGCAACCTATATCCAACTAGACAATGAGGCCAAAATGATAGTTTATTCACTTGAATTACAAGACACACATGGTACAATTGACATTCCTTGACTGTCAATATGACCAGTCTAGGTCTAGAATTTTCTAAATACATACCTATAGGCTATAGCCCCCTTCTCTTGTGGAATTATGTATATTGAAGCTTTTGCAATGTTGGAGATCAGATTCATAACACTGTTCTTTATATCAATAAACATGCTAGTAATATTGTGCAAACCATCTAGGTGACAGATTGAACTGTAATTCAAATTATCAGTTGATTGATGTTGGGCAAGATAGTGGCACAAAACCATTAGCTATTTGAATGACCATACTAAATAGAAATCCAATACACAAAAATTCACATAACGAAAAAAAAATTACATCATACGTAGGAGTTTATGCGCTAATAAATGACAACTGCAAAAATACAAAAATTGCCAAACCAGAAAGTTGACTTTGTCATCCGTTTAGTGATTTGTGTATTCTTTTCATTCAGACAGCGGCAGTAGTGTTTTTAGAGGTCAATGCTCCGGTCCAAGCGACAAGAATTGATGAAGAGGGAGTACCCTTATCAGTCAGCTGAAGTTTACAGATCCTTATCTAGTTACAAGCAACTCCTATTGCTGGCAATATGCATCAACAGAAGTTAGGGTCGCTGCTGAAATCTCGTCAATCTATGGGTGCTAATCAGTTCGCCGCACCCTACGTTCTACCAAAGAAAAGAAAAGACAACTCTCTTCCCCGACAGCTCAGACACGTCTCTCGCTAAGCTATCGCCCCTTTCTTGACTAAATATGATCAAATAACGCCAGTAATCCTACGCACCCGCAAGAATCAAAGATACACCTTCAGATCCGAGTTACACCGCCGTCCACCATCTCTTATGGCAGGAATCAAGAGAGAACAATCACAGATATTCATCGCATCCATTAGCCAGATCAAGCAATTAAGGTAGGACAAAGGCGAATCGGAAAAAGAAGTGATGTGCACAGGACGGGAAGTTTAGGAGTAGAAGGATGTTTCGGGTACCTCCTGTCGGAAGCGCCGCCCTTCTGGCTGAGGAAGGAGCGGAAGAGGGAGGAGTTTACGTCGTAGATCATCTTCGTCTTCTTTCCTCTCCGCGCCGCCGCCGCCGCCGATGAGTTAGGGTTTGTGGAAGGAATAGGTGAAGGTGAGAATAATAATCTGGCGAAAGGGTGTGGTATGTAGGGATGAAAGCGGTGGTATGGTATGGCCCTAGCAACCTTCGGGATAAACAGGACTACAGGAGCACGCATCTTCAAAAGAGACCCAAAACTATCACTAAATTAAATAATACGAAGATTAGTCTAAAACTACTCATACGTTTATTTCCTCCCTAAAATCTTCTGACTTGTAGCTAGAAATAGGGGATAAATTTGAGGCTCAATCCTTCTATATTTAAAAGAAATAATGTTGGTGTGACTCAAATGCTCTGACTCAATTAAAAGTATTCTCGATCATTTCTAGGGATTGTTCGAGGAGAGAAGACAAATTACTTCTAATAATTTTTAGAATAAAACATGTTTTAGGTGTCAATTTTTCGAAGAGCTTTTGAAGAAGAGTCTCATAAACTTCCCCTAGACTAAATTAACGGGGTTCAATCCAAAAAAAACAATCTCCAACAACTCCCAAAACAACTCATAAATTTATTCTTTCCCTAAATTTACCCCATTTGTAGCTAGAAACGGGGACAAAGTTGGGCCCCAATCCTTCTATTTACAAGAAAATAAATGTTGTTGTGATCCCGAATGCTCGACTTAGCTCAACCAAATGTATTCTTAATTGTAACACCCCGGAATTTCAAGTTCTGGATTATGCACGAAATTCACAAAATTTTAAAACTTTTTAAAGCATATTTAAATATTATCTAAAGGATAATATTATAAATATATCATTCTTTCTTTCTTATTTAAGAGGAAGAGATGATCTTTTAAACTCAAACAATTATTTTGGTTTATAAAGTTTCAATAATGAATTTTCCTAAAAGAACGTATGATTTTGTTTTGGTTGTGAAAATGACTTAATAAAAAGATTTTATCTCGATTATTTTAGAGAGCAAAATTTCACACAAGGTATTTTCCATTTGCAAGAAAAGTAGAAGTGTGTTGTCATTTTATGTGAACCAAAGAGTTGTTTTTGAAAGATAAATAAAGTTTGATCTAAAGAAACATTTATTTAAGAAATACTTTTGATTTACGAAAATAAATTTATTTCAAAAGGCATTATTTTATACAAGGTATTTCACTTTGAAAACCAAATGAGAGCTTTATCATTTCATGTGAGAAAAAGGAGCTATTTCCAAAACTAATTATTTTATACCACCTTTACCGATTATCAATTAAATCTAAATTAGGCTATATATATAATTATATATTTTGCTTGATTTGATGATGTGTGGTTGCATTAGTGTTTTTATGTTATGAAAATAGATTTCATAATTCGAATAGAATTTATTTGCATTGGCTTGTAGAAATAGAATAGGAAAGAAATAAAACTAGGAAAATAAAAGAAGAAAACAAAACACAGGCCACTTGGGCCGAATTCCCCGGCCCATTCTCTCTCTCTCCCTTTCTCCTTTCCCTCGGCTCGCGCGGCCCGACCTAACCGCACCAAGCCCGAACCCCACCAGCCCCCGCAGTCCGTCTCCCCAGCCTCGCACCGCAGCCCATTCCCAGCCCGAGCGCAGGTCCGCACCTAACCCTAGCCGCGTCCGTACGCCGCCGGCTCTCCTTGGCGTGCGCGCCACGACGACCCTAGGGCACCGCGCCCTATAAATCTTCGAAGTCCGCATCCCGCGCTACCTTTTCCCCCACCCCGTCGCCATCTCTCACCACGCAGCCACCCCGCGCCGCCGCCGCCATTGAAGCCACCGCCCAAGCTCGACGCACCGACGCCGGGAGCCACCCCGGATCCCGACAACCCCGTGCCGCTCTCCGCACCGCCACACCGCCTCCGCCTCGTCCCGGATCGACGCGAAGCCGACGTCGGAGGAGCACGCGCACCCGCGTGCGAACGTCTCCGCCACAACCTCGCCGTCGCGAGCCGCCTCCGGCCGATTCCCCGTGTCCGCGACCCCGTGGTGAGCTTCGCCGCCCTCTTCTCTCTCTCCCGAGCCAATCGCGGCGAGGACGTGGCTCCGTGGCTCAAGGTCGAGCAAACTCCGGCGATGCGCCACCGTGGAGTCTCGCCGGCGGAGACCAAAGCCTGTCGGAACAACCAGGACCGTCCGATCAAGAATGAACGATCTAGATTAGAAGGGCGAACCGTTTATTTGGTTTTCTTACAAAAACACCCCCATTGTTTTACTTAATTAATAAAGAACCCCTCCACGTTCACATAATCAACCCTAGGTTATTTTATATTTATGTTTTAATCCCGTTAGGGCGCAGTAATGTAATTTTTACACATTAGCCCCCGAGTAATTTTATAATTATATTTAGGTCCTGCACTTTTACAAAAACAACCTTATGTTTTTCATAAATTATACTTCAGTCCGTAACTTTTACATTTTAGTCCATGTACTTTCCGAAAATTATGAATAGGTCCCTCGGACTTGGCTATTTTATAAATAGCCCTTATAGTTTTGTAAATTAACGATTAGGTCCCTTCTATTTATAAAATCCGACCATAGATTTTATTTAAATTCTGTTTTAATCCTTGCCGCATGCTAAGAATATAAAAATTGCAAATTAGCCCTTGTAGTTTAGTAATTTTACGAACCTATATTATTTTGTGGCTAGGTAAATTTACACGCTAGCCCTCTAAGTCTATAGTTAATTACGTTTAAATCCTTATGTTTTTCAAGAGGAGCCCTAGCCTTCGTTTTAGTTCTGTTTTCGACCTAATCTTTTTCGTTAAGACTTTTAGCTAATTGTTAAACTATTTTTAGGTCGTTAAGCTATATTTATTCCAACGCTTGAGCCATAGCCTTTTTACGTAAACACCCCTACTCTTTTATTAAATTACGTTTTTGCCCCTATTTTCTCAAATCACATTAAGTCATGTTCTTTTGCATAATGAACCCTGGTGTTTTATAAAATTATAGTTTAGACCTTAACCTTTTTAGCAGTCTAGCTATTGAACATTTCCATATTTACAAAATGGTCCTTACTTTGCCGTTTTTACGTTTTAAACCCTAGATCTTTAAATGCTCATAACTTTTCGCTCGTAACTCCGATTAAGTCGATTCTTGCGCTCACGAGATCGTAGCGACGAGTACTATTTATTAGTACTGTTTTCATAGTCATTAGGTATTGTTTGGTGTACTGTTTCTTAGTTTTGCTTGTATGCTTGTTTCTTGCATGTCTTGTATTGGTGTCACGTTATATAGAAGAACGTACATTTCGAAGAACTCAAGAGCAAGACTTGAAGACATGAGCAGCAGACAAAGGGAAAGAGGCAAGTGTCCTTGATGCACATTGCGCCTACATTCTTTACTATCTCGAATTTACTTTTATGCATTGCATTTAATTTGAATCCTATCGTATCATATCCTGTTCCATACTTTTACCTTGTCGCCTCGGTTTTGGGTGTAGTGTTATAGTATGGGTACGTCATTGCTTAGCATGCTCACAATGGGGTTTACAACTCGAACTAAATGCTAATCTCGATTAATTAGCCACTTGAACATAATGATCAAGAACTGGTAATGCTTTTTAGCAACATGGAACTTAGGTGATCCCGGCAGGAGGATTGTCGATGATGGTGCCGGTGCACACCGTTGGGTGTGGTGGTACCTGTTTGGGATCATAAGGACCGGTTCTTGGAGCGGCAACCCAGGACTTCCGCACAAAGCACTGTGGCTGATAATGGGTAGGTAAGGTTTAGTACCAAGGTAACTTCCCGCTTTGCAGGCGTCGAGGAAGGATGAAGGAAGAAGGTGTCTTCTGGATTCGGGCGAGGAAAGGCAGAGTACTTGAAGCCACGGTGCAAGAGGGGGCCTCCGGGTGATGCGTCACTTTTACGGCGGTGAAACCTCGAGCATGGGCGTTTTGCAAGCCGGGAAGTCCTTCGAAAGACCTTGCGGTGATCTCTTGGCCTCACACCTAAGGAAGTGTGTCTGGTATAATGGAGGTTTTAGTCACCGACGGGTGATGGAATCACCGACCCGTGGGTAAAGTTGTGCCACCTCTGCAGAGTGTAAACTCGTTATAACAGCCGTGTTCACGGTCACGAACGGCCCGGATCCTCACGAGAACTAGAGGGTATGGACGGGTGGAGTAACTCGTAGGTTGCTACAGGCGGGGTAACCTGTAGTGTGGTTGGCTACGAGCGGGGTAACCTGTAGTTTGTTTTGCTACAGGCGGGGTAACCTCGTAGTGTGGTTTGCTGCAAGTAGGGTAGCTTGCGAGTGGTTGACAAGTGCGGTAGCCTCGTTGGTTCATATTCACTTAGTAAATAGGTTGCTTTAATTAACTTGACTAGTGTAGGTGCTTTCTGTTGCAAACCATGTGTTTAGCCTTCCTTTCATTCAGCTTACATGTCATATATTCCCACACTTGCTGAGTACGACATGTACTTACTCTTGCTATTCCCTTTTTGCTACAAACTACCGCTGCTCGTAAGATGGAGAAGACCACCGATGAGAAAGGTCTAGGCGTGCGAAACCCCTGGTCGATTGCCCGTGGTGTTATGGAGTCTTCCGCTAGCGTATATTGTATTTAGTCCTTTGAGACTATATCGATGTAAGTATTCGATCTATTAAAGATATTGTTCTTTTATCACATTATTTGTCCTGTGTGCGTGAAAACTTGTTCCCGGGCACGCATACGGATGCATTCGGTTTTGGTCGTTAAAACCGGGTGTGACATTAATCCATTTGTAGGGAGAACTATTAGACGAGGAGAGGAAATTTGTTCCTATTATTTTTGGAGTGCTCCCGAAAAGAGATTTCTAGGATCTATATTTTTGGAAGCTCTTGAAGATGCTCTAATATTTTAATCACTCGACCCATAAAAACGTTCAATAAAACAAAACAAACCCCATACAAAAGGAAAATTCTTTTCATACCACCGTAAAATTTATTAATCATGGAATCATAAAATCACTTATCCCACATATGCCATTCAATAGCAAAATTAATCTGATTTCTATCATTTATGTCTTTTTCTAATATCCATTTTTTCAGAATGACAAAAATATCCCAACTCATCTTCAACTTCCAACAGTCCAGCTCACCAATGGAGCTCGCCCACAACACTAGATCTCGAGCTCGTCGACACAAGCCATGGCCGACCAGGTGGAGCTCGTCGTGCCACCCATGGCAACCAAGGCGGAGTTTGCCCATAACAGCCGATCGTGAAGCTCGAGCTTGCCCGTACTAGCCATGATAGTGCTCGTCCGCGCCAGCTACGGTCACATTATCTCGCTCGAGCTTGTCCGATTTGATAGTGCGTTTGGCACGGCTTATGCACAAAGTGCTTATTATGTCAAAACTGCTTATAGTACTTATTGTACATAAGCAGTCAGCCTGTTTGATAAAACTGCTTATGCTTATTCGTCAAATCTGCTTATTCACACACATAAGCACTATAAAGCTACGTTTTGTTGCTTCACTCAAAGTGCTTATGCTAGTATAAAATTGCAAAATGCTTATAGGTGCTTATACACATAAGCAGCTTTGCTATTTTGTTGTTTGGTACTTCAAAGTGCTTATTGAGCATAAGCAGTTTCAGTAAGTACTTCTATAATCCGTGTCAAACGCAAAACACTATAAGAAATATAAACACTATAAGCATTTTGTACATAAACCGTACCAAATGCACTTATTCTTCCCAACATATTTTCTGACCATTTTGATATTTTCTCCCTCTTACCATGCAGGGGGTACCAGAGCTTCATTATGCTAGCGATATTTCTATTGTGTCAGTAGGAACAATGCTAGGTAAGGAGCCCACACGTTTTCAGAAAACTTCATCGAGATTTCTTTATGAATTCATATGTAAGAGCTCACTGTAATCCAGAACATGGCACAAAATCTGATAATTGGATAACCACAAACCACTTGCTGACATGCGTGAGGGCAAGCAGTATGTCTTACACCACCCTGATTTGGAGCCTGTCTCGACTGCATAGGTGAGTTTCTACAGAAAAAAATCGTGATTCATCGATGTGATAATGTTTGTCCTGTTTCTGAATGTTCCTATTGTGGTCCTTCCTAGGGTCAGGAGCTGAAAACGCTGATAGGTGCAGTGGCGTACATAGAATGCAGCGCCAAAGACGCCACAGGTACGGTGTGGTACGGTTAAGTACAATGATTTTAGTTTTTATAATCGGAAACCTGAGGAACCTAACGAAATCAATCATTTGAGGAAGGCTGATTCGGTAAAATGTTTGTAAGCCTGTAAAAGGGAAATTTTCATCTGTTAGCGGCCTACAGTACACTAAGGCTCTAACTGTGGATTTCTCCATGAACCAGAATCTGGAGGTAGTATTCGACTCTGATAAAGTATGCCCTGTCCAAGCAAAATCCCAGGAAGAAGAGAACCTGGAAACAAAACAGATGCTCGATTATGTGAGCAAACATCAACATACCTACATGAGGATGTTTTCAAGCACTTGCTGAGTTGATGCCACTGTCTATTACATTTAGTACGTTGCAGGATAAATTTTAGATACTTTTTGGATCGAATTTGCCTGGGTTTTAGGTACTTTTGTGCATGTTGTAATTGTTCTTATTGTTAATCAGAAGTCCGACGCAGAAGTGAGGTGAAGGTACCCATTAAGGCCTTGTTCGTTTTCCCGAGAATGGTTCCGGAACTGGACTCGGAACTATGCATGGATTGAATGAAACCAGACCCTTCACTCAATCCATGCATTTTTTATTCCAGCTATCATAAATGTCTGGTTCAATTCCCATACTTGTAAAACTACTGTTCGGCAGCGGATGATTCAAACCATGTCGGATTGAAACCGGGTCAAAATTGACACAAACAACCATATGCGGACAAGAGCAACTCAGCAACATTAGTTATAAGCTAATTATATAGGCATAAGCGTATAAATACGTCGGAATACATGCTTCCATCACATTCAACTGAAGGCCAAAAATCACTGTGGAGATTTGAGATGCCATGAGTACAAAGAGTGCAAATACTACTGAAATTTGTTGCAGTCTTAGTGAACACATCGTCCATCATACTTCCACAAATCTAAAAACCGACAAACAAAAACACAATACCCATCCACAAAACAGGCTCATCTAGACATCGACCCTTGTCTTTTACGCCTGCCTGTTCTTCTTGACACCAGACTTGGTAACCTGGAGGTTGCGGTACACTGTACTCAACCTTGGGAGAGCAGGGCTGTTAAGATCAGGCCTGTAGTTATTGTAACTGACCTGCCAAATCAAGAACATCACCAATTATAACTATGAAACAAATAGTTGCACTCCAACATGTTAATGCTCATCAGTACACAAGAGTTTAACTTCAGCAATATGATATACTGTTGGTGCAGACGAACAACAACAAAATAAGGTGAAGATGAACATCAACAAAACAAACATTTCAAGTTATATACTGTTGGTGTTAACTCTAGTAGAAAAGTACATATGACTACATTTGAACATGTATAGGCCTCTATTAGAGCAAGGCATGACTAACTTAAAACTACCGAAAGATCGGAGAATCTCATGCTATGTTAGCGCACGGGAGATGATGCAGAAAGTAAGAATGGGAGATGGGCGGCCGAGGCTTGAAGCCGCGACGGTGAGACGGTGGCGCCGTCCTTGCGGCCGGCGGCACCGACGAGGGCAACACACGAATAGGGAGCGGGAGAGATTGATCTAAATCTCCAACTGGTTTTATTGATACTTAATCTCTTGTTTTTATAGCCCACAAATTACATTCAATCTCCTAAAAATGCTCAACTGAACTCAACTAACAATCGACTAACAAACTCTCAACTAACAATAAACAGATTCTAGCCACTCGTGCGCCGGCGTTCATAGACTCTCGCCGACCATAACATGCTACCTACTGTTCTTTGTAACATAATGAAATGAACAGGCAGATGGTTGACATTTCAGTGACCAAATTCAGCATTACACATAATTCCCATTATGAATCATGCAAGGGCCCTCTAGAAGTGTTTCGAACGACAATCGTTCTCTTGGACCTCTCTTAGGAGGTGGCGGCCGGTCTCCTCCATGAGATCGGTCGACAGCTGCAACAAGGTGATCCGCCTTGCGCTTGTTGTTGTTCTTGGATTCAGATCGGTTGCCTTGGTCATGCTTCGGTTCCTTCCCTTTGTTCCCGCGCAAATTGACCACGTTTGATTCTCCAAGCAAGATAATCATCTCGCTATTTTGAAGCACTCGACGCCGTCATGGTAAGGTTCCGATTGCGCCTTCCAATCTTGTGAACTATGGCTTCACTTCGGACGCCGACTTAAAACGCCGCAATTACTTGCTGATCAGGAACATTGGGGATTAAGGCCTTCTTGTTGCGTAAACGCCCGATGAAGTCCGTAAGAGTTTCGTTGGGCTTCGCTTCAACCTCGTTGAGGTCGAAGTAATTTTCTCGGCTTCTCACAAGTCGTTTGGAAATTCTCTACGAACTTTTTGGTGAGGTCGCCCCACGAAGAGATAGATTTCTCGGGTAGGGACTGCAACCACAAGCGTCCCGCCCGCTCCATGCACATGGGGAGGTAATTAGCTAGCATAAACGTATCTCCTCATGCTGACCGGATGGCGGTGGTGTACATGCGTAGCCACTCGGCAGGAGGTGCTTTACCATCATACTTATCAATGGCCCCGGGCTTAAATCCCCGGGGTATTTGCAAATGCGTAAATCTCGCGTGAAAGCAGGGATCACGGAGTACTCGTCATCTTCCAGACCGGTCCGGACCGGTGAAGGGGATCGTCGACGAGGGTAATGGCGTAGTTGCGATCTCTATCATCATCGGAGTAGTCGTAGTATCGATCGACTTGATACCTATCTCCCGATCCATCCCGACGATCGTTGTTGGCCGGTTGTGCGGTCTGCGAAGGGGGAGGCGGAGGCGGAGGTGGAGGCGCCGCTTGGCGATCATTATTGTTACGTCGAGGCTCCCCATCTCTCGTCTCTCGTTGTCGCGTCCCCTTCGATCCTCGGTATCACGACGATCATCTCGTCTTGGCCGGTCATCCCGACGAACATGTCGGTTGCCTTGTCCTCGTTGGTCATTACGCGGAGGATTTCCACTAGGGGCGGCGCCGAAGCAGCCGGTCCACGCCGAGGCGAATTAGTCACGTGCGGGCGAGGCGGGACAGGATCCCGCGGACGATCATCCACATGACCGGTACGACGCCTCTCATCTTCTTCGTGTCTCTAACGTTCTTCGCTTCTCTCGCATGGCGATCGATGAGGACGTTACTAGCGTCACGGTTACCATTAAGCGGTACGCACAAATCTTGGTCCGGAGCTCGTTCATGTGCATCCGCGTTCGGGGTGTGTCGAGGCCCAAGCCTTCCTCCGGAGGAAGCTCCTTCGGACCGGGCTCTCGTAGGCCGCTCCGAGCGAGAAGGCGAGCGGCTTGAAGATTCCGATCTGTCATGAACGAGTTGATTTGTTTGTAGAGCAGCCGCATCTACCAAATTCAAAGCGCGTTACAACCCCGGTGTTGCATTAAAGACTTCTTCCGGTATTGTCTCAAGGATTTGTTTCACTCCCACAATGTTCTGAATCGGCGACGTGAAGACCCGAGCGCCATTTAATTCCACTTCCATGGAGCTCAAATCCAAAGCTCGCTCGAAGAACGATATCGCCTTCCACCGCGACATCCACGTCGGCTGTTATATCGTGGGGACGTTTCTTCCGGGTCTCTAGACCGGTCCGGCAGTGGGCCCGTGGTCGGGGAGCGGTCGCGGGAACGCTTCCTCCGCCCGACTGGAACCAAGCAGCATTTGCGCGCGGATTCGCGATCGAAGGTTGTGGAGGTTGTTCATCTCCGTCCGCTTCCTCTCGTTTCACGACGACGACGATCGGATTCGTCTCTCGCCATCCTTGCTTCTTCTTCAGCAGCTTTCTCGGGATTGAGTTGGCGAATAACCGGTCCCGTCATGAACACCTAGAAGAAGACCGGAGGCTCTTCCTCGAAGTCATTAACAAACTCGCAAGAGCGGCTTATCATTACGGATCGGACACCAATCCGAGATGCGGGCGGTCCGATTGTTCGCGCTAAAGCTGCGTCGGATCCGCCGAGTTCTAAGCCCAAGGTGCCAACCGTGGTAGGTGATCGCGCTTCGAAGCCGCGGCCCGACAACGAGTCGGATTCATCAAAAGCGCTTTGCGGCCGAATCAGCTTCAAAGTCGAGGGACCCGAAGCGGATCTTGAAGTCGGGCTCGAAGTCGACAACGAACGAAGAGGCCATCGAACTCGCTTGGAACTCGCCGGGACCCTTTCTCGGCGCGCCAAATGTCGAGTCTTAAACTCGGCACTAGTACTACCCGGTCCCTCACGAGCGTGAAATTTGATGGTGCAACACACGAAACACACAAGAACACAAGATTTTAGACAGGTTCAGGCCCCTCGAATTGAGAGTAATACCCTACGTCCCGTATGTTATGTATCGTCTTTAGCGGATTGCTAATTGCATGATCTCGGAGAGTTTTCGGGTGTCCCCGCTCCGCCTTATATATCCGGGGAGCTAGGGTTACATGCAGAGTGCTAGTCGATTACATGGATTACATATATGAGAGCTCTATCTCTAGCTTTCTTTATTGATTCGTAGTCCTAACGGACTACTAATTATTCCTTAGCTTGCTTCTCAAGTCATCGTACGCCGGTATTGATATCCGCTCGATCTCCATACCGGTATATAGAATCCTCTCGTTATACGATTCTTCACTTGGTTCCAGCAGGACTACTACACTTCGATGTTCATTTACATGCCACCCAAGAAGATCCACCGCCTATCTCCCCACCAATGGGTCGATTGGCGTTTCATGGAAAACAAAGAGAATGTGCTTTCAATGAAGTGATCATCGCTTGCAAGGACAGGGGTGTTTATGATTTGATGGGGTTCCGGTATGACTCGGAATGAAGAAGTGCTATGTCGGCTTTGGGCCACCGTCTTTCTTGAGGGAGCTACTCGAAACCGTGCATTGGATGACTCGGGCCATGTCCTACAAGTGTTAGCTACAAGAAGTCGGGCACCTACTTGTCTCCCTAAGAATCTTAGCCGGATGCCTAGTATTGCCAATGAGGAGGCACTCACCGATGAGGCAATCAAATTCATGTACATTGATCCGAAAAATGCTGTGATTGGAGATACCACCGGGTTGGTGCCCTACTACAAGCTCATGAATCGTCTTCTCCGTCACAACGTCGCTCCAAAGGATGGGTATGCCACTTCGGTTGCCTCTTACTCTCGCAATGTCCTTGCTCGTTTTGCACCCGACTCTCCTGGATTTGATGTTCTTGGATTTATTATTGAGGAAATTCACCGTGCCTCATATCACACTCGCCGCACTTTACCTTATGCTCCGTGGCTCATGGCCATGATTGAGAAGGAAACCAGGTTGACTTTCGAGAAGGAATGCAAGCACCAACAATACCAGCCTAAGCTCATTCGGTCTCGTGTCGGTCGCCGTCGTCCCACCTGTTCCTATGGATGCGGGACTCTCCTCCGAGTGCTCCTCGCAGCGCCGCTCTCCCACCTCTCGTCTTATGTCCGGCTGAAGAAGGTGTTTGGGATGTGCTCAGCCATTGGGGCAAGAACACAAAGAAATGAAGAACGCTCCAAGAAAAATGCTCGCAGGTTTAAGGCTCTCATGCGGGCCCAAGGGTTAGAAGTCTCCTCCGATGGTTCGGAGAATGACCCCACCGAGGACTTTCCGGTCTATGTGTGGACAGATGATGAAGATGAGGATGGCCATGATGGAGATGATGAGGGTAATGAAGAAGATGAGGAAGCAACTCCCACTCGCCTCCGATGCCGAGTGATTCCCTTCTTGTTTCCTTTTCTTATCCTTCTTTCACTCCTTTTGGTGCCTTGATCCAAAGGGGGAGAGAAAAGAGAAAAGAGGGTCTCACCTTATCTACTTGTTATCGATCTTTTCTTTAGTGTTGGAACTAATGGGAACTAAGTTGTATAAGACTATGTGATCTATGTGTTTGCTCTATTGTAATAGGGCTAGTTTTATTCGTTGCAAAACTATGTGCTTGAATGTTGAATGGTGAATGTCTATCGCTTTAATGTGTGTAAATTGCTTTTGTCGATATTTGTGGCTTGCTTTATGTGGTGTGCCGCTTGCGCTCTTTTATTGCGTTTTTTTTTCTACACTCTTACTTGGCACTTGAGCACTTTGTTGCTAGGCACCCCACAAATACCAAATATAGGGGAGCTCTCTCACATGTTTGTGTGATCCATGCATCTCTTTAGGGGGAGCTCCGCTATATTTTGGTTGTCCTGTTCTTATTTCGTTTTGATCTCTATATATCCTTTAATTGTTTGTCATCAATCACAAAAAAGGGGAGATTGAAGATGCAACTAGGCCCCCTAGTGGGTTTTGGTGATAAATGACAAACAATTAAAATGACTAACGAGTTAATTGAGCTAATGTGCAGGATACCTTAATTGATTAACCCACATTATGTGACCGATAGCCCCTCATACAAAAAGTTGAAAGATGGACTCAAGAACGTGTCTCTTAGTTTTTTATTCCCTTGAGTCTAGGCATGCCAAAACTATAAAGAGGGGTGAATTAGTTTTTGCTGCAGGGAATATGTGCTCTTTGTTTCATACACAAGCTTGGATAAAATCAAATCTACCAAAAGTTCAAAAGAAGCCAAACCACAAAAACCAGAACTCACGGAAGTTCCGTGACCTCTCACGGAACTTCCGTCAACTCCTAAGGGGTTCCAGAGAGTGCAGGACGGAACTTGCAAGTTCCGTCCTTGGAAGTTGTGAACTAGCTAAGTCTCCACGGAAGTTCCGTGGTTCCAGAGAGTGTAGGACGGAACTTTCATGTTCCATCCAGATCCGTTCGTGCCCTAGGTCAAGTCTCACGGAAGTTCCGTCGAGTTCACGGAAGTTCCGTCAAACCACCTTTTCACACTTCCCAACGGCTCTTTTTGGCCTCTTCCTATATATAGCTTTGACCAACCCGTGAGCAAGGCAGCTGGTGCTTTTTAACACTCCCATCTCACTCAAGCACTTGCTCTCATCTCTCTCATCTTCCTTGTGATCCCAAAACCATTTGTGAGAGCCCAAAATCAAATCTAAGCTTGAGAAGCATCATCCCAACCTTGAGCACATCTTCCCCTACTTCACTTGTTACTCTTGGAGATTTGTTCTCCTAGATTGGCTAGGTGTCACCCTAGAGCTCCCAAGATTGTGGTGAGTCTAGGGAAGTTTATGAAGGTTGTGATTCGCCTCCGGAAGGAAAGGAATCAACCAAGAAGAAGAAGAAGGAAACCAAGTTTGACCTTTGTGGTTGCTTGGGAGGAAAAGGGTTGAAAGAAACCCGGCTCTTTGTGAGCTCCTCAACGGAGACGTAGGAACCTCTTTGTGAGGGGTCCGAACTTCGGTCAACAAATCTTGTGTCTCCCTTGTGTTGTTCTTGTTTATGTTTTTCCTTGTTCTTGTTTCTCTCGAGAAAGGTTGTGGCCGATCTACGTGTGTGTTGTGTGGATTTACTTTTTCTGCAGGTGGAACACTTGTCATCGATCAAGGAATGATTGTATTCAACCATATTTGTGAGATCTGCACCTTGTCTCTTTAGATTCCTTGTTTACCCTAGGAGGAACGGAAGTTCCGTGACAACCACGGAAGTTCCGTCGGTGACGGAAGTTCCGTGTGTGACGGAAGTTCCGCCCCCTTTGGTTTGATCGCTTGTTTTGTGTTGTGTTTTTCAGGAATTACTTTGTATTGCCTAAACTTTCAATATTAGTTACAATTAAATCTACAAAACAAGATCTTACTTGGTCATATTTTATCTTAAAAAATAATAATGACAAAATGACCCCACATGTCATACCGAGAGATTATAAATTTGGTAGGTAACAAACCAAACACTATTGTTTTTACAGCTTTACCAACAGTTTGGTCATGCCCTCATGTTGGTCATGACAAAATTTTGGTAGGGTATATTTGGGCACAAACCAAACATGCCCTAAGTATAGTGATTAGGCCTCGCTAGGTTTTGTTTAGTGTCAAATTTGTTAAACAATCGGTTTTCTTTTGGCTACGCTAATGTTAATGATTGGTATATGTTGTAAAATATTTATTGGGTCAGGTACATCTTGTAGAAGAAGACTTCCTGGCCAATGTAGGCTCCTTATCGAATCCGGGCATAACATGCAGTAGGGTTTCGCCCTTATAAATAGTTGAGAAAATGTCATTTTGTAATAAAAAAAGACAGAGAAAATAAAGAATTTTATCGCCTCTATTCTGTGTATTTTTACTACTTCATTTATGTCGTGATCTATGTATCTTTGATCCGTCAGTATTACAACAGTATATTCGTGTGAACTTTATATGCCTTGTAATATTTATTCAGGCTCTCTATAAAATTTATGGGTCCGCCACTGTTAGTGGAGATTGCTAGATTGAATGTTTTGTGCTTTCCATTGAACAAAGAAATTCAAGTCCAAGACAAGCAGTGTGTTTGAGGGAACAACAAGCTCAGCGAGGAGATAGGAAAAATTTGTGATTCTGCCCACCGTGAGAGTGGCCTTGAAAAAATGCCCATGCTGCCATTGGCTTTGTTAAAATGCCCATGAATTTAGAGGGCTTCGCAAATATATTAGATTGCTTTCCATCTAGATCAAAGGACAAAATTACCCTTGCACAACTTTCTCCATCCTCTTTTCTCCTTTGCTCGCCTCCGACATACGGTTGAGGAAGCGTCGACTGTGCATGAGCGCGGGGCCAGGCGGCGGCGATGCGTGGTCGCCGGGGCATGGGCGGCGGCACGAGCGCGGGGTGCAGATGCGTACGTGAGGAAGCATGGGATCGGAGCCAACGGCTACAATGTTTGCAGGCAGGCGTGGAGGTCTGACAGCATGCAGTCAACAGGGCGGGTGCAGGGCCAGGCGGGGCGCGGGCGTGGAGGCGGTCGGCTGGGCACGGGCGCAAAGGGCAGACATGCTTGGAGGTCCGGTGTGCAGTGGGTGGGGCAGGTTCGGGGACGAGGCTAGGCGCGGGCGTGGAGGCCAGACGGTGCCGGCTACCAGCGGGCGCGGAGGCCAAGCGGCTTGGTGTGCGATGCGTAGAGCTCCAAGGAAGACATAGGTAGAAGAAACGAAGGGGTAATTTGGTCTCTTCATTTGGTCAAAGAGAAATTTGAGTATATTTGCGAAGCCCTCACTTTGAGGTGGATATTTAAAGGGAAGGATAAGCTACAGTCACTTGTCCACAACGGCGTCAAGGTCGGCCCCATGCATGGCGCATGGGCCTCTTGGGAGGCCTCTTGCTGTGACCACGCCGGCATCTTCTCTAGTTGGCCGAGGGAAGGGTAAGACAAATTAGTTGGCGGCAGCAGTGTGACAGAGCTTGCCGCCTCCCCGGTGTTTAATTTGTTCAGTTTTTTAGAACGTAACGTTTTTCTTTTTTTTTTTGAGGGATTTTAGAACGCAACGTTAACTTGTCTGAGGAAAGAACAGAAAGGCCACGTACAACCCTGCTAGTATAAGGAGTAAAAGCGAAACCGTTGGATGGAAGATGGACGAGGATCTCGTTCCCGTTTCGAGCATTGTGATCCTCTCGTGGCCCACATATCATTCAGGGACTGTACGTGCAATCGACTGCATAGGAATTGTCTCCGCACTCGTGTCGACGCACATGCACGTTACTACATCCGTTCAGAAATAGATGTCGTTTTAGCTCCGGCACGGGAATTAAGGAGATGTGAAAAAGGTGGGTGCACGAGAAAACAAGGAGGAGAGGGATAGAGATAGAGGTGTGATGGGATAAGAGAAAGGTGTATTGGAAAGAGAGAAAGTTGCATTGGAAAGTAAGAATGACATGTAATTGGAGAAAAGTGAAGAAGGGTAAAATGACATGTAAATATGAACAGAGGAAGTACATGCATATTTCTCTCATTGGAAGGAGAGTAAGGTCGGGATTCATCAAAGTTTAACCATAATATTTTTTCTATTCAAAGTTTTATCATAATTTTCTATTTAAAGTTTTAACTTTCCTATATAAAGTTTTGTTGTAAAATTTTCGCTCCAAAGTTTGTTGATCGAAGTTTGATGAAAACTTTCAAGAAAAACTTTCGCTCCAAAGTTTTTTTTTCTAACACAATGGCAAGTGCTTTGCCTTTCATTATATATAGATTGAAAGAAAATGTTCAAATACAAATTTAAGGTGGCCTAAGAGGAAAATGTGAAATTACATTGTGCACCCAACAATGGAATCAGGCTACTCCTCCCAGAAAGTGTTTGAAATTACATTGTGCACCCAACAAAAGGATCAGGCTACTCCTCCCAAAAAGTGTCTGCCGTGTGCCAATTTTGGATGCCCTGTTTGATGATAAATACCAGCTGCGGCACAACATTGCCCTTGATGTTGAACATCCAATGGTATCTCTCCTTCCAAATATTCCATGCGATGTAGATGACAGCTCGCTAGTTTACCGTGATGCTTACGTTCTGGCCGGTCCGATCATAGATGTCCATCATCGCTTCAGCCTCTATAGTTGTTTGGTGGTAATTGTTGTGGAACAATATCCCATGGAGGCGAATGAGTTACATGCTTGCATGGAGTACAAACAAGTTGCCATCATGTGTGATGCCGTCTCCGCCGTGGAGCGACACGAGGAGCAGATTGTGTTTGCTTGGTCTTCGTTCTTGAGTATGCGATCATCAGTTCATAGTTTGTTTTGCAGAATCAACCAACCAAAGAACTTGCACTTATTTTCCACCTTTGATTTCCATAGCTGTTGCCAATCATGATCGGTAAAAGTTCCTACGAACTGAATAAGATATGCTGAGCTCGATGAGCACCTCTCGGACTAATTCCCAAAGCTCAACATATGGATTGATTTCCTCGGTGGTGGACAGACGCGTTAGAGCGGTCGCAACGGTCTCATTCTTCCGCCATGCAAGTCGATCCAGTAGTTTTGTAAAATTTTCAGAGAAAACTTTTTTAAAATAGAAAATTTGAGGTGTGAAAAAATTTCTGATGTCGGGACATGGTTCATGAGCTGATCTCCAAGCGCGCATGCTGATTAGACGGTCCCGAGTAAGGTCTACTTACGTTTTTTTTGTACGCATTCCCTAAGAAGAAGAGGATCGCAGAGGATCAGATATATAACAATGGTACATTTTATTAACAAAAAAAAGGAATGATCAGGTTTTGCTTGCACAACCTTCGTCATATGTATGGATAGCACGTATATTTTTGGAAGCTCAGCTCAGCTAATTAGCTGTCTCCTCCTATCAATTTCGGAAAACCTGGTAATCAGTCTGCGTCTGCCGGCAATAATTGCCGCGTGCGCACACTCTTTATTTCCAATCCGTTTCGTTGCCTCGACGCGCCACTCCATCTTCCGCCGATGCCGCACGAAGTCATGTTGCGCTGCACGGGCGCATTTGACGGCGGTGAAATAAGGTCCTTGCGTTTGCGTGTTCGTCAGCGTTTAGGATCACTGCCAGTTTTATTTTATTAGTATAATAACGTAGCTGCATGACCTGCAGAAGGGATATCAAGTGTGTTGCGGTCGGCGATAGCGGCACCGGCAAGACCTGCTTGCTCACTTCATACGCCCAAAACACCTTCTCCCCGGTGAGTAAAAATTCTTGGTCTCGCTTCTTCTGCTGCCGCTCTGACGAGCCAAACTGTGCTCGTTGCTCGTTCCTGTTTGGCTATTGATATCATATTAATTTCGTGGTGATGGTATACAGGATCACGTGATGACGGTTTTCGACAACCTCAACTCGATCGTGCTGGCTGACGCCAACGCGGTTAACCTGTTCCTCTGGGATACCGCAGGTAATTCTGGGGGTTGATAACCTTTTGGTGTTTGAGTACTCATAATCTTAACATAAGGAAGGTTAAGAAATATCCAGAATTTATTCAACCTGAATGTTAGAGGAAAGGATGACATGTTTTGGTTAAAATACAATTGTGAGATTTTTCGTTTCTTTGATTTTTCGTTTTTTTACCAACCAATTAATACTTTAGTACTTGTTTGCACTGTGTGTGTGCGCGCAATATTGAGCCCATTGATGTGTCAAAAATTATGAATTTCTAGAAACGACAAGGAAATTGCACTGCACAACAAGATTCTATGCTGTTTGTAACTGTTTAGGACTGACATGACAATAAACCTGCATAATCGAGCAGCTTAGGTATGCAAATACACTTTGTGACCATAGAGCATAAATGATGAAACATGCAGTAGCACTTGTTATATTTGCCAGATGAAAGCAATGCATGAACAAGAACAAGCTAAAGAGACATAGTACTTGTTTGCACTGTGTGTGTGCGCGCAATATTGAGCCCATTGATGTGTCAAAAATTATGAATTTCTAGAAACGACAAGGAAATTGCACTGCACAACAAGATTCTATGCTGTTTGTAACTGTTTAGGACTGACATGACAATAAACCTGCATAATCGAGCAGCTTAGGTATGCAAATACACTTTGTGACCATAGAGCATAAATGATGAAACATGCAGTAGCACTTGTTATATTTGCCAGATGAAAGCAATGCATGAACAAGAACAAGCTAAAGAGACAACTTCTTCTTAAATCATGTATGTGTTCAGAAAAAAAAAACCCAAGAATATGAAAACTCGACCTGCCGGGGAAGACCGCCCCGACGGCATTTGCTAAGGAGAAGAACCTCTCACGCAGGCCGAGAAAATCCCCGAACCCCCTCTCCAATCTTACACAGGGACTCAGCTGGCCGCTGTGAGCTACGGCGCGAGTCTTTACCTGTGCTTTGACTTGGAGAGAGCGAGGATTTTTTTACCTGCACTGCAGCTATTTACTACAGAGCAGGCGCAGCACTGTAGCGAGCTACAGTACCGCGGGTGCCGCGACTCGAACCCGGGTCGACAGGAGCAAGCTCCCGGAGCCAGCGGCTCTGACCACGCGGGCGAACGAGCGTTGGCAAAACCCAAGAATATGGTCTAATAGTTTGGGAACACATGCAACAGGTGTTGTTTTCCATATATATTAATAAAGAAATTATTGATGACAAGGGTCTACCTAGGTGTTGTTTTTTCCTTGTGAATTATAATACTTTCTGTTTCGGTCTTAATTTTATTTTAGGGCTATTATTGAGTATTTTTTAAAATGTATTATCCTGTCTGTTATAATTAAGCAATTATAAAAATAGAAACCATCACTTACTAGGTAAAAAATAGAAACAATATACCAATAGATTTTTTGTAAAAATAAAAACAGAATAATTATAACTGTTTGGTTTGCTTTTGCAGGACAAGAAGAGTACAGTATGCTAAGGCCTCTTAGCTATAGAGATACCGATGTCTTTCTCGTACTATTTTCACTCATAAATAAAGTGAGCTATGAGAATGTTCAGAAGAAGGTGACCATTTTCTCTCTCTGAAAAAAGAAGCTCTATATCGAAATGATCCTCTCATTCTTTCCAACATTCTTTCTGATCATTTTGATAAATTTTTTCCCTCACCGTGCAGTGGGTACCAGAGTTAAGGCATAATGCTAGTAATGTGCCAATTGTGTTAGTAGGAACAATGCTAGGTAAGGAAACAACCCAAAGTTTTTATCATACAGAAACTCTGATTATGACCCTTTTAAAAAGTTTGGGTTGTTTATGAATTCATGAAGAAGATTCATGTTCTGAATTAGATTGAGCTCTTACATTGTAAATTCACAATCACAAACCACTTGCAGACATGCGTGAGGACAAGCAGTTCATCCTGAGTTACCCTGATTTGGAACCTGTCTCTACTGCACAGGTGAGTTTAAGCAAAAATAAAACATCACTAGCACTTAACATTCTAAGAGATGTGAACATGGTGTCCCTTTTTGAATGTTATATGTCTGTTTTGGAAACACTGGAATCCTTTGTGATGTTCCACATGTGACAGAACGAGAAGCTAAGCACTTTTTTCCTGTTATCTTCCCTCAGGGTGAGGAGCTGAAAACGCTGTTAGGTGCAGTGGCGTTCATAGAGTGCAGCGCAAAAAAGCAGCAGGTACGGTGAACGATGATGGTAAAGTGCAATATCATGGATAGTTTTAGTATACTAATAGAAGTTTCCAAAATCTGAAGGAAACTACCGAAACCAATTATTTGAGGAAGATTGATTTGCTAAAATGTTTGAACGCCTGCAAAAAAAGACTTCTCATTTGTTAGCATGTTACCAGAAATACTCTAATTTCTCCATGGACTAGGATCTGGAGGCTGTATTCAATTCCGCTATAAAGGCCGCCCTATGCAAGCCAAAGCCGAGGAGCACCTTGGAACAATGCAGATGCTCAATTATGTAAACAAGCATCAAAATGACAGAACTGACGGAAGTTTTCAGGCACTTCTTACTTCACTTCCTGCTGCGTTCAATTGCGTAGATGCTTTAAGGATTTGATATGCTGAGATACTTTTTGGGTCAAATTGGTCTACGATTAAATACTTGTGGACATTTAACTGCCTCAGTGACAAGTGAAGGCTCTCACTATTTTTGTATGCAGAATTTGGTCATATGCTATAGAACTATAATTACGTATACTGAGGTAAGACTTACATCACAACAACATGTCAAAAATGGCGTAAACGTGTATAAGACATGAATTCCTTTTTTTCTTTTACTCAGCTACAAATGCCGTTAGAGCAAGGAATAAGATACAATTGGTGTTCAACAAAACATAGTGCACAAGTGCAAAATTTTGATTCCTTGGTTCGTATATTTCAGCATCGAGAGTATGTACATCAATCTGCGGTACTACCAGGGAAGTTGGTAACTGGATGCTTGCATTAAGGGGTGAGCAAAATATGCACCTAATGTTAGAGCTGTGATTGCGACATAAGGTAAGCGGAGAAACTCCCTGTAGTAATCTTTGGGTAGTTTCTGTCGTCCATCAATGATTGCAGCAAATGGAAAAACACTTGTTCTCTTCTTCAATACTTCAAAAGCTTCACCATAGCGTGATGCCTGCCTCCTGTCACCATTCCAGGCACCAAACAAATGGTGACCAACCAATCCAACCGAGGCAGCAACAGCAACTGAGTTGCCCATCCATAGTGTGTGAGCTAGGCACCAAATTATCTGACCAACCATCTATATGATACAAATGTTAGTTAGAACGCATGCCACAAATATAAGGGTTAAGTGTCATGCAATTTATAGAATCCCTTCAGAGTTTAATTGAACAACATACCTGTGGATGTCTGGTGATACGCATTATTCCAGTTTCCCACATATGCAGTTTTGGTTTGTCCACAGCTGCCACTTCCAAAAGATTGAAAGTAGATGGATATAGAAAGAAGAAAGAAACGAACGAAGAGATCCAAACAAGCTCATGGATGCCAGAGATGCCCTGAACTTGCCACAGCTGAGTACCATCATACCGGTGATTTATGAAGTATACCTACAAGAGAAGAGAATGTCTCAGGACGGGGCAAGTTCAAATCATTTTAGCTCCTGTCATGCAAGGGAAAAAATGGCAAATACTCACAATAGTAGTCACTGCTAAAGGAAGCGAGATGCCAGCAAAAAGGACACGGTAAGCACGCTCCCCAATTATTCTTTCACCAGATTCTCGTAAGCTTGCCATACCACTATGGACCACAGCAAAAATGATGGTAAGGAGCAACATAACAACCTACAATTTGCCAAGGCACACGTGCCCCCAAACAGATTAACATAGCACCATAAAGAAACATATGTACTGGGGGAAAAGAAAACGGTGAAAGAAAAAGACGAAGTGAGAACATCTGCCTGAAAAAAAATTAACAAAAGAATAATACAAATCCCAAAACAGAGTGAACCGAATTCCTCCTGTTAAACCATTTAGGGATCAACTTCATACCAATATTTTCCAAAATGCTAACACCCTTGGAATAAAGGGGATACACATATGAATTTCCCTAACAATCAAATTCTAGGAAAAGAACATAAATGACATGATTTTCAACAAAACATATAAATTTTTGTGCGAATTACTAACATTATGAAAACTTAAAATAACAGTGTGACACATACGGCCTGTATGGCTGGCATGATTTCCAGCCAAAGCTGGCTTACAGCCAGCAGCAGCTATCACTAGCATGAGCAGCAGCAGCCATTTGGCTGGAAATCATGCCAGCCGAACAGGGCGATAAATATTTCATGGCATTATAATCATACCAGTTTACTAGGGAGGAAACTAAGACGGTGTTCAGCAGTTATTATTGCAAAATGATTGACAGGTACACTGACAACATATTTTTTTAGGAAACTGACAACAGAATTTTCATCACAAAGAAAAATTATTGATGTCAACTTGTATATGCCAAGCATACTAAAATTAATTTAACCACTCAATGAGCCATTGCATTCCATTACACACTAGGGGCGAGTTTTAAGAAGTTGACACATATCACATAGCAAATATAGGGCCAACAACTAGTTTGAATAACCAATTTAATATGAGCACATTTGACTTCATGGGTATAAAATCCCTTCCCTGCTCACAAAGATCCTAATTGCACAAAGTTGCAACATAATCAGCCTAGCTTTCCTTGATAAAAAATTTCCTTCCTAAATGCACAGAGATGTGATGTCATGTAAGCAGAGATGCATAGCTTGGAAATGGAGCATTCATAGTTCATCAGTGATTTTTCCTTTTTGTTCCACCTCATGTCAGTGACCGAATTCCCTTGTACGCATTAGTCAATTCACTTTCGAGGAAACACATTCAGGATCTATACATCAGCATACACATTATACTTGGTCGTGCAGGACGACTTAAAATTAAGCTGTGTCACAAAGCACATAAACTGAGCACGCGAACAAGGAGACAGTTGGATAGCAATTAAGCAAAATACGCCACACACTTTCTTATCCGTCAGCAGCACTTTAGAAATGAAGGGAATCCGTAGCACTTTAGAAATGAAGGGAATCTGCAGCGATGAAGCAGGCAGAGAGCCCCCGAGCAGAGACGCACCTCGTGGCTGTCAGAGACGGAGGCGACGGTGTCAAGGAACCGGGTCCCGACGCCGGTGCCCGGGTCGATCCAGAGCACGTTGAGCGCGAAGAGCACCGCGGCGAGGATGCCGCCGAAGTAGGCCCACGACGCGAGGCTCTGGTCCCCGAGGCGGAACGCGGCGGAGTCCTCCCCCACGAGCCCGCTGCCGTCCTCATTCCGCTCTGGCCCCGCGCCGCCCTCCTCCGCACCGCCCCCGACCGCCCGCACGGGACGGCCGTGGGAGCGGAGGAGGAGGATGGCATGAGGACCGGGCAGCGGCGCTCGGACGGGGTTTAGGAGGGGCAGTGAGGCCGGCGGCTGCGGGAGGCGGTGGAACTGGAGTCGGCGGCGGTGGGGAAGGGAGAGAGGTGGTGGGGCGGCGAGGTGGAGGCGGAGGTGGGATGCCATGGTGGAGGAGCTGTCAGCTGTGGTGGCGGAGGCGGGAGTGGGGCGGCGAGGTTAGAGTGGTGGCGGCATCTTTGGGGAAGGGTGGGCGGAGGATGCGGTGCGCGTGGGATTTGGAGGGTGGTGCGCGAGGACGTGGCGGGTTCAGAGTTCAGACAGCAGCAAGCGCGCCGGCACGGCACGAAGCCGAGCGCAATTGTTCTTTTTTTTAGCACCATATAGGACAATTAGTGTTCGAAAAGAAACCATATAGGTCAATTGATGAATAAATGTTCTCAATAATGGACTTCAAGATAAATTACCTCATTCTCCGTTCTTTCTTTTGCTTGTTTCTAGATGATCTCTCTTATGCCGTGTTTGGATTAGTCATGAACTAACAATTAGATCGAGATACTTGTTTGGAGGTTGGACTAATTGTTAGTTCCATCTACATTGATATGTCTAGTGTACTCTGACTAAATATTAGTTCATGGGTGTTTAGATGGTTTAGGAAAGAGATAAGAGGGACATTTAAGTCTTTTCGCGTTCTTGTAGCATTATTAGTTCGAATTAGCACCTCTAGATGAACTAACAGGAAAACAATTGGTTCCCTAGTGCACTAACAATTAGTCCCTCCATTAGTCCGTCTATTTGCACTACACCTCGGTTCATTTTTATCGACCAATAATATCCACCGATAGTAGGTCGCTAAAAGCTCTCGATGGATGGATGGTCGGTAATTCCTTTAACACCAACGATCGATCGGTCGCTAAATGTCTCCGAATTTAACGTTAGAAGGTGGGTCGGTAAATGTCCTACACCATGTCGAACCAAGGGTCGGTAAATGTCAACACTACACAAGGCGGGGAAATTGGAGAGTTCATGACTATATTTTAGTCAGCTAACGATTAGTTGGGTGGATCCAAACAAGACCTTAGATTAACAATACAAGAATGAAGATGACGATAGGATTATGCTTGCATATTCAACGCCACAAGAGGCAATTGTTGAAGCTTAACAACAAAGAGTACACAGACTGCTGGGTTTTTAAAGCACTACACACTACACAGTAATGCTAGGTCTTTGGTGATTGAATGCTTCACCATAGGGCGACATGGCTGAATGCTCATAGACCAAACCTTCGGTGTTTATGGCAGATATGAAATACTTATTTCCTATTTTTCTATTTAAATTATTAAATAGTTTTTAGAGGTAAAACTAGACAAAATGTGTCGGTGTTCCAGTTACTAGCAAGTATCGAAGTGCCGTATTGTTCGTAGGTGTTTCATGTTAGCACACAAAATATAAGGATTTATATTGGTTCAGGTGATGCCCTACATCCAGTTGAGCAAAGGATTGCCATAAAAGTTGGTGCTTGTGCTACTTCTAGAGGGTTTTGACAGAAATCTTAAGTTACATCCCTCATGTTAGATCCTTATTTAACTGAAAATAAACAATGTTCAACCTCTTCCGTGGCATAGGCCACTCGTAGGCCTACCTAACATCTGAGGGTTGCTATGAAATCGACAGTTTAGGTTTAGATAGTGGCCGAGGAATTATTTAAAACCATCGGCAATTGAGCAACAATTGACCTAGGTTCGTATAAATGATTGAGAGTTTCTATAAATTCCTTAATGAAAAACTGCCTAGCTCCTCCTAGGTTGGGTCTCCTTTTTAGAGTTGCTATAAAATAGTCGGCCTAGGTTCAGGTAATTGCTGAGGGCTGATATAGATGTGTCGGTATTTGACTGACTATCGGCTTTCCTCAGTATAATGACCGAGGGTTACAATGAACCATCGGAAATTTGTAAAACCGTAGGTCATTATTGGTATTAACCGAGTGTTCCTGCTATAGTCGTTAGGAAAACAGCATAACAATAAAATGTAGTATTAACATTATATTACCGAAGGGCTGTCTGCCATTCTCATATATAACCGTCGGTTTAGTTTGATTTTCGAAGTAGTGTGAGTGCAAAACCAAAGACATTAAGCATGTAGATCGAAGAGGTGAACACGGTGGCATATTGTTGTAAGAGGTCATAGCATGTTCCGGCCTGCCATCACTAGGCGGGCAAGTGGATGCTCATGCCCGCCCCCTGTTCTCATACGGAGTAGGGGAGCTGTGACTCCTGGGCAATAGATCGGATGGCCATACCGCCATACCCCTAAACGAACGCTTCCGCCCAACAAAACAGTGCATATGGAGTTCAACGTCAAATTTTGCAAATAATGTGGATCGTCTATCGGCCTCGATCCAAAGGCCCATGATAGAAGGTACAATGCCAAAGGTACTTCAATATTGATGGAAGTACTTAAGTATTAGGGATAAAATGGTAATTTAACATGTTGGAAAAAAAGAGAGAGGGCAACGCTGGAATGTCTTTTTTACATTGTTTTGGTAAGATTTACTTGGAATAATTGTACGACCCAAAGCGGCGGCGGCAAGCGGCGGCGGCAAGGCTTAATGCTTCGATTTACGTATTCTATTCAGATTTACTCATTAGATCGTGATTGATTAGGGTTTTTGTGCAACAAACTTTTTAGTTGCCTCGTGTTGAACTCTGTCACCGACGCTGTCACGCAACCATTATTGACGAGACATGCCTGCCCCGAACAGATCGAATCGAATGATGTCGTTTTCCGTCGATCTCGACGCCGGACGTGTGGTCGGACGCCAATGCACGAGGGAGCGCTGGCAGAGGTCAGACCTCGACGGCGGCGCAAAGGCTTTGACCTTCCAATTTACATAGCTTGCTTCACATTTACTCATTAATCATCTTCATTGATAATTTTGAACCTCTTCTGTGGCCGGCACCTCCATTGTTGACGTGACAAACTCATTCGATCCGAGGAAGAAGATAAGAGTAATTTATGTGGGTTGTCATATGACCCAAAAAACAATAGCCCATGACATGTGAAGCTTTCGTAATGTTGCGTGATGCCACTATGTTTGCGTGGAGAATGAATAATTTACGGTGTTTGTCTCAAAGATAGCATGGTAACAACATGCATCTATTGCAAAATAAAATAGTGAAGATGGACCATCGGATTGGAGGTGAAATTGCAAATGAAAAGAAATTTATGAATAATTTGAACCATAAGACTATAATGAAGTCTTATTACTCCGATGATCCATAGAAATGACTAGAATTATTTCACTCCATGAGAAACAATACTAAATATTAAACCGATTACATAAATGGTCATCGAGGAAATGACTAGAATATTAATTCAGAGTCTTGACATCTTCTTATTTTTTAAGGTACGGGCTCCTCGTATACTGACTCGGATTTATGGTCCTTCCATTTGTTGACACTCTCTTGACAGACGCAGAACTTGCTACATTCGTTTTCTTTCAGCCACCCTTGATCATTTTTTCACCATCTATGTTTGTGATATTCTTGTTCAGATCTGTCTTGCCTTTTTCCTTGTTGTAGAAATTAATTCCTTCTTCCTCACTTTTGAATGTCTTTGTATTGACAATTTGGTGATACTCAAGAATGTCTTCAATGGTGTCTCCCATCTGAATGCAACATTTTTTAAAGTGGTTACAACAAAAAAAAGTGGACAGCCATTCAAGGTAACTAAAAAAGTGACAAAAAAAAGGTGTCTCTCGAGCTTCCTGGCCTTATAAAAAAGCCTTATTCTACATAATTAAGTCACAAGTCAGTAGATCACATATGTATTGATTGCCACCGAGACATGTTAAATTAATTTCTCTTAGTTCACATATGTATTGATTGACATCGAGACCATGTTAAATTAATTTCTTTCAGTTCTAGGCTAAAAATTATGTATAGAAAAGATCATCATCAAAGAGTAAACAATTAATAACATAAACATTGGGTATCATTCTCCCAAATCTCGTCAGAATCCAGCGTATAAATCGTGCAAAAATCAGACCAACCGAGTAAACAATCATGAACTATGTCAATAATCTTACCTCCGTGGGAGTCCTGGCCGAGGATCACGTTGTAGCGGTGGAGAAAACGAAGTCCTGGTAGAGAAAAGAGGGAGAGACGACGGCGGCGGCGGAAGAATAAAAATTTACTCGGATCTTGATTGTTTACTTGGTGCCGAGGATCACGTGGTGGCAGTGGAGGTAGAGAAAAGAGGGAGAGACGTCGGCGACGGCGGAAGAAGGCAAAATTTACTCGGATCTTGATTGTTTACTTGGTGTAGATGTAGAACCAGGAGAAAAGAACGACACACGATGGCGGCGGCGTGGCGGCAGAGTTCTTCGATCATATACGTAGTTAATCGATCATTTGCCTGATATGATACCAAAAGACTTTTAGTTTGTATATAATTACCCACCTGCCACCGGTTATGATAATTTTTGTTCCATACCTTGCCCCTCCCTCAATCAACGGTCGAGATCAAAATACCTTCTAATACCTCTAGATACCTCGCAAACACCGGAAAATATCTCTCAAACTTAAGTGAGGCAATCAGTTAAATAGCTTGTGAACAACTAGAGACTATGGTGTTTATCAACAATTACCACTGCAAGTATAGCTCAAGCTTATGAAGAACAAATACAAGATCTGAGCACATGCCTCAACAACACAATTGACAAGAATCATGTTTGAATTGAATCATAACATCAGCCCACATCTCTTATTGAAGAAAATATTTGAGTGGGTAATATACATATATATTGGAATTATTCCTTCGAAGGCAGCATATTATTTCTGCTGTTTTCAACATGCACAGTTGCACGATCAGCAATTCCTGCCTCTACACATCCATGCCTAGAAAGGAAAGAGATAAGAGGTATTGCCTCCCCAGTACAGTCAGTTTGGTAAGCTTTGTAAAGTCTCAACAGCAGATTACCTGTATAACTACCATAAAGGATCAGGGAGTGAGTGTATCTATCTTGTATATGGTACGTGGTACTTGATAGGGATAAATACGAATGGTTACTCCATTTATTTTCAAAGGGCGATTGGGCTAGGTATTATGCAAGAACTTTTTCCTGACTAAATGTGATACATGATGAAGCACTGGTATGTTGAAGCTTAAACCTCAAAACAACATAAGGATGGACGAGGGCCTGTACAACTTCAGCTCTGTGAATGTGTTGGAGATAATTACTGTATAGTCAAGGATGAGGAGCAGCATGGAGAACCAAAGAATGGTTTATCATGCCTCTCTTTCAGTATTTCCATTGCTAGAGGGTATTTGCTGGGAACTAGATTGAGAAATCCTATGAGACCTTCCAGTTTCTCCATCGAGTAATCTTTCAGAGTGCCCTGGTGAGGGTGCTAACTGATAGTTCATTGTTGGCGTATCACCTGCTGGTGAAGTGGCACTTCCATAAATATGAGTATCCATAGGATGATCAAATTTGCAATTTGGACCAAATTTGCAGATGCCATAACGAGAATAAAAGCCGCAGACAGGTTCCCCCTATTAGCAGCAAACAGTAAAGTAATTGGTTAGATCTGTATCCTCATCAAACAGGTACAGTAAAACATGTAGTTTAAATGATATTGGCAATTCATACTAAACTTGACAAATACAGAATAATTTGTAGTAGAACCCAAAACCAGCACAAGAATGGCTCAAGCAACTGCCGTTGCACTGTACTACATGGGAAATGAACAATGGCCCCTCAAGATACAAGTTGGACATTCTGTTTTCACCATTAGATAAACAGGCGGCTTCAATTGGTTAACATACGAGAAAGAACAATAGCCCCTAAATCTACAAATCGGTCTTCCTGTTTCCAACCCAATGCATCAGACGTACATGTTTCAATTGGTTAATTACAATGAATAAAACAAACTCAAGTAGCTAAGTGGCTTATATGTTTGCAAGGGTGACAGTCATAGAAATATGATCTTAAATTTTAGGCAAAATTCCAATATTTAGGCTACCATATATCTTTGCTACTTTATTCAATTATCTTCTGGTCAAGTTTTTCCACCCATAAATTATTGAATTGTTACCTCAAGTTAATCATTTAAAGTAAAATAGCACAGAAAATTTATCCATTGGCAAGTCAATGGAACTATGTAAGAACCTGAAGATTATAAGACATCTAAATGTCTTGCATCCCTATTTTGCCGTGCCCCTTTGATTTCATTTTACTATATGTGAAAGTAATTGATCTTTGAGTTACTTAGCACCACTTAACAAATAATTCTCCTGAGAAACATTCCAAAGAATCTGAATCCATGAGATGATTTTCAGATATCAGTTCTCAAAACATTTCAGCTTACCATGTACCCAAGTATTATCTAGAAGCAATGAAAGTAAGATATGACACGATAAAGGGAAAATTTGGATGCAAATTATGTATCACTTTGATAAATTGTCGTGGATGCATTTTAACATGGAAGAAATCTTACTGGTCGAACTGGTAAGCCTAATGCACTCAATGCACAATTTGGAGCTGGAATTAGCCGCTCCTTTGGGTGATTAAACTTGCAAACAGCACCAAACTTGCAGTCTCCAGTTTTCATATAAAACTGACACTCAGGCTGGTCAGGTCTTTCAGGAAACATATTCTCTCCATGCATTGCATAAAGTCCAACTGGAGTAGAGCCACCTTGATATGATGGAAACATTCCATGTTCGCCCACACCAGTTGTCTCAGTTTGATGTGAGTCAGTGTAATATTGAGTGGTTCCAGGTGTTTGCTGCTGGTCATCTGGAGAAGAAGAGCCCATTTGTGCCTAAGAGACATAACAAATCTGCTGATTATGTACAAATTCCACAATAGGCCTAACCAAAACAGATACACGGAACATGTGGCGAAATGCAGATCTTCTGAAAAAGATGTAACATGACTTTGCTTGTAATTATAAGGTCAGGTATTGATTATGATAAAGCTATATTTGGTTCAAATGCCGACATAAGGTGCTCATCTAATAGAAAATGAGAGCTCTGCAATTAATATGGTAAAGAAAATGGAAGAGGAAAAATAATAAGCAGTTTCTGCCTTTCTGGTGTCAAGAAAATGTTTTTATAATCACGTTATAGACATGAAACCTGAATAAGTTTAATTCAGAAACGCTTAAAGATCACTGGGCTCAAGCTAAAGTTCCAAATCTAGTAACACACTGTTTGGTTTAGGAATGCAATGTTGAAGGATCATCTGACTCTAAATCTAAAGCTACCAAGTACCAACTTGTTTGGATTCGAGGATGTCGGTTTAGACCATCACAACCTCAATACTAAAACGAACATGTCTGGTACAAATAATAGCATCTCACCAGTGTCATCCATGATAAATAATCTCGGTTAGGATGGCTCATTCCAGACCAAATAGCTAATGAATGATACCCAAACCAATTCTTATAGAATGAACTATCATTTCAATCTAAAATAGAAATGTACTGGACCTAGATGTATCAAGAATTGCATATTTTATTTATCAAAATTTTATCTCAAGTACTTGATTTCTTATGTGTATTTAATATCAAATTTCCCTATATCTCTCTGTCAGCTAAGAAAATACACAGAATTTGAGGAGATAGAAAAAGAACTTCAAATATAATTTTAAAAAAGAAATCATGATATGTTATTACATATGAGTAGAATCACATACGGTTACTTATGCTGAAAGAACAACACACAGTAAATACGAATACCAACATTCTTTGTAAATTCATTAGCGAAGACAAAACACTGAACGGTGAGGGTATCAAGTTAATATATTAATCGGTTGGATTGCTAGACATATAATAGACAAGCCCACCAGCTCTTATGGATTAGGGAGGGATTCATAAACAAGGCTAGCATGCTCATAGGTTACCATGTTGTAGTGGATGCTGAGTGTTTCATGGTAAAACACCACGTATCGTGCTGCTATGAGTATCACAACCATTGTATCGGCATAACATGTATTGGACGGACACATTGAGGATCAAGAATTATCTACTACATACAGCTTAGTGAAATAAATTGATGCTACTAAAGTATGAAGATAGGGTCAATGAACATACAGTATAAGGATTCCATCCAGGAACTTGAACGAGGCCCTGGGGAACAATCACTTGTGCATAGGCTGACTGACCAGGCCACCGTGGACTTGCAATAAATGATGTAGATCTTGATAGTGCCCAGTTAGTAACAGCCCCAGAATAAGTATGTTGATTAGGAGAGATTGCAGATTGCCCAGGTGAATAAGCAACCATTGTGTTAGAGGGCTGTGGATGATGAAACTTACACGTGCTTGCAAATTTGCACTGCCCTGTTCTTAAATAATAAGCACATTCCTTCTCATTCTGCAATAATAAACTGCATGTAAATGAAAGAATCATGCAGATAAGCAAAGAGATAGAACAATCATAATTACATAATTAGTGATTACACAGAAACTAAACTTAAGAAGTTCCAGAACAAACCGGGCGTAATGGGTACCCTAGAACATTTAAATGCACATGAATTGTAACTGCAGCCTTCTCTCTGGGGTGGTGAAACTTGCATGTTGCTCCAAACTTACATGTCCCAGTCCTAAGGTAGTACTGTAAAGGAATCGAGGATAGAAAGATTGTAAAATTGTAATGATCCAAGTTCATCTTAACAAATCGAAAGGCCAATCTAATCAACAAAGAAATCCATGTACCGCAAAAAATTCACAGTTTTATTAGTTTGAAAACTGAAGTTAATTCCTAAATCATAGCGATGAAATGTTGAAAAGAATACGTTCAAAGAGATTATTTGTCACAATTGAATTGGTGTTCAGCAATCAACAATCAACATAATTGAACATATAGAGCAGTTGAGTGAATAAAAGAAACGAAAGACCACCTTTCAGTTGATATAATGCCTGGTTACATCTACAAAATTTAGCATGGGCTTGGCTAAAAAAAAAAGAACATGTAATTTATAACATTATTCCCCAAAAATTTAAGCTCATCCCTTCCAAATACACCTAATGTCAAAGAAAACAGGGGTTTTGTTGCCAATAATCATGGTAGTGTGAATTCATGAAAAGGAAATATGGATATAATTGGTCACTTCTAATACAAGTATTATTTTGACCTATTCATGGTAGACAAAAGATGGGAACAGAAGCAAAAGATCCGCATTGGTATCACAATTATTCACCAAGGCAGAACACTGAAGTTTGGTACTGTTAAACTGTCTAAAGTTCAGTCAAATACATGGTGTACGAAATTAAATGGAGATAAAAGAAGTATATAGCCATCCTTCAAAACATTGAATACTCACTTGGCACTCAGGCTGACCAATTCTATAAGGATATTCTCCTTTCATCCTTGCAGCGGCAACAGCCTTATATATAATAAAAAAAAGTAACTGAAGTCAGGACCAACATTTAAATCAGGTGGAAAGTAACACCATAAAAAATCACAAATTTTGCAAACATTTAGTATTGTATTCTCATATTTTTCACTTTTAGTTGGAGTGTTAGAAGTAGAGTTTTGCGGTTTCCTAGTCTTGCAAGTTGCAATCCAACATTGTCTAGTAGCCTCCGTGTGAATTAGTTACAGAAATTAATGCAGATTTCATAGAACCTGTTGGTGACTGATCAAATTTCGTGGAACCCATTTACACTAATAGACACAACTTGGGAGGATCTTAACATCCGGTTAAGACAGGTTACTCTACACATGGCATCCAATATCACTCGAAACTCTTAACATCCATGTTTTATTTTATTAAAAAAATAGCAATTACAGTACGTGGTTCCTTCACTAGATATCAGTAAGAAATAACCAAACTTCTAATGAAGGAATTTTTAATGTAGTTTCTTCTGAATAGTGTTGACAACAAAATGGAGTTGAAATAAACCCATTTCAGATAGGGTGAACCTTTTTTATTGCCAAATTTTAATTTTGTGAGAGAAATTTTGAAAAGCATTAAATTATAAGTCTCATGACTGGAAAAAAGAGCTAAATCAAGAAATGAAGCTATGACAGCACATGTTTTGAGGCAAATAATTTTCTAGCAGTCTGACGACATGGGAAAGGCAACAAACTACAACATAATACACTATAGATAAAGTTTGAGACTACCAGCTTCCTATTTGGTGGGTGATTAAATTTGCAGGTCATCCCAAATCTACAAAGTCCAGTTCTCATATAATAACTACAGTCTGGCTCTCCAACACGCTCAGGATAGGGACCATGTTCCATAGATTCTTCTCCTCCTAAACTCATTTGCCACATTGCCTCTGTAATCATTAAGAAACAGCCTCAGTAACTGTTCAACATCACATTGAGGACATGACAGTAAACAATGTAGGATAAGATGAATAGAAAATGAGGTGCGAACTGAAAAAAAAAGATAGAAAGAATTTTCCAATTCACTCGCTGTACTTCAGCATCGAATACATGATTGACATTTGGCCACCCACTAATAAAACTAAACAATGAATTAAGCTCGAAGAAGCATCATAGCGTAATAAATGAGCAACTCACATGCATACTATCAATCATAGTCCACCGCCATCGATTTCTAATCATTATAAGATGTTCATAACATGTCGTCCATGTTATGCAGAATTGCATCGAACACCCGGTATAAAACTCGACCTACGGGGGCAGGACAGTCCCCGGGGCAATTTTTGCAAAAGAAGACCTTCTCACACAGGCTAAGAAACCCCCCCGAACCCCTGCCGCACCCTTATACAGTAGCAGTGATCCATGTGAGACAACTAATGATCTGGGCCAGGCGACCTGTGCTTTGGCATGGGATAGATGAGAGAATACCCAATATAAAACTGCATATGTTGCATCAAAGTGTTTCCTACTTTTTTATTTGAAAGGTATGTAACACCAAAATAAGTACTCCTGTTTATTAGTCTTAGTATCTGCTATTTATACTGGCAGGGCAAGAGGATACAATGACACGAAAAGAGCATGGCACCAACACATGTCACCACATCAAAAATAAAAAGAATCAATCACACCGAAAATCCCTACTTTATTTCTAGAAGATAAAGGAACATGCAACTCATACGACCAACTGCTAGAGTATAAGAAAAAATATTCCCCCTTGAGATAGTGTGCCGAAGTAACTTTTCTATGCGCAACTGGACTTGGCTTCACAACTATGGAGCACTTTTCATTCAGGACAGCACAGGTCCACATTTGCGCATAACAAATACTAGAATGGTTAGCAAGCGAAAGCGCAAAAAAATAATCAGATGCACAAACACTAATACAAGCAAACTAAACTCAAACTCTTCACCATTCAAGCAAGATCTGAATAAAAGCTTAGTTATGATCAACCTCAGAATTCTGGCTCGTAACTGAAACAACCATGCCACCTAATGCTTAAAGCACAGGCAGATTCCACTCCATAAGACAACACAAAAGGCAGGGTACGCCATCACCTCTAAGTGGAGGCTAAAGCAAATCCACCAAGCTGGCATCTTTAACCAAAAGGCATGTATCTGTCTGTTTGCCCCCTTGACTCATAAAACTGTAACTGTAACCAACCGCATTTGAGTTCACACTACCTTATTCCAGAACTCTAGCTCCAGTAAGCAGTGCAACTTATGCTATTTCCAGGATTCTAAAACTTAGAGGTGCGTGATTATACTACTACCTCCGAATAAAGGAAAACAGATAAACGCAGGACCATCAATTGGCAACATACAAGAACAAAAGGTAGCCCGGACGGCACAAAGCAACGATCACGAATCCAGCGCCACTAGCTCATCGTTACAGTCTACCGAGAATTTCGAGCCCAATCCAACTCAATCGACGCGCGCCCTACTCGAACCCTCACAACAATGCCAGACCCGACCAGCACGCTAGAGCAGCAGCACAGGATCGTCAGACAGGTGCACCCCAATTTCGACCACGGAACCAGCGAAATTCTCCCGGCCGCGGACGCCACCATGCGGCGGAGGAAGAGAAGACCAGACAAGGCTTTAGGCGGAGGAGTGATAGCTCACCTTCGACGGACCCGTTGTGGTGGGAGTGGGACCCGATCGCGACGCCCGGCGGGGAGGAGGAGGACCCGTCCCCGCCTACCCCGCCACCGCTCGCCACCGCCGCCGACGCCATCAGGTCCAGCCCGGCATCGGATCAGAGGCCGCGGGAGGGAGGAGTGGGGGAGAAGCGAGGCGGAGGTGGAGGAGCCAAGCGGCAAAGCGCCCGTCCATCCCCGCCTCGGACAGCCAGTCGTTTTTGTTCCGGCAACACCGCACCGCACCCACCTCCCCCGTTTCCCACCCGCGCGCGCAACGCAACTCAAGTCGAAATCCAGCGTGCACCCGAGCCCGTGCACACGGGCGCAGAGCTCCCGTAGCTTTATGCCACGTCAGCAGAATTGAAAGTTTTCCCTCTTCTTCCGGTATCGTCTTTGGACGTTGCTCTGCAAGTTTTTTTTTTCATTTTTATTGTAAACGTTCCGAAAAAGATGTGGTATGATGAACGGTACAAGAACCGGACGGATGAACTTCAAAACTCATGAAAGATAGGTCGTCACAATTCACAGTGATTTTCATAAAGCAATTTGAGATCCACAAATGGACAGGTGCGAGGAATTTGCCTTCGGTGGTGGCCGGTGCTTTTGAGTGGGGCACTTTGAATGTGTATACGCCATGATTGCCAAGGCACTAGGCAATTAGACATTTGTTGGCCAGTGATACCCATGATATGTTTGATACTACATATGGCGATAAATTAAAGAAAAAGTTACATTGGTAAGTTGTTCATCACTTGTCAGTAGATTTGGTTTGGTCCCGGCAACAAATAATCACTAGTATTATTTTTTTTGCGAGAAATAATCATAGTGTAGTATTAGTGTGCATCATATGTATACCATGTTCTGTTTTATTTCTAGTCATATGAATTTCATGGTTCAAGTGCAATAGTCTCTTGTCACTTCATACGGAAATGTCATGCCACACCGTTGCTATGCCCATCTGAATTCAGATTATTGCATTATTTATTCCTTTTTGCTCATGTGCGGTATTAGCTACCTATGCAAACCCCAAAAAGGTACCAGAGGTATCTACTGGTGCGTTTGGAACTTTACCTTCAAACGATGCAGCTGTATTGTAATTCTTATGTTAAAGTACGAGTAGGAGTGTAACACTACTGGCAGCATAAGTTTACTATTTATAATTCAGTATCACACGTACGGATTGCTCAAAGTTCCAATCATCTACAAAGTTCCAAACAATTTCTGGGTGAGACCCATGATAAACTAAAAAAAGAAGGTTTGTTTGACTAATAAAGCAATATATTGATGCAGTGAATCAAATTTCCATGTAAATATATATGTGCTGTGCTAAACCTTAACATGTTACTGGTCGTATGACATGAAATGTTTCTTTTTATTTTTGTTCACCAAAAGTTCTCATATATATATAACGTTAGGATATAAGACCTTTATTTGTAGTGCACCTAGTAACAAATTTACCAAATTCCAAACGAAGTTTGACAGCAAACTTGAAACAGAAGTGATTGATGATGTTTTATCTTGTCCTATGCTACCATGGTGGAAAATACAAATAGTAATTATAATGAAAATAGAACATGAATATAGTTACTAGACTGATAGAATAAAAAGGTTCATTACCATGTACCAACATGCCATCACCATCCGATTTATGATGTGCGATACAATGATGGTACAGTGTACGAATCCATCGCTATCTGGCACTTGATTATGCTAATAAAGTTTATGCAACCTACAACTTCTTTCTTAATTAATTTACTAATTAAAATTCAGGACACTACAATATTCGAGGAGTCTAGCTCATAGTCATAAAGGCGTCAGGGAACCAATTCTCACCAGCACAACCCTTTCTTTGCTAGGGGTGTGTTCGTTTCCTAGGGTCTAAACTTTATAGCTATCACATAAAAAAGAATCTTACTATTTAGGAGTACTAAATAAAGTTTAATTATAAAATAAATTACAGACTGCTAGACTAATTTACTGAGACGAATCTAATGAGGTTAATTAAGGGTCCCTTTGGTATAGCTTATGCAACAGACTTTACTTTGGATTATGGCCCAAGCTGTACCAAAGAGCTGGTTTGGATAAGTGATTATGGGTAGAAGCTGTCATGAGCTGTTTTCATTTTTGTACTAGGATGGTGAAGCTAGAAATAGCAGCTTTTCACAGACTCACACTCACAACTTTGTTTCGAACAGACAGGGATAAGTCTGTTTTGCCAAACGATTTGACTGCATAAGCTGCATTAGTTGAAATAAGCCGGATAAGTCTGTTTTGACCCATAATCCAGAGCTGAAGCTATTTTTTTCATGAGTGAAGCTCTACCAAAGGGACCCTAAGTCATGATTAGAAGACAGTTCATTGTAGCACCACTTTAGCAAAACATAAATTAATTAATCTTATTAGATTCATCTCGAAAATTAGCACCAATCTGTCAATAGAGTTTTGTCATTAAATTGATCGAAATATTCATAAATAGTAAGATTCTCTTTGATGTGACAGTGCTTAAATTTTAGAGGACAGAAAACGAACAGGGCCTTACTAAAATGGTTCGTGCAAAAAGTGTTGCTAGATGCAGACGCGCACCTGCCATTTTCGTCAAAAAAAAGAAGATGCAGATGCGCAGTAAACGTTGCTGACATGAGCGTGTTTGCTCCAGAAGCCAGTACGACTGTCACTACCAATTTCACATATATCTTGACAACTTTTAGTTTTAAAAAATCTTAACTAATACTCCCTCCGTCCTATTGAAAGTGTCGCTATAGTATCCGTGCCAGTCAAACTTTTTAAACTTTGACTAGATTTGTAGAAAATATTAGTAATATTTGTAGCTCTAAATAAGTTGACTATGAAAGTAGATTCGATTATCTATCTAATGATACTAATTATATTCAATAAATATTTATAATTTTCATATATTTTTGATCAAAGTTAAAAAGATCTGAATTCTTGGGAAGCGAGAACAACACTTTCAATGGGACATAGGTAGTAACTTAGTAGTTTATTTTCATTGTAAAAAACTGATATTATTTTACTGGAATAATTGTGTTTCTACCCTGGTTCCAACTTTAATTATGATTTTACCTCTCGTTTTTTAACTTTGTGATTTTACCCCTGTAATTTCAAAACAAAGACAAAGTCTAACCCTGTTAAAATATTGTGATTTTACTCCTAGTAGGGGTAGACTTTGTCTCGTTTTGAAATTACATGAGCAAAATTAGAAAGTTGAAAAACGAGGGGTAAAATTAAAATTAGACATGAGACCAAGGGTAAAAACACAATAGCCTCTATTTTATTTGACATGACAGAGAAGGGAAATCTAGCCATTTTGTAAAATTTAAGCAAGTATTATATTCAAATAAAGGAAAAATTATTTTAAGTGTCCAAAATTGGTTACAACAATTCCTATTTTCGAGCGCAGTTTACAAAGCCTTCAGCCAACCAAGCAAATTGAGCTTAACTAATAAAAGAATTAGAAGACTAAATTTCAATCAGGGATGAAGTGAAAACCTTCTTATAACAAAAAGACTTGAAAAAAGAGAGGACTAACAAGAGTAGTGCTATGTCATGTCGGAATCAAACACCATCATTTGGGGGAAAAAATCTAGCTACCATAAATTCATCAAGATCAGAAGAAAGTTGGACCAGAAATTTCCGGAAAACAATGTTCCTAAATTTATGTATCTGGCATTGCTTATTTCAAAGTTGAACCTAACCCTTATTTTTATCCTTTTTAGTGGCTCGTTCTTTCACTCGTCTCATGAAGTAGAATGCTATTATGATTACTTTGAGTCGTTTTTCTGACAGTTCTTTGACATGTGTGCTGGTGTAGTCTCACTGGCCAAATAGCGTGGAAAATTTTTCTTGTCCCCGTCAATGATGCTAGAGTAGTTTGGATTGATTTTGTAATTAAAGGATGTAAGCTCTGTTAATATCAATGAATTTTTCTTTTCATAAAAAAAACGTGTGAAAAAGTCATCGGTGTTGTAGTCTTTTTGTAGCCTGGTTGGAGAAGCTTATTATTTATTCCTTGGAATTTTACTCAAGTGGCCAAAAAAGTTGCACAAAAGCAGCCGAGCTTTTTGAAGGTTAGGTTGGACGAGCGCTTGCAGTGTCCGTAGCACTGGACCGAAAGTCTCTCGCAGTGCTCACCCTTTTCCCAGCGTGCGCGTAGCGATACTTGTGCCCCGTCGCCACCACGCGGAAAACGCCGCACGGCCACGAGCGCGCCGAGGAGACGCCGCTCCACCGTCACGCCAGGGCCACGCGCGCGCGCCGAGCCAGCACACGCAAGCCCGCCAAGCGTCGCTGCCTCGCCCGGAGCTGTCCGCAGCTGACTTGGCCCTGACGCAAGGGAACTCGATCACGTGCGCCGTAGCATCCCACCACCGCCGGTACTCCCCGTTTCACTGCGACTGCTCACGGAGGAGCCACGTATCGCGCATGTTTGATCGTCCACTTGTAAGCGCCGTAGGAAGGCACATACTGAAAATATCAAAATTATACATTTACCTTTTCCAAGAAATGTCAAAATGAGAACTTCATATGGCACTTAACTACCAGTTTTTTGGAGCCATCTCTTGGGCTCAGCAAACTGAACAGTGACATATCCATAAATTTTATGGACATTATAAGCAAACATTGTAACGGATAATAAGTTCTCATATTTGAGTTGGGTTACCAATTGCCAATGGCTTTTCTCTCTAGGTTGACCTATGACGGTCTACTAGTGCTTAGTAATGAATCGGGCAGACTAGCTCGCTGGGCCTTCACTCTGCCATATGTTACAATGATCCTCACCTTTTGTCTCTAGTTGCTCTCATTAGCTCATACATGCAATTTCTCTAACTTATAACAAGGCAGAGTCTCATAATATTGAAGTAAATTTCAGAAAACCCCAGAATTTATGATCCTTGTGTCATAAAACCCTAAGTATTGTGACTTGTCTCATATAGCCACATATGGTCATATGGTTTCACAAAACCTCACCTCTATGAAGAATTAATTACGAATATGATATATGGATTTCAACATTATGCTTGCATGATTCATATATTTCGATCGATTTAATCAACTAGATTTTCAGTTGATTAAATCGATCGAAATATATGAATCATTGGAGTGTTCCCACACAGAAAAGTTGATGGTAGTGTTCTTTTTTTAAAGGAATATATTAACATTCCGGCTTCTATATCGATCTATACATGCCATCGTCCATTATTACAAATGGAAGTATCCACATTAAGATAGGACCACCATAGTTCATTAGAGCTAAAGTTATTACAAAAAAAGTAACTCGTTACTTCAAGCATCCATTGGAAGAAAAAAGAAACATCCCCGTTTCAAGCACACGATCCTTATGTAGTAGCGACCAAAATCGGATCAGATAAGTTCCCCTGAAGAGTACCAACAAAGAAGTAGAGACTTGTGTGTTGATAAAAACCATATCATTGCTACTCAACCAAATTGCCCAACATATCGTGGACGCCCCCACAAGAGATTGTAGTAAAAAATTCCTTTCTACCCCTTGTAACCACCCATACATGTCAGTCAATTAGCATTATGATAGTAAAAAGAGAGATGCTGAATTGATTCATTATTATTGCAATAGTAACAATTCACCCTCCCTTTCTAACGTTGTCTAGCAAAGTTATCTATCGTTAAAGTGACACATTTAATATACCACATAAAACTTTTACTTTGAGGGGCAGTTTAATTTTTTGAAACGTGATGATGATGTAGTACAACATTGGTAGCAGCTATATCCCTATACATAGAGCGAACTGAAAATAAACCTTATTGACCCAACGACCATCTGAAAGTGCCTCTTGTATCCTATAACTCAATATTTTGAGCACTCCTCACGATCGAGATGATGCCACACAATTAAATTATCATCCACTAGAGATCTTGTAAAAGAGACATTCATGCTAGTGTTCTGACTAGTCTGTATATTATCTCTAAATTCGTTTTTTTTGAACGGTCTCTAAATTCGTTTGAAAACAGATCAGCGTGGGCAGCAAACTCATGAGTCATGAGTGGGCTGTGGGCGCATACTAGACAGTTGACTGCACTCTACAAGGACGAAGATATCGGGTTAAATCCTGGCCCATTCATTCCGATGACATTTCCTTTGTTTTGAGCTGTGCTGGGCCATTCCTTTAAGGTTGGTCCATATGAATTGTGAATCTGAGGCCCTAAGTAATATTTGTGGTCTTGTCTATCCTACCTAACCATCCTAAGCTACGCACCTGATATGTTACGAAGCTATCTCAACCTGTACTCGGAGGAAGTAATGTGTGAACTTTATCATTCTTTCGAAAATATTGTAATACTAGTACACTAAGATGATTTTATATGTTTGAAATGCCTGTAAACAAAGTTAATCTTGCGCTTACAAAAGTGTTAGCAGTCATACTAATAATTAACAGGAGGTCCAAACAAGCCAAGTCAATCAACAATTCCTGCCCATTGTTCACAAAAAAAAAATCGTACCCATTCAATAATAGTAGTATTCACAGAGTAGAAAAGTTTGTCATGTGGTCCAAGCCCGCTCTAGCACTAGCACATGAGCCAACACCGTGGCCAAGAGGCCAGCGACCATTCCAATCCAGAATGGCAACAAGAAATCCTCGATCAGGGTCATAGAAGACTGGTCCCCATGGGTCCCCGGCCTTCCGACATCAACTTTGCCGTCGCAGTACCTGCCATAAAGTCCATGGTTACCTGCGAAGCTGGAGCAGGGGAACGTGGAGAACTGGCCATGATCGGGGATCGCGCCGTTGAGTTGGTTGTGGGAGACGTCGAAGCACGAGAGGAAGGTGAGCATCGCGAGCGATGAAGGTATTTCCCCGGCGAGCTCGTTGTTGGACAGGTCCATTGTTTGTAGCGATCTCAGCGACGCCAACGAACCCGGGATCGACCCGGACAAGGAGTTCCAGCTCAGGTTAAGCAGGTTCAGGGCCCGAAGGTTGCCGAGCTCCGGCGGGATGGTGCCGGAGAGCCCGTTGCTGCTGAGGTCGAGCGACGGCGGGATGTAGCTGTTGTACCAGAGCTGGCCACGCTCGACGTGCCAGTTGTAGATCCGCACGCCGTACTCGTCTGCAAGTGGCAGTTGCACACACGAGGCGTTGTTGCCGGAAAGAGACTTGAGCCGTGTCAGAGAGGCCGGGATTCCCCCGGTCAGCGCGTTCCCGGAGAGGTCTACCCGGAACAGCGCGTCGAAGCCGCCGAGCCACGGCGGCAAGTGGCCGGCCAGCCGGTTCCACGACATGTCCAGCACGCTCAACCTTGTACTAACGCGCAGCCACGTCGGCACGGCGCCGGTGAGGGCGCAGTTGGCGATGCCGAGGAGCCGCATGCTCGGGAACCCGCGGATGCCGGCATCGGCGTCGGGCATCGCCTCCCCGTGGAAGTTGGTGGTGAGGATGAGGACGGAGAGGGCGCGGCACTCCTGGAGGACACGGAGCGCGTGCGCTATGCCGGTAATGTTGTTGTCGCCGATGTCGAAGAAAGCCAGCGCTTGTAACCGCTGGAAAGAGGAGGGTACCGACCCGGAGAAGCTGTTCCGGCGGAAGTTCACCACACGAAGGTGCTCGGCAACGGGACAGGGCTGCCGGGAGGCGGCCGCTCAGCCGGTTCCAGCCGAGGTGGAGGGCGCGGAGCCTGGTTAGCCGTGAGAAGTTGAACGAACCAAGGTTGCCGTGCAGTGAGTTGTTCGCCATGTTCAGGTACTCCAGCTCCGTGCAGGCGGACAACGTGGCTGCAGGCACTGTTCCGGTGAGAAGGTTGGATTCGGCCGAGAAGTTCCGCAGATGAGTGAGGCCGGGGAACAAGCCGGCGTGTAGGGTGGACAAGCGGTTGAACGAGACATCGAGGATCCTGATCCCCGACGTGTTGGTCGCTGGCGACGGTGGCACGTCTCCGCCGAGCTCGCCGGTAAAGCCGTTCTGGCTCAGGTCAAGCACCCGGAGACTTTCCATGCGCAGGAGCTCGGACGGCACGGCTCCATGGAGCGAGTTCCCGGAGAGGTTGAGGACGCGCAGCTCGTCCAGGCCTGCCAGCCTGCTCGTTAGCACGCCCTTGAGGCCCCGCCCGGCGAGGTCCAGGCGGACCACCCGGACTTCCTGCGATCCAAAGCGGCTGCAACGCACGCCGAACCACCGACAGCAGTCGCTGGAGTAGTTCACTGGCCACCCGTTCACCGCCGTATCAAGATGCTTGGAGAAGGCTGAGAGCGCGATCCGGTCGGCCGGAGCGCAGGACAGGGCGCCTTGAGGGAGCTGCAGGCACATCGAGGAGAAGAGGAGCGAGCATGTCAGAAGAGGAAGTTGAACGACACTAGGCATGTCACTCGATCTTTACTTGCAGTGCCACACACCGGACTTTGGAATTCAAGCATGGGTGCTCATATAGTTGGAAAGATGCACTGTTCTTCTGGTGCTCGAATTCCCCACGAAATGAACGAATGCTAATAGGTCCCTCCGAGACCCAGTCCATGAATGTCAGCTCAGACTTTGAAGTGCCCTCGAGTGTTGCACCGGCAACGGCAAGGAGAATTCTTGCTCGTGCTTTGACTTGTTTTATTACTAAACCAGTACTAGCTAGTTAATACTACCTCTGTCCCATTGAAAGTGTCGTTTTTGACTTTTCAGATTTTACGTTTGATCGCTTGTCTTATTCAAAAATTTTATAAGAATACAAAAATAGATACATTATTATTAAAGTATCACTAATGATAAATTAAGTTAGAAAAAAATATATAGCATTTATAAAAATTTTATGAATAAGACGAACGATCAAAGGACGATGTCTAAAAGTCTAAAACGACACTTTTAATGGGACGGAGGAGTACTATCTACTATCCTGAATCAAATGCGACATGATGTAGACATTGTTGCCATTTTACTTTGAAATTTAGCAAACTGGGCTTAGCTCACATGGTTAGATTCCTTGTGCTGGAATCAACCCATCCAGGTTCAAATTCTAGATGATACGAATGTTGCAATTACAGGTAATTATCTTTTCAGGGGTGCCGTCAATAATGAGGCGACAGTGATGACTTCGTGTATCGTCTGATAACCGCCTTTTAAGTTGTGATACACTGTGTATATGTATCAATCCCTGAAATAGTAGTTGACACACACATAGATGATACAAATTTGATACAACAATCTTTATTTAACCCTCAAGGGGACTAGCTATAGGGATACAAGTCTGGGATTACAATCAAGGAGATGGATAAGCCAGCCTCAAACAAAAGGAAACGACAGGTAAAGCTTCATAAAACTCAACATACAACTTCGAGCGAAGGACACACCTACTCATCGACTTCATAGTAGTTTCCATCTTCGTCCGAACAATGAGGCAAGGGTGAGTACTTAAGTTACTCCGCAAGCCCTACTTCTAGCAAGGGATATATACAGGTATTTGAGGTTGTGGTCAAGGCACTACGGGGAAAATTCAAGTATGCCGAGTGTTCACTTGTTCGCCGAGTGTTCTTACTCGAGCACTCGAGAAACGGTGTCTTTGCCGAGTGTCATACAAAATACACTCGGCAAACTCGCTTGTTTGCCGAGCTTTTCCTCGACAATCTCGCTTGTTTGCCGAGCTTTGCCGAGTGTAATTTTTTGGCACTCGACAAACAAGCGAGTTTGTCGAGTGTATTTTTTCGTACTCGGCAAAAAAGCAACATGTATAATTCCATGTTAAAATTTGAAGTTTTTTGTATTCATTTGCTATATTTACTTAATTAATTACATTTCAAGCAAATTTTTGAATAAAATCACATTTAAACTACAAGATATTCAAATAATAAAATAAAATGAGTATAAAAATCATAATCATGTTATTTAGCCCAATTTTGGATCTTACCCACGAAAGAAAAAGAAATTTAACATATATGTTTTCGGAAATGTGACCGCCAACGTATGTGTGGATGATTTTTAAATTCTAGAAAAATCAAATAAAGTCGAAACTCATAATACTTGTTATGATGTGATGATATCACACATAGAGACTATGATAAAAAGTAGAGAAGATTTCGTAAAAGTTATCCCATACATTGCTGACAAAGTGGAGAGTCACGAACAAGAACCTTAGAGTTGAGAGTGAATCATTAAAATTTAGTCAAATTGATAAACAAAATATATTTTCACTTCATATCATTTTGTATAGATAATAGATAATATAAGTAGTGTCATGTAAAAAATTGATTATTTTTAGAATTTATTTCCTATTTTTTTATTTTTCTAAAAGTGTTTCAGTTTTTTTTGCCGAGTGTCAAGCAAAAACTCGACAAATCAGCTGTTTGCCGAGTGCTTTTTCTCTAGCACTCGGCAAAGATGCCATATCACTGATCCCCATCCCTCCAATATCACTCCTCCTATTGGTCTATCCCCACACCACCGGATCCCCCCTCTCTCTCATCTCTCTCTCCACCCTTTCTCCCTTATCTACCGTCTTCACCCCACCTCTCAGATCCAGGCAACACAGGCGGCACGACACCCAAGCAGCATAGGCAGGCGCACCCGGGCGGCGCAGCACCAAGGCGGCGACGCCCCTAGGCAGCAGCACACGCAGGCAGCAGCACCCCTAGGCGGCAGCGGCACCCCCAACCGGCGTGCCCCCGGGCGGTGCGGCGGTGGCTACGGGGGCACGTCCCTAGGTCCCAAGCAACGGTGCCCCCAGCCGAGCGACGGCCTCGGGCGACACGTCCCCCAAGTGGCGTGGCGGCGGCTTCGAGCAGCGCGTCCGCTGGGCCCAAGCAATGGTGCCCCCAGGCAGCGCGACGTCGGCCTCGGGCGGCGCCTCCCTCAGCGGCGCGTCCCACGAGCGGGCGTGGCGGAGGGCCGCGGACAGTCTAGTGGGCCAGCCTGCAGGTGTTTCTTTTTTTTGTTTATTCCGAAATTGTTTATCGAGTGCTCGGTTTTGCACTTGGCAAAGGCTATGCCGAGTGCCCGATGGAAGGCACTCGACAAACAATCCTTTGCCGATCAAACCTATGCTGATGCCTCTGTGCCGAGTGTAGCACTCGGCAAACATTGTGCCGAGTGTTTTTTGGTGTTTGCCGAGTGTCTTGGACACTCGGCAAACAACACTTTTCCTGTAGTAAGATATGGGTATAAGATTCAGAGTTTTGTGGAAAAACGCGTATGCAAGGACTGTCTACAGAATCAATGTTTACATCAAGGAGAAGACAAGCGAGCATGTCAGAAGAGGGAGTTGAGAGCGTTCATGAACGACAATAGGCATGCCACTCTCTCTTACTGGTAGTGCCACACACCATGTATTTTTGGTTTTTTTAAACGGCCACACACCGGACTTTTGAATTCAAGCACGGGTGTTCTTATAACTGGAGAGATGCACTGTTCTGCACGAATTCCCCACGAAATGAAATTGCTGCTAATGTACACACATGGTCCCTCCGAGACCCAGTCCATGAAGGAAGAAAATTCTCTAGTCCATACGTGCAGCAGATCGGTTGCTCTGTGAATGTCCGCTCAGACTTTGAAATGAGTCTGGACTCTGGAATGTTGGACCGGCAAGGAGAATTACTGCCGGATATATATTTATGTTATTCATTTCAGGCCAATATTCTTGCTCGTGCTTTGACTCCTTTCATTGTTTGACAAGGATATAAATCCCTATCTCTATTATATTTTCTAGAACATCTTATCTCTATTATATGAAGACCTCAGATTTTCATCGAAACAAACAGAAGCCGTGGGCCACATACTTGACTTGTCCAAACGTTGCATCCAGCCTATATTCTGAAAGCCGAGATGATGTAAACATTACCTTTTTTTTTGGCGACCAAGATGTAGACATTGTTGACATTTAATGTAAAATTTGGTTGAAATCCGCTCGCTTCAAAGAGGAAGTTGAGAGGATTCTTGAACGACAGTCGGCATGCCACTTGATCTAACTAGTAGTGTCATACTGACTTTGAAATTTATTCGTGCAAGCATACTATCTTACTGGCAGTGTCATACGACGACTTCGAGTGGTGCACGGTTCTGCACGTGCTCAAATTCCTCGGCATGAATTAAGTACTAGCGGATAGATGAATAAGGTCTCTATGAGGTCCAGTCCATGAGTGCCATTTTCGTGGCGGTTTTTGGGTCACAGGAAAATTCCATTATGTGGTAGGGCAATGTTGGACTAAGCGAGTCTCTTGAGTGTTCGACTGGCAACGAGAATTAATGCTGGACGTTTTCCATTATTTGATTTGACAGGGGCTAATATCTCTCCGCTAGTTTGAACAAGCACCAGGTTGATGTTGATCTCGAACCTCTACATGCATCTTCATAGACATAGTTTTTCTACCACAGTACATATATATACCAATACATGGACGAGTACTCAACTTTATAAATGCACACATGTACATCTTACCATTATGAGAGCCTTGAGAGCGTCTAATGAGAGCCGATTTGATCTTAATACTGTACTTTTTCTTAAGATTCACATCTTAAGATTCATCAACTTTATAAATGCACGCATGACATCTTACCAATTATGTCGGCACCCGTCTTGTGCTTATGACTGAGCCGATGCCACGCGCTAAGTTTTTCCCCCAGGAACTTAAATGGACGATGACGGATAGTAAATGGTCAGGAGACCCAGTCCGTGACGTGGAGAACTCGGGAAACTATTCCCACGGAAAAAAGTTCATGCTAGTGTTCTGAGTTCTGACTATTCTCATGGAGAGTACTGTATCATGTTTCCTTCATGAGTGAGCATATTAGCAGACAGTTGACTGCGCTCTCCAAAGAAGTTATCCATATGTCAAATCCTGGGCCATTTTTTTTCATTCATTCCGATGGCCAACATTGGACAAAATTTATTCTTACTCGCTGATCCCAGGAAAAAAGAAACCCATTAAAGGTCGCCATTCCGTCTCAAAATAGGGCAAGTCTCCATAACCAAGCAATACAAAAATGGTTCCGCTTAGCAAATACTTCGATAATACGTGAAAGGGCTTGTAGCCTACTGGTTACAAGAGTCTCAATATCACCTCACGTCTTGGATTGGACTTCCCATCTGAGTTGTACTGTGTAATCTAAAAAAAATACTTTGATATTATGAAAGCAACTTATTTTTCTGCAAACTACTTGCATGATACTACAGTTATTATGTTTGTTTGGTATGGTTTTCTTTGGTCATACCATCCACCAAGTCACTATGTTTTCTAATGTAGCCATTGTACCACTGAGGCACTGACACAATAGCCATTCAGGTTCTAGTATGTCATTTTCATATTTATATACTAGGAAGACAGGGCTCGCTTCGCCACGCTGATTGGTCTGGGTTCACTACGGGAAACGCTTTATATGCCGTGTGCCGCAATCTGTGCCGTGTGTAATATATCGGACACACGGCACAAAGATACTTTGCCGTGTGCCAGCTATATTACACACGGCACGGTGAAAGCACACGGCACAGGAACGTGTGCCAAGCTGACGCACACGGCACAAATTCCACCGTGTCGTGTGCCAAGAAGCGGCACACGGCACACGTGTAACTGTGCCGTGTGCCAAATGTGTAGCACACGGCACAACTCACGCCGTTAGGGGTTTGACGGGGTGATCGGTTGTGCCGTGTGTTTTCCTGAACACACGGCATAATAATTTTTTTCCTCTTTTCCTTTGCCTTTTATTTTATTTGGTATAGAGACTATCTCGTGGTACCTCATGGCACAAATTTGTGCCTTTTTTTTTTTGGAAATTTTGGTATATTTGGTGCATTTATTTCGTCATCGGTATTTTCTCATGAAAATTAAATTTTGAAGCTGGAAGTGTTTGAAATATTGAAATATGTTGTGAACAAACTCTATATTCATGTTCGCATGACTGATTTGAGGTTGTACACAGTCAATAAAGAGTAAATGTCACTCATATTGTACATGAAATATCGCACATATCGTGTTGTCCAAGGTTGTTTAAATTGTAAAAAATGCAAATAAAGTCCAAAAATCATGATATTTGTGCTAACATCATTATTTCATGCATGGATGTGATATTCGAAAGTTGAAAAAGTTTCGCACGAGTTGTCACGTACGTTGCTTAGAAATGAAAGAATCTCCGAAGAAGTTTCTTAGTAATGAGAAGGATTCTACATGATTTGAAAACAATTAGACGGTTGAATTTGATTTTGAAGTCAACACTTTTTATGTGGATCACACATCATATGAAATGTGTGACGGCAAAGTTTGGATATTTTTCAGATTTGTTTGAATTTTCTTAAATTTTTTTGTAAAGATAGGGTTTTCGTGATTGAAACTGAAATCTATAGAAAAATTACATGAAATAATATATTTACTTTCATGAAGACACATATATTATATATTTGAAGCATTTTGATAAGTTATATCGAAAATATTTCAAAAAATTATAAATAATTTGGAAAAATATAAAAACAACATTTTAATCCGTGCCGTGTGTCCACATCACGGCACACGGCAGACTATATGTGTGCCGTGTGTATTGGCGCCGGCACACGGCACAGATTCTCGTGCCGTGTGTCCGAAATCCGACACACAGCACAGATTCACCATTACCTAAGCCCTGTTCGTTTCCAGGTATATAATTTTTAGAGGGGTCAAATCAAAGAGAATTTTATCATTTTGGAGTACTAAATAAAGCCTAATCTCGAAACTAATTGCAGACCCCCTATCTAATTCACGAGACGAATCTAACGAGGGTAATTATGGTGTTATTAGAAGATGTTTACTGTAGCATCACCGTAGCAAAACATAGATTAGTTAGGATCATTAGATTCGTCTCGCAAATTAGAGGGGGTCGTGACATAGGTTTTGTTATTAAATTAATAAAAGTACTACTAAATAGTAAGATTCTCTTTGATGTGACGAGTGCTAAATTTTAGAGGGCAGGAAACGAACAGGGCCCTAGATCCAATCGCCCCATCGTTCTCTCCCCTTACCTCTGCTCCGAGTGCCCGCCGCCGCCCGGCTGCCCCAGCCGCCGCCGCCGCTGCACCCACCTCCCGGCCCGCTCGACGCCCGTGCCCCGCACCACCGTCCTGTCCCCGGCCGCCGCCTCCACCCGGCGCTGCTCCCGCCATCGACGCCCGCGCGCCCCGGCGCTGCTCCACCGGACCCCGCCGCCCACGCCCGTGCACCGCCGCCGATGCCCTAGCGGCCCCGGGCTCTACGGCCGTGACTTCCCGGGCGGGCGCGCCACGGGCCGCTTCTACAACGGCCGCGGGATCCGGCCTCAACTCGCGTCCGCGTCAACTCGCGTCCGCGGGATCCGGCCTCGACGTCGCCACCTCCGGAGTCTTTGTAAGCTGCTACCTCTTTCTCTTGCCTTGGCACTCTTTCTCTGCAACAACACGAGCATGGTGGTTCAGATTTGAGAGCCTGTTTTTCAAGTATTTTCAGGCAGGTGGTTTAGCTAGCTCATTAGTAGGTTGTTTTAGTTGTTTATGCACCGCAATCAAAAGGAAAACGCTGCCGCTCCTGCCATACATCTCCAGAAAAAATAAAATTGAGTCTGAATAGATTTCATAATTTAAAAGTCTGAATGTATCTTAAAGTGGATTTTAGCTTTTGGCAGCTATAATAGTGTATACTTACACTGAACTTTTCAGTATCTCATAGTTCTGTGCTTTACTTTCCACCTCACCTTGCAGGGGGAGCAACTTCGCAAGCTCATTGGTGCTACTTCTTACATCGAGTGCAGCTCAAAAACTCAGCAGGTCAATTCCTCTTGTTCACTCCCTCATGATATTTTGTACCTTTTTTCCTGTCTTCAAGTATTTATTTTCTTTCTTTTTAATCCGTGGTGCTGTATTATTGCTGTGTGGTGCCTCTGCCAGATAATAATCAGAAGTTTAAAATAGTTTAAAATAATAATCAGAAGCATACAAGAAAAAAGTAGATCAAACAGAACTGAGCTGTGTGGTGCCTCTGCCAGATGTTCGTGGATCAGCCTAGGTTAGACTTGACTTGATCCTGGCCAGATCTGTCCAGCCAGTCAAATATTGCATGCCCAAACAACTAAAAAAGAAATCAAGCTTAAATACGATTTTTTCTTACAATACACTAACTATTGATGTTATTTCAAACTCAGTATGGTGTTTAGAGCGTGATTTAGATGATACGGTTCCTCAGAGTTCACACATATCCCAGTATTGTATTACCTGTTTTCTCACGGGGCACGCCACAGCCATTGTACACCGATAGTATGCTCTTGGGCATGGGTTACCCTTTGCCATCTTCTGTCCGTACTTTCTCCACTGGCAGCCATCGCTAATCTAGAGTAAACAGTCAAGGTATGGAATAGTAAATAATGTAGTAAATCTTATAAACCAGTGACTTTTGAGATGGAGTGTAATACAAAAAATACAACTTTTGAATGTATTATGTTCATTAGGTAAATATTCATTAGGTAAATATTTATGAAGAGACATTGACTGGAAACAGTAAAGAAATTGAACGTATCCTTGTTTAATTTCTAGGAATTTTAAACTTCTAGTAGACTAGGAAAGGCACACTGGAACCGATATTTGTTTCTTTCTCTTTTTTCTTGCTCTAATCATCGTAGCCCGAACCTTTCTCCCTCTTGATACTAATAAGCCTTTTATGCAGATGCAGTTTGCAGAAAGTGCATACACGACAAGTTCAATGACGAGGAGGTAGAATGCTGGCCGGTGTGTAAGCGGAATCTGGGCTGCACTACCGTCGAGAAGCTTAGGTAAAACCTGCACTACTGACTCTTCTTTAATTTTCATTTAGATAGTATTTGTGGCTAAGTTTTCATTTCCATCTAATTAGACAATAATGAGATTGACAATTTATCTTTTTTAAAATATTTAGCTTAGTAGATTGGTCTGATTTTTCTAAATATTTTGTACTAATAGTTCATCAGTTTGCTATATTTGGTTTGAACTGATGTTGACATTTCTGTTCTAGGAAGAGGGGCCAGGGTTCCACCGCCATCGACTCGTCTCTTCGCCGGAGCACAAGGTGAGAGATGAATACCTTCTTTTCCTTCATGTTTGTAGGTCACGTAACCTAGTTAGTCGTCTCCCGTTCGAAAGCGATACGATTGGAGATATGCAGATCTTTGCATATCTTTGGCCGTATCTGTTTCGAATTGTCCACGTTTTTTGGACAGCCCGAGGATGCGTAGATGGGGTTAGTTTCCATGGTCTACTCCGGTCGGAGACAAAGTTTCGGCAACATCTCCCCGTTGTTCTCCGGATACACAATCTCCTTTGCAGAACGTGTATTTGGAGAACATCGGGGAGGTGCTGCCGAAATTTTGTCTCCGACCGAGTAGACCTTGGAAACTAACCCCATCTATGCATCCTTGGGTGGGATTAGGACCTATCCTTACCTATTAGACAGTGTAGGCATCGTGTTGTTGGAATAATGATTTATATAATATTGGTCATTGATATGTTAAAAGATGGGTGACCGTGATCTGGATGTACAAGGAGTGAGCACCTAATCACAAGTATACTCGGTGGATGGCTTGAGAAGACCGAGGCTTTCTTGAAACTAGCATTTGCTAGGTGTAAGAAAACTTGGTGTCCCTGTGACAGATGTGGAAACACACGTCGACAAACCGAGTTAACCGTGGTGCAACATCTTTGCAAGAATCGATTTACTCCAAACTATACCAGGTGGACCTGTCATGGAGAAACTTTGGATCGTACGAGGCGCGAGGTCGTGAGGCAACGTGTTGCTGACTATGATTCCGATGCCGGGGTAGGAGACATGTTAGATGACTATCATGAAGCACACTTTGAGGAGGAAGCACCTAGGGAGGAGGAGGAGCTAGAGCCAACCGCGAAGGTGTATTATGAGATGTTAGAGGCGGCACAACAACCGCTTCACGGGCATACTAAGGTTTCTAAACTAGATGCCATTGCGCGCCTAATGGGCGTAAAGTCTCGGCTTAGCTTCGAGTCGAGCCGCCTTCGATGACATGTTGACAGTCATCGGCAGCCTGCTTCCGAGAAGGTCACATTCTCCCAAAGACCATGTATGAGTCACGGAAAGTACTCCGTGCACCGAAGATGCCATATGAGCAAATACATGCTTGTCCAAAAGGATGCGTCTTGTTCGGGAAAGAACACGCAGATGCAAAGTACTCGTCCAAAGTGTAATTCCTCTAGATACTTCGACATAGACTCTTGTGATGGTTAGAAGAGGCAGAGTAAAGTCGCCGTGAAAATCCTACGGTACCTTCCGTTCATACCGAGGATTTAACGTCTTTACATGAATGAGGAGTCCGCAAAACAGATGACGTGGCACAAACACGGATTTCGATACCATCCCGATAAGCTTGTTCACCCAGCCGATGGTCAATCATGGACACATTTTGATGGCATTCATCGTGACAAAGCCATTGATGCTCGTAATGTACGTGTCGCACCGGCAACGAGATGGGTTCCAACCTTATGAAATGGGGGCTGCACCGTACTCATGCTGGCCCGTGTTTGTGATACCCCTCAATCTACCCCCAGCGTCATTATGCAACGACAGAACATATTCCCGTCATTGATAATTCCCGGAAACCCGGGCGATAAAATGAGCGTGTACATGCAGCCTCTGTTTGATGATTTGGCCCGTGCTTGGGATGAAGGTGTGCGGACGTACGATCGAGCAACAAAGACAAACTTCAACATGCACATCTCGTATGCCTACTCTATGCATGACCTACCGGCGTACGGGACATTTATGGGCTGGGGTGTTCACGGGAAGTTTCCATGCCCAGTATGTTAGGGAACTCTCATGTTTGATTATCCGGAAAAGGGTCATAAGTGGTCGGCGTTCGACAAACATCGACAATTCCTCCCTCTTGACCATCCATTCGGAAGAGATAAAAAGAACTTTACGAAGGGTGTCGCGGTTACGAACCCTGCGCCGCAAATCATGACCGGTGCCGCGGTTCGTGCCGAGGTATCGACCCTCAAGGTTGATAAGGAAAAAGGTTGTTTCATGGGATATGGTGAGGTACATGCGTGGACTCAAAAGCCGGTCTTGCGGATACATTCCTATATGGAGGACATCCTTCTTGCACATAATATTGACGCAATGCACACTTGAAGCAGGTATTGGCCTGGTACTCTTCGCGACAATCATGAACATTATTGATAAGACAAGAGATAACATTAAGTCAAGAGTGGATCAAGAAAAGATATGCGATAGACCGAAGCTAAAAATGGTGCGTCCCGCGGACGGCAAAAAGAGATGGAAAAAGCCTAACGCTGATTTCGTCTCGACGAGGGCACAAAGGAGGGCAGTACTTGAATGGTTCAAAACGTTTGAAGTTCCCTGATGGGTTTGCGGCGAATATCGGTAGGGGCGTGAACTTAGGTACTATGAAAATCAACGGGCTCAAGAGTCATGATTACCACATATGGCTTGAGCGTCTTCTTTCGGTGATGATTCGAGGATATGTCCCCGATCATGTGTGGCAAGTGCTGTCGGAGTTGAGCTATTTCTTCCGCCGACTTTGTGCCAAGGAGGTATCAAAGAAAGTGGTTGAAGACATGGAAAAAATGGCACCCGTGTTGCTATGTAAGTTGGAGAAGATCTTTCCACCCGGCTTCTTCACACCGTTGCAACATATGATATTGCACCTTCCATATGAGGTGTGAGTGGGTGGGCCCGTCCGGAACAGTTGGTGCTATCCAATTGAGAGATGTCTAAAAGTTCTCGGAACGAAATGAAAAAATAAATGTAAAATTGAAGCTTCAATTGCGGAGGCATACATCCTCGAGGAAGTTTCAAACTTCACAATGAAATACTACGCTGATAACCTTCCTAGAGTGCATAATCCACTCCCTCGTTACAATGAGGACGTAAATGAATCGAACCTCGGCCTTTTCCAAGGGCAGCTTGGAAGCTCAAGTGGTTCAAGACCCAAGAATTTGACACATAAAGAGTGGCGGTTAATCATGTTCTATGTGTTGACCAACATAAGTCCTCATCAAACCCCCCTTGTCATCAAACTATTTATCTTTCGTATGCAGTAACCTCGTTCCTTGTTCGTATAGGCAATTTACTCATTAATTCGGCATGGATCGAGGGAACCCACACCGAGCGAAGCCGAGACCCTACTTAGACAGGGTGCGGGAAATGGAACTCCTGATTTTATTTCTTGGTTCCAACGAAGGTACTTGTCCAATTAACCTAGTACTTAGTTTGAAACTACAAGTTACTATTAATTAATGAGCTATCCCTCTATAACTTGCGGGGACATACTGATGCGTCCATGTGTCCCGAGTTGAGACAAGTTGCTGATGGCTGTGCCTATAAGGTTAAGTTATTTGACGGTTATGACGTCAATGGATTTCGATTTTGCACCACAAGCTACGAGCAGCGTCGTCCCGATAGAAAAACCACAAATACCGGAGTTTTTATGCCGGGCCTTGATGGTATCGAGTATTATGGAAGAATTGAAGAGATTTACGAACTCTCATTTCATGGTTGCAAACCTCTTAATCCGAGTTATTTTCAAATGCCATTGGTTTGATCCGAATGTAATGAGAAAATATCCTAATTTTGGCTTAGTCGAAATTCAAGAGTCATCCGTCTTACCAGGAGATGATGTCTATATCGTGGCTCAACAGCCACACAAGTTTATTATGTCCGGCACCCGTGCCAAAAAGAGGATCTAAAACCTTGGTCTGTTGTGTTCAAGACCGGGTCACGCGGTAAACTACCTGTCCCAAACGATGCCGATTACAACATCGAATCAAACAGAAATGATGGAGATGAATTCTTTCAAGACGATGGGCTAGACGGAAGGTTTGAGATAGACCTAACCGATACTAATGACGGAATGGAAGTAGACAATGATATGTCTTATGATGAGGACAGTGGAGATGATGTTGATGATTTGGAAGAAATCAAATTTCTTGAAAAAACAAATGAGGACTTTGATGAGGACTCTAATGACGGACATGATGATATGGATGGCATGCTTGATAGTGATGGAGAGAATTATGATCGAGCTGATCCCGATAAGGATGATTATTTCTAATACAAGTATGATAATTTGATAACTACAATTATGCATAATACTATACTATGTACAATTATGTTTTGTTATTTTGCATCTCTTTCAAATTATGTTGATTGGTTTACAATTTTGCTTTTGCAGGTGACAGGACAAAGATGGTGGGGGGGGGGTGGTCTATTGAGGAGGGGGATGAGGGTCGTGTCCTCGTTGTACTCCGGGGAGACGGATGAAGCTGAGGGATCCAGGTCCAAGAGAGGAATGAGGCGTCGAGGAAAGGCGGGAGGCAAGGGTCGAGGGAGGGCGGGAGGCAAGGGTCGAGGGAGAGGGAGAGGCCCTCGTATCCCTCGCGTGTAGGAGTCCGAGGACGTGGAGGAGCAGCAGGACGCGGGGTCCGAGCCCTCCCACGAGGAGGAGGAGCAGCAGGGCGCGTGGTCCGAGTCCTCCGATGAGGAGGAGGAGCACCGAGGACGCGCGGTCCGAGTCCTCGGATGAGGAGGAGGAGCAGCGGGAGCAGCAACCTTCTGCCGAGGAGGAGGCGGAGGTCGCGGAGGTTTGGTTGAGAGGTCCCGCACAGCTCCCACGACGATCGATACCCGAAGAGAGACGCCCGGTTATTCGGCCGGAAATGCCTAAGTAAGTAACTTAATATATTTTCAATTCAAATTATATTTTGCATCTATTTCGAACGAGACTAATAATTTATCACAATCACTTTGGCAGGGGTTGGGTCGTGGTCACTACAGGAGAGTCCGACCGCAAGATCGGTGGCATCCTCGGTCTTCCGGTTCGGCTACACCGGCCGGGCAAGATTAAGATTGGCGGTGAACGTCACGTGGCCACCAAGTGGGAGCACTACGTTCACAAAGCAGATCGGTTGGATCCTGCTGGTAGGTCTTTTAACAACAAGGCACATCGCGTGGTGATGGAGCTGTGGGTAAGTCTTTGCGCTATATGTTTTTCAATACATTGCATTCGTTCATAATTTCGACACGATACATCTCATGTGTATGCAGGACTTCTACAGGTGTGCCGAGGGTTACCAGGAAGTGGCTAACCGAATGATCCATAGCCGGTGTAAGAAAATGGTGAAGGACATGATTTACGAGGCGCGTATCCAGGCGGTGATCAACTACAATGGTCACGTGAGGAAGATAAAAGTAACCAAAAAGGAAGCTAGAAACATGTGGCTCACCAAGGAGCAATATTGCGACGACACGGTAAATATGAAACTGTCATTACTTCTGTTGTTAACTATGCATAATTTGACCTTAATACTTATGCGCCTAATGTGTAGGTGATTCCGTGGTGGGCTGCTAAGAATAGGCAAGCCTGGAAGGCTTTTGTGGAAAAGTTGTGGTGCAAACCCACATGGGAGGAGGAGCACCTAGCGGCGTGAGAGCGGCGTCCGATGATGCAAGGTGCAACACATCATCAAGGCAGCCGTACACTCAGCGAGTACATGGATACGTGGGTACGTGAATTCATTTCTAGCTATTTCACGAGTTACTCAAATGATTGTGTATATTACACATAATAAGCATACTTTTCTGTGTTTATTTTTGTTTCGCAGATCGGCGTCACATGGTGGCCAGCCTTTGGGCATCTTGAAGGGATGGGCTTTGGCCCACATGGACAAGGCGACTTCGAGCGTCGACTTCAACCCGGACGACGGACCCGAGTCGTACAGCAATCCTGCTGCCCACAACCGCGTCGGTGAGTACACGTCAATGGTAAGGGAAGTACATGAGTCGAGTGGGATCCAAGGATTGAGGACATTGATGGTGAGCTGGCGATGAGGCTAGGAGGAGGAAAGAAACACGGAAGGTACATCATTGGGCACAGCATCGTCGACTCGGTCACAACTCCGACTCTCTCCCAGATTCGAGCGAGGAGCACGAGCTCGAGCCCTGCTATACGCACTCAGCCTAGCAGCACTACACTGTCCCAGCTACGGGCACTCCGGGTTAGTTCACTGTCATTCATCGTTCATTGCTTCTTACACATGTTTATCTTGGATCGTAACAATTGGGTGAAATTTTGTAGGCCCAGCTGGATGAAGTGAACCGCCTACGTGAGGAGGATCTGCGAGGGCCGAAGAGGATCGACGGAGGGCCGAGGAGAACCAACAGCGGCTGCTCCGGTGGATGGCGTCACGGATGGGTACGACACCTCCACCAAATTTGTTCACGCCGTTTGCACCGTCTCCAGCTACTACTCCTGCTTTTACTCCGGTGAGTACGAATGACTTAGTTTGTATTTTGTTCTTTTCTTCATTTACTAGTGCTAATGTCATTTTCTTGTCTTTGCTTAAACATTCTATTCTAGTGTTAATAATATTCACTTGTTATTAATCAACATCTCTTTGCATTCACTTGTGTAGAATCCGTCAGCGGCATCGAATGACGGGCCACAAGATGAATGTTCGCCATGGGACAAAGCTGCGCGTGATTGGCGCCCTTGGGACCATTGATGTTGGATGTGTTCATACTTTATGATAACGATACTATGTTTAATGCCTGTGATGGTACTATGTGTTGTAGAATCATTGTGGATGATGTTTATGTATTGTGAAATCATTATCGATGATATTTATCTCTTATGGATGTTCGTTATGATATTTAAATGCATGTGATGAATTATTGTGTTTTGCATGACTCGGGGCTGCTGATTCTAATTTTTTATGACAGATTATGGATCACAGCACACGGCACAGAGGCCATTATCTGGCATACTGGCAAATCTGTGCCGTGTGCCAAGTCCCTGACACACGGCACAGATTAAAACTGTGCCGTGTGTCAGGCATTAGGCACACGGCACAACTGTGCCGTGTGCCAAAAGTTTGACACACGGCACATATTAAAACTGCTTCGGTTGGGGTGTATTTTTATGTGACGGAAGCCGGTAACCTCAATCATTTCATGTTGACTTTCTCCGCTCAGCTCGTGAAGGCTCCTGGGGTTTGGAATTTTGAGTTACGGAAGAGGTACATTGGTCGAGCCGACATTGTCAACTAGTGCTGGCCAAATGGGCCATTCGTCACAGCATGACCCAAGCACGTGCTTCAAAGACAACTGCCTTTCCACTAGATCACTTGTGCTTTCTTGTTTGCTCAGAAACTATGTATGTTGTTATAAATATTGTTTCAGGCTGTGGCTAAATGGGCATGTTAGGTGCTTTACCGGGACAATGAATAAAGGGGCCGTGTCCGTGCCACCCATCAGGCAGCATCTCTGACCCGAGCACGGCCCATAGCCTCGAACCATGCTGGTCCGACATGAAACTAAACGGGTCGTGTCATGCTTGAGCCGAGCCAAAAGTTCTGTGCTTCGGGCTGGTCCACGTGGCACGACCCGTTTGGACGGTGCTATTGTGAACTGCCTCCAAATAATACGCCAGTAGGCATCGAAAAAGGACGATTTACGTGCATAGCCCGATTAGGTGATGGTTACAGACGGGCTTTTGAGGCCCAGCGATGTTGAATCCTAGCCCATACAACGCACAATAGTATGTGTCATGTGAGCGCATGACCACGTCGACCGTAATGCTCTCCACACTCTCGGAATCTTCAACGCTTCAGCTCTACACTAGCCATTTGAGTTTTAGGTTTTCAGCTTTGGTATGATCTCGGACTGGTAAAACGAAGCATGGATGTTCAAAGCATGTTGTGATAGGTATGTTAATATGCTTGTTTGTGCATAAGTCAGGTACAATACTTATGGAACTGCTGTCAGGGAGCCCGGATTTTAGACTTCCGTGTTCAGAGCCATCAAAATGTTACTGAAGCGTACACTACAACAAAACGGCTATGTAGCGGCGGCATCAAATATCGCGTAGCGGCGCCACCTATCGTGGTCCGTCGCTAAAAATCACAGTCATTTTTAGCGACGGACCACTTTACGAGCCGCCGCTACAAAGTCCACCCCAAACCCTAGTGCACCAAACATATAAATCGCCCTTCCCCAACCAGATCTCCCCCATCCCAGCCGCCACCCGCACCCCTCCCTCATCTCTCTCTCTCTCTCTCTCTCTCGGTCCCCGTGGCCCCTCCCCACGGGCCACCTCCCCGCTGGCCCCTCCCCGCCGTCCACCTCCCTGCTGGCCCCTCCCCGCCGTTCGCCTCCCCGCTGGCCGCTGCCCGCCGGTCACCTCCCATGCGGCGGCGCGGCCCAACAGCCTCCTACGGCGTGGCCTTCCTCCTGTGCGGCAACGCGGCCCAATGGCCTCCTCCGGCGCGGCCTTCCTCCCGTGCGGCGGCGCAGCCTTCCTCCGACGAGACACGACCCGACGACGCGGCCCTCCTCCGGCAGCTTTCCTCCGACGGCGCGGCGCACGAGACGGAGGACCCGCTGCCTCCGGTGGCACGGCGCACGGGGCGGTGGATCTGCCGCTCCCCTCGGCGGCGCGACGCACGGGGCGGTGGATCCACCGCTCCCCTCCTCCGGTGGCGCAGCGCACGGGGTGGTGGATCCGTAGCCTCCCCCGGTGGTGCGCCGCACCCGGCGGTGGATCTGCCGCCTCCCCTCTTCCGACGAGGTGAACGAGAGCGGCGGAGCGGCGGATCCGAACGGGGCGACGGATCTGGCCGGGCGGTTTGGACGGCGTGGATCGGGCCCACGTGGGCCTGCTTTTTTGTTTCCTAGTGTAGCTGTAGCGGTTGGTGGTTTCAATTCTGTGGAACCCGCCGCTAATGCTCTCCATTTTTAGCTGCGATTGGGTAGCGGCGGGCCACTATACCCGCTGCTATAGCGGGTTTCGGCCCGCCGCTACAGTGCTTTGTTGTGGTAGTGGTATTATATAAAAAGAACTATAGAATAAAAGATTGAATTCAATTAGAAAGCTCTACACTGGCTAATAATAAGTTATTTTTTTAAACATGCGTAGATATGCTTTTCATTAGACGGAAAGAGTTTATTCTATTCACAACCCGAGATAGATAGCAACTAGAACAGTCTGGTACTAAAAATGAGTTTACATTCTCTTGGATATTAATGTGAAAATATGACATATAACACCCTAACCTTTATTTAGTTCAAAACAATCTTCGGTGTTCACAAGAGCATGCCTATGAACAGGCACATGCCTATGAACATTCTCTTGGTTATTTATGTGAAAATATGATATATAACAACCCAAACCTTTATTTAGTTCAAAACAATCTTGGGTGTTCACAAGAGCATGCCTATGAACAGACGCATGCCTATGAACGCCCAACAGCTCGACTCTAGAATTGCATACAAAAGTACTTTATGAATACTTACAAGTATACATTAGTTATACTGGTACAACTGTGTGCCGTAAAATACTTTGTAACCGTATCCCACAATGGCTAGTGTTATGTCAAGAGCCGCGTGGGACTTATTGTAGAATATCAGATTCACCTCACTGCACATAGCCTGGGTGATGGTCTTTATATATAGGGCAAATACCATGTTGTGTACATGAAGGAAAGTTACAATGGAGCCTAACTATCCTGAGTACAATATGGACAACAATATCTCAAACACCCTTGCAGTCGCAGCGGGAGGAATCAGGATGCAAAGACTAGATCGGAAGTCACTAAAAAGTTGTATAGGAAGACCCCTGCACTACAATAATAACGCACTGTAGCCACTCAACCCAAAATTCTATAGCCACGACAAGCAAAATCGACCGTGACTATAGTTGGATGCGGGCTACTGTGCCCTTGGACCGTGGCTATAAAAGCTACTATAGCCACGGTTGGCTTTGTAAACCGTGGCTATAGTGGCCTCCACCAATAGTCACGATCGATGTCATCAAACTATAGCCACGGTTGAAGAAGTGGACCATGGCTATTGTTTTTCATAGTATAAATAGAGGCCGCGTTCGGATCGAACAGGAGCTCACTTGAAGTGTGGCGGCTCGAAAATTGAGGAAAAAATGAAAACCGAGAGAGGAAGGTTTTGATCTCTTTTTTTACAGAAATTTGTTCTCCATTTGTTCTTCAAGCCTTTTTCATGTCAATCAATTTAGGATCTACTTTTTGCTCTTTTGAGAGAGACCCCTAGAGCACAATTTAATTATTCAAAAAATTCGAGTCAATTAATAATAATTTGTATAGTGGGTTTTTATATATGATAGCACATTGTCTTATGCAATATATTAGTTTCCTTATATTTTCTATAAATATATAATATTTGTAATGGTAAATAGATTATTTAGTAATTAATTAATAATTATTTATTCTAGCACATTGTGTTATGCAATATTCATAATGGTAATTATTTTATTTAGTAATTAATTAATTATAATTTATATTCGCGTAACGCTTGTTTAGATGGGCAAAACATGGATGTACGAAGAGTCAAGATTAAGTGCATATTTTCGAGGTCAAGTCGATGTATTTCTCAAGAGGGCTGCCGAGCATGCTAAGCGTCTAGGAAGACAAGAAATATATTTTCCATGCGTGGACTGCAAGAATAAAAAATTATGGATATATACACTTGTAATCAAATCTCACTTAGTGAGGAGGGGTTTCTTGGATAATTATACGAGGTGGACAAAGCATAGAGAAGACGAGCCGGTCGAAGTCGAGGTGCAACCGATTGAAGTTGAAGAAGAATAATTTGTCCAAGTTGACGAGTCTTTTGATTTTCATGTCGAAGAAGAACAATGTACGGATTTTGATGTTGAGGAATTGCCATGTCATGTTAAACCGCAAGTTTTACTCAATGCAAGGACAACAAGAGGGTTTGATAACTTTGCAAAGATAGAGAAGGCATCAAAGGTTTTATAGTATAAGGAGTCTAAGGAATGTTCTAAAGAGAATACTGTTTTACGTACGGTTCTCGAGCTCATGAAATTGAAGGCCATCCATGGGTGGGGTGGTCGGATGCCGGCTTCACCGAATTGTTGGATCTTCTTTTGGATACACTGCCCAAGCCAAACTTGTTACCAAAAAACATGTACTATGCTAAGAGACTGATATCCCCAATGTCGCTGGGTGTGCAAAAAATCCACGCATGCCTAAATCATTGTATATTATACCGGAGGGACAAGTTCGAGGACCTCGTGAGATGGCCAAGGTGCAAACGAAGTCGTTACAAGACGAATGAGGAGTATGATGTAGACACAACTAATAAGAGGAGGAGATTTGGCGAGATTATTCCGATGGACGTGAAATCGGTGAAAGTTATCCAACAATTGACGGGTAACATCAAGTCGTAGACGCAGTCTCGTGTTATTCAATCCGAATATCACGGAGACCAACTCTCTCTTGCTATGGGGACCAAAGAGCATGGTGGGCGGGTGCGAGCAGTGTCCTCCAATGCAACTTGGAAAGAGGGTTTCTCTTCTAGCTCTTCCGCCTCGTTGTACGAAAAACATAAATTTCACAAGAAAGATAAGGAGGAGAGGGACAAGGTAGACTGGAGGCGACAGATGGAGATGTACCAAGCTGACATGCGAAGTGGCGAGTATCCCGGTATGACCGATACGGTCCCAACCACTTCGCCTAGCTTTACCTCCCCGTTAGAAGGGAAAGTGATGACACAAGAATGTCCTTGTGAGTTGCATGTGCCATTTGGTTACAAGGGAAAGGCCATGAAGGTTGCAACCGGTAGAGCACTTCTAGGACGAACAATCCACAACATGGATATTCCACCCGGTACGTGCGTGTCACCGTCGAGAAGGTCAACCAAGGATGTGAGGAGCATGAGATTGAGTGCCCCATACCTAACGCGGGGATTATAACTCTACATGATGGTATCGGTTCCTTCATCACGTGGAAACGGTGTGAGGTTGTGCTCTCGGAACCACAAGTTTCCCCTCCCCCTTGTCCGGACACGGATCGGTTCATGAGAGTCAACAATTCACGGGGGCTAAAGCTGGAGCAAGAGAACCGTCTCCTTTGTCGGGTGCAGCTTCAATCGCTAAGGAACGAGATGACCAAGGACAGGAAGCGGTTATGAGTCCTATACTCGCAGACAGCCTGCAACAAGAAACCGCCACGAGTACACGACTATGAGGAGCCTCAACAGCGAATAGTCCCCCTTGTCGAGCCTCGAAGGGCAATGTATCCCCTCCGTCGAGCTAGAAGGTGAAACCCTAGCCTTGGATGAAGAGCCTCGGCTTATCGAGCCTCTTTAGAAGGAGTTTACTCCTCTAATCTCTAGGATGATTACGCTCGCGAGGGTGGATCCGTCAAAGCCGCAACCTGAACATGTCACGAAATACTTGGAGCGAATGAGGAAGGGACCCGTGCAACTAATCATGGAACCTCGTCAATGGCTATAGTATGATGATGACATATTTGAGGGTCATGACGAGAATGAGGACTTTCCGAATTTCATCTTTGGCAAACCCCTCGTATCTAAAAACATGTTGTCAAACCTACCGCGGGAGATGCGGAAGCTGCATGACTGGTACATAGCGGCAGCGAAAGAAGGAGTGGATGTGATCACCTGTAAGCTTTCGAAGGACGTGTTCAACGATACCGATGACTCGACCCTTGGACTACATTTCAATGATATCCACACTATGTTTCGCCTCGGCGAGATGGACACGACCTTCGTAACCTTGTGGTGCATGTAAGTGCCTCCATCCATCTTTTTCATATTTCTTACTTTTTGTAATACATGTTAGACACTCGCCTTTTGCTTTTAATGTAGCTTGAATTCAACGTTTCAAAAGAAGAGATACGACAGACCCGACTGAAAGGTTGGGTACCTCAATCCGAGCTTGATCAATCAAAGTGCGATCAACCCCTGGATAAATGAGAAAGACAAGATATATAAGGACAAGACACCACAAGAGTTACAAGAACTGAAGGACACCATGAGAACAAAAGCTAGGGGTCGAGCTGCATGTTATATTTAGAGGTACCACAGGGAATGGTAGGATTGTCACTCCGTTTACGCGCGTTACCACTTCGAGTAAGTTCGACCACTATCTTCCTCTCGTCAGTCGTAAAGATAGATGACATAGTAACTAATATCTTTTATTGCAGTGGTCATTGGATTTGTTTCCTGATCATGCCAAAAATTAGATATCTATTAATCTTGGATAGCCTTGATTGCGACTCCAACCGCTATGTAGATATCGTAAGCGTCATAAATTGGTAAGTATAGAAGTACAATTAAATAGATGTAATTTCATGCAATAGTACCCTTTTCTCAATACTTGTAGTGCTTATTTGAACTACGTAAAGAACCCGAAGGTGACGCGTTACAGAATTCGGAAACAAATATATTTTCGTCACAAATTTCCGGTAAGAAACACGACATATCCTCCAAGTTACCGTTTCCTCCAAGTTACAAGTTACCTACAACTCCACGGGCGCATCCCATTCGGATTCAGCAAACATGCATAACGAATTTGATGATATCTCCTTCATACAACATCGGAATGAGGCATTTCCGAGGCGTTGGAAAGAGGACGACTACACGGTCATTTTGGTTCTGGTCCTAGATCTAGAACCATCACGGATCATTCTGTGTGATTCCGACAATGTGCTGCGTCACCTTTTTGGGCCGACTCGGCCTTGTATCATGTCGGGCCTTAAGCCCATGTTGAGGACGCCCATCCTGGTTCGTCCTCAACCCTAGCATGTCCCTAGGCTATAAGACTCGGTAGCCGCCACTGTTTAGACTTGGGTTTTGTTTAGTTCGAGTTTCCCGGAGAGAAACTACGATTGCATCATTGTAACTGTGGCGACAAGTCCTTTTATCGTGATCCGAGCCCCTGTTCTTGTTCTCCTAGACTATGGCTATTAGTCCTTTCGAACCGAGTGCTAGAACTCTTTTAATTCTGAGTGTTAATTCCTATTTGCAATTTCAGATTGCGTGTTTATCCCTTCTTCCTCGTGTTCTCGATTCGCTTGCAGGAAAAACCTTCTCGGTAAGATCAATCAAGTTGTGCTTGGTTGATGACCAACAGAGTAGTTGTGTAGCGGTTGCAGGATCGAATCGTGTTGATTTGAAGTCGAACTGTCAACCTCTCGGAAAATGGGCCTAGACCATATCAAGTGGTATCAGATTCCGGGTTGCCCGTGAGGTAATCGTGCTATCTTTTAGTTTAGTTTTTGTTCATCACCTATTGTCCACAAAAAGCCCAAAAAATTTACACTTTCCGCTGTCCTATCCGCCCTTTATGCCTTGTAATTTCGATTCTAGATTGCTTTGTTGAGTTTGTGTCCGTGGTCGAGTCTTGTTGCTGGTTTTAGATTGTGTTTCATCGTCATAGTATAACGTGCTCCTCGCTGTTGATTCCGCCGCTCTCCCATGCACCTTCACCAGATTACAATTCGTGCCACCCCACTACTCGACTTGCCCTCACTAGCCGCCTTGTGTGATCTCTCGCCGTGCAAGCCCTAGATAGGTTCTGCCATCGTGATCGTTGAGTTGTGCTGGCCAAAAACCATAGGTTGACATACCTTCGATAAAACAGGCATAACTTTTCGCTCGTTGATCCATTTTGGCTGAAATTTTTACAGCAGATTCTTGACAACAAGTTGAGGCGACCCACACTCGGCTATGCCCTGTGTGCCCTTGTCAAAAAATTCAAAAAAAAAAATCGAGAAAAAATAGAAAAACTCGTTTGAAGTGTCTCGCACGCTTTTCGTCCGAAAGTCGCTTAGAGGGGGGGGGTGAATAGGCGATCCTAAAAATTTCTGCGAAATAAGACTAAGCGAAAACGTCAAATACCAGAACTTCCGGTAGGGTACCGGAACTTCCGGTGCAGGGTGAAAAATACGGAATTAAACCCTACACAATTCTTGTGATTTGCAAGAAGGAAAACACAGCTCTATGCAATTCTAGGAATTTAAAAAGGCGCAAAAGGGAAACTAACAAGCAACCTAGTAAACTAAACAACAACGCGCTTAAGTAAAAGGAAGGAGCACACAAGACACGGATTTTTCACCGAAGTTCAAGCCCACCCAGGACTTTACGTCTCCGTTGAGAAAGTCCACAAAGGACCGGATTTCTTTCGACCCTATTTCTCGCTCAAGTCACCACCAAGGTTAAGCTTGAGTTTTCCACTATCAATGTCCCTTTCGGGACGGGTAATGCAAACTTCTCGGGCCTCACCACACAAGTTGGGAGCTCACGAGCACGCCTAGCCGTCTAGGAGCTCAAAGCTCTAAGAGTAACAAATCCAAATCGCAAGCTTGACGGGAGTGAAGATGCTCAAGAATGGAATCAAGTGTCTCAATCGCTTGCTCAAAGTCTCTCACTCGAATCCTAGCTCAAGGATGGAAATTTTGCTTTTGGAGAGGATTTGGAGTGAGTGGAGTGTGGCTCAAGTGTGTTGGAGTTCGGAATGTGCAAGAGAGAGTGAGTGAGGGGTGGAGTGTGGCTTATATACCACAGCTCCAAAAAGAGCCATTGGCTCGTCCGAACGACCCGCACCGGAACTTCCGATGGCATATCGGAACTTCCGGTATGGTCGGATTTAGGATTAGGTCCGGATTTTCGGCCCGCACCGGAACTTCCGGTACGTAGGTTTAGGGTTTGAAAACGAGGGCCGCACCGGAGCTTCCGGTGTCCTATCGGAACTTCCGGTATGACATTCCGGAGAGTTCAAAACTCTCTGTTAGCCTACCGAAAGTTCCGGTACTGGAGATTGGAACTTCCGGTATGGCATTCCGAGAGCTCAAACTCTCTGTTAGCCTACCGGAACTTTCGGTACCAGAGACCGGAACTTCCGGTATGGCATTCGAGAGAGCTCAAACTCTCTCGTTAGCCTACCGGAGCTTCCGTTACCGAGGATCGAAACTTCCGGTATGGCATTCCGGAGAGCTCAAAGCTCTCCGAGTGCCTACCGAAACTTCCGATACCACACCGGAACTTTCGGTGGGTCCCGAAAGAATAGACTTGGGATGGTTTTTCTTGGATTTTGTGAGCATCTTCATTCTTTGCCAAGATTGTGATTTGCATCCCTCTTTATAGTACGACATCCCTATGACTCGAAAGCAAAGATAAAACGAGAAGCTCAAGCTTTGAGATAGGTCTTCTCCAATTTCTTGTTTATTGCTTTTCTTATTTCTTTTCTTCTTTTTGATCACACTTGCTATGGTTTCATTTTCTTAGGATGTTCACTACACACATTCTCATGAAAACATTAGTCCAAATTTAATTGTATTGATATCAATCATTCAAAATAAAATGAGGGGCCTAGATGCACTTTCAATCTCCCCTTTTTGGTGATTGATGCCAATACAATCAAATTTCTAAAAAGATAGTTCAAAAAGGTCAACTAGCAAAGATAAAAAGCGAGCTCTCCCTTAATATGTGCATGAAATTGAATTTCAAAGGTTGGCCTTTACAATGCCAAATGCACATTTGAGTTACCGACATGAAGAGCTCCCCCTTTATCTATGCATCCATGTTATGAATAAAAAGAGAAAACACGAACTATGCAATATGATATTTCACCTTCACAGAAATGCATCTAGAAAGAGAGAACAACAATACACCATATCACCATATCAAGTCATAAAGCAAACCACATGGATAAATAAACCAAGTCTTAACATTACAAGCATTCATTGTTCAAACATAACAAATTTGTCCATCACATAGTTCACCACAAGGTAAAACATAATGAAAAAGATAGATAGAAATTTCTTCTCCCTCTTTGGCAACAAATCACCAAAAAGAGAAAAGAATGGAGACGCCCACAAGAATCACTCCTCATCATCTTCGTCGTCTTCTTCCTCGCCATCGCTCTCGTCATCATCATCATCATCATCAAGACTTACCATGCCCTTGCCTTTCTCGGAAGGTGGAATTTGCATGGTGTAGCGAGGAGCGGTAGCGGTGGTCGACGGGACATCCTCCGCACTGTCACCCTCCTCACTCTCGGTCGCACCGCCCTCAACAGCCTGTGCTGCTACCTGTGCTGCTTGTGCGGCCACTCCTACGGCCTGCCGATAAGGAGCCCAAGGATCCTCCCACTGCCGTGGCACGATCGGAGCAAAATCTAAGGGAAGAGGGGGTGGCTGCTGCTGCTGCTGAGCAAGGTGAGTAAGATACCGATGATGCCCTTCATTGATGCGCCATCTGGTCCATCCTCATTTCGTAGATATCCTCACCTGTTTGCCTTGCACATGCAAAAGATCGTCTTGACGACCGAGCTGATAAAACCCGACTTGCTGCGAGTCCGGCGAGAGGATGAAGCGGGAGCATCCCTAGCTGCCCGAGCTGAAGGTGGAGGAGGTGGAGCTGCCTGTCGCACTGGAGATCCCCGAGGAGTGGGGAGTAGAGGGAACTTCTTGGGACGAAGTCCTGAATGGACCTTGTCATGAATGAAGTTGATTCCAATGACATGCTCAATCATCTTCATGATAAAGGGAGAGAATGGGAGACTAGCCTTGTGAGTGTAGGAATAATTGATGATTGAAGTCCAAATATGCTCAAACACACGGAAGGGCTCAGCTCCAGGACGCATAGCACACAGTAGAGTCGTGGCGGTTGCTAGCAAGGAGGATGCATCCCCTATCTTAGGATCCAAGGTCCACCCGAACATGTTGTTCGGGACACGATAGTAGGGGTGCAATCCAAAGTGAGTCCCAATGATCATCCCCTTAGGCTGGTCGTAGCGGCTGTCATACATGAATTCCAATGCTGCATCATCTTGAGGATCAAACACATTGATGTTATTATTCATTGCATCTGCATGACCAAAACCAGGAACCTCAGCAAACTCTGCATAGGTGATCCGAAAGCGATTTCCATCAAGCGTCTACTGCATGATGGAATCCTCCCGAGAGTCCTCATTGAACTCAAGCCGGAGGGTGGCATAGAACTGAACCACCGGTTCGGTATTCCACCCATGCTCAAGTCCCATGAGATCCACCATGTCTCTCCTTGCACACTCGGACTTGATCCGATTGAACACTGGATCATTCCGACGGTCCATCTAGTCCCACTTGATCCATTTCATCTCGGTGATTTTGTTTTGAGCTGCAGTACTTCCTTGTACCACTCAGCTTGGGTGTGGTCCAAAAACCTTATGTCATCCACACCCCTTTCCTTAGGCTTGATCCATGAGCACTTGCTCCTATACTTTTGCACCTCATCCCCGTAAAAAGGCACATTATACCCAGCATTGCCACTCACAGCAGGAGTCTTCAACTCATACTTTACATGCTCCTGCAAGTTACGGGCTATCGGGAGAAACCAATCATCCCCGCCCACATTACCCGCCTCCTCCTAACCCTCTTCTTCCTCACTTGAAACCGGAGCGGAAGGAGGTCTCCTTGCTGTCCCCTTGCCCTTGCCTTTGCCTAGTCCTTTTCCCTTTCCAGGGCCAAGACCACAGGAGGAAGACCGAGGACCAGCTCCGGTGGCTTGCCTTTTGGCAAGGCGAGGGTTCGGCACGTCATAGTCCGAGTCCGAGTCGGTGTAGCTTTGGGGTGGACGCTTTGAGACGGTTTCCTTCCTGCCACGAGTCATCCGACAAGAGAGGATACATGTGTAAGAAACAACATACACAAAGTCGATAACTAGAAGAAGCACTAAATAGATGCTAACAGGAGGTTCCCTATCGAACTTCCGATGCACGAGCACCGGAACTTCCGACGGGGCCCTCAACCGTCGAGAGGGTTGCCCATACCGGAACTTCCGGTAGCCTATCGGAACTTCCGGTGGGGGTCAACGCTAACCCTAATAGTGCGAAAAGTTTACATCTAGCCAATGGATTTACTTTCTAAAGGCATGCTAGTGTACTACAACCGCTAAGGATACATCTAGGCAACAAATACTGCTAGGGATTCAAGGATTAAACCCTAGATCTAGAAGTGAAGGATATGGAAAAATACCTTCTCCTCTAGCTAGGAAGCTTGGAGATGAATCGGGAAGAAAACTTGATGGAGCCTCGCCGAAGATTGCCGCTGCAAGTTGAAGAACACTTCCGGTTGATGTAGAACCGAAGTGGAGGAGGAAAAAGTGAAGAATAGTGGAGGAGTTTTCAAATGGGAGCCGTCCCTTTCAAGCAAACGGGCTCCCCCTTTTAAACCGCCGCCCCGCAGCGGAACTTCCGGTAGCCTACCGGAGCTTCCGATGTGGGCTCAAACCCTAGGTCAAGGCCCCGCACCGGAACTTCGGTAGCATACCGGAACTTCCGGTGTGGGCTTGATAGCACAGGTGAGCTCCCGGTCGGAGCTTCCGGTACTAGGTACCCGAACTTCCGACTGGAACGAAAAGATCTTCTCGTTCGACGTCCGGTCGGAACTTCCGTTGCCCTACCGGCACTTTCGATCGGGAAAAACACCGAGAGCCGTAGACACGTACACTTCTTCCTTGATTGGCCCGTTGAGAAATGCACTCTTCACATCCATTTGGTACAACTTGAAATTGTGATGAGTGGCAAACGCAAGTAGTATTCTTATTGATTCAAGCCTTACCACGGGGGCATAGGTTTCATCAAAATCCAATCCTTCTACTTGTGAATATCCTTTTGCCACCAATCTTTCTTTGTTCCTTGTCACAACACCGTCTTTTTGTTTATTACGGAACACCCACTTGGTGTGCAGAACATTCTTGCCTCTTGGCCTTTATTCCATTGTCCAAACTTCATTTCTTGTGAAGTTGTTCAATTCTTCATGCATGGCCATCACCCAATCCGAGCCCTCGAGTGCATCTTCTACTCTAAATGGCTCCAAAGAAGAGATAAAAGAGTAATGTTCACAAAAATTGCAAACACGAGAACGAGTGATTACCCCTTTTCTATGTCTCCAAGAATTTGTTCCATGGGGTGATCACGTTGCACACTTTGGTGCACTCTTTGGTGTGGTGGATGTGAGTTTGCTTCACCGCCATCTTGTTCAACCTCTTGATCATGTGATGTAGGTTCATCATTTTGTGATTGAGCATGATCTTCATTGCTAACCTCTTGATCTTGATCAATGTGATCATAATTTGTGCATGGTTGGTCTTGACTTTGGGAAGGAGGTTGATCTTGATCATTTTGTAGTTCTTACGGTCTCACATCACCAATGGCCATTCTCTTAATTGCTTGTCTAGGAGCCTCAACATCTGCATTGTTAATAACAACTTGCTCCCCTTGAGAGCCGTTAGATTCATCAAACGTCACGTCCCGTGCAACTTCAACACAACCGGTGGTTTTGTTGAAAACACGATAGGCGTGACAGTTTGATCCATACCCAAGCAAGAAACCTTCACCAACTTTAGGAGAGAACTTTGAAGCCTTGGGTTTTTTGTTGAGTATGAAGCACTTGCTCCAAAAAACACGGAAATATGAGATATTAGGCTTTTTAATGGTTAGTAGCTCGTATGGTGTTTTCCTCAAGAGTCGATGGAGATACAACCGGTTGGAGGCATGACATGCGGTGTTGATTGCTTCGGCCCAAAAACGATCGGAGGTCTTGTACTCATCAAGCATGGTTCTTGCCATCTCTATGAGAGTGCGGTTCTTTCTTTCGGCCACTCCATTTTGTTGAGGGATGCAGGGTGCCGAAAACTCATGCTTGATACCTTCCTCATCAAGGTACTCTTTAACTTGATCGGTCTTGAACTCGGTACCATTGTCCCTTCTTGTGGCCTTGATCTTCACTTCAAATTCATTTTGTGCTCTTTTCAAGAATGACTTGAGTACATCCTTTACTTCTCCTTTGTCACACAAAAAGAATACCCACGTGAAGCGAGAATAATCATCAACAATGACAAGTCCATATTTGTTACCGCCAATCCTAACGTAGGCAATGGGACCGAATAGATCCATGTGTAGCATCTCCAACAATCTTGTTGTTGTCACAATGTTCTTGGATGGATGTGGTGCTCCAACTTGCTTTCCGGCTTGACATGCACTTGTAAATTTTATTTTTCTCAAAGCAAACATCCGTTAGTCCAAGGATGTGACCGTCTTTTTTGAGCTTGTGAAGATTTCTCATACCGACATGGGCTAGTCGTCTATGCCACAACCATCCCATGTCGGACTTTGCAACTAAGCATGTGTCAAGTTTAGCTTTATCCATGGTAAAATCCACAACATAAAGCTTTCCTTTGAGCACACCCTCAAAAGCAATCGAACCATCACTTCTCCTTGAGACAATCACACCCTTGTCGTTGAACAAGCACTTGTAGCCCATTCCAGAAAGTTGTGAGATAGACAACAAATTGAAGTCAACGTTATCCACAAGCATAACCTTTGAAAGTGAATGCGGAAAAGTTAAAGGAATGTTACCATAACCCAACACATCGCCTTTTCCATTGTCTCCAAAAGTGATATACTCATTTCTTTATTTGTTTGGCTCAAATGATTCAAATATTTTCTTGTCTCCGGTCATATGATTGGTGCATTCACTATCCACCACCCAAGATGAACCACCGGAGGAGTATTCCTACAAAACAATTTAAGCTTTGTTTTTAGGTACCCAAATCTGCTTGCCTCTCACATTAGTAACAAGTGACTTGGGCACCCACACACAAGATTTGTGGGTCTTGTTGCGTGGCCCAACATATTTTGCATAGACACGGCCATGCTTGTTCCTCATTAGCACATAGGTTGCATCAAAATCATTAAAGAGAGCACAACAGGGGTTAGGCACGTTAGTACGCAAATCACAAATAAGAGAAGATTTATTAGTGTTCTTGATTGACTTCTCCTTCTTGACTTGCTTCTTTTGGTATTCACCCTCCTTGGTGAACTTGATGAATTCGGTGCCATTTTTGTTGATTCTTGCATTGTGCTTGTCATCTTGCTTGTAGCCAATGCCATCCATCACATGTGGCCGCCTTGCATCTTGACGTTTCTTGTGCAAGTTTCAATATCAATTTTGTGGCACCTAGCACATTCATGGCTAGATGAGGGGCAAGACGAAGATTGAGATGAAGTAGTGTTACACTTAATTTCATCAAATTGCACTTTAAGAGAGTTATGAGTCTTTTGCAAGTCATCACATTTCTCTTGAAGTGACACATTTGTGACTTTACGTATCTCACTATCTTTTTCAACCACTTTGAGAGACTTCACCAAGTCCTCATTTTTCTTCCTCTCAACATCTAGGAGCTTCTCAAGTTCAAGCACCCTTTGCTTCTCTTGAACAAGCATTTCCTCTTGTTTCTCAAGAAGCTCCCCTTGCCTCTCATTAGTCTCCTTTTCCTTCTCAATGATGTCCAACAAGTCAAACATGTTAGGAATTTGAGAACTTCCATTGACATTTACCTTGGAGCCTTTGGCCATCATACACTTGTGTCCGGTGTCATCTTCATCATCCGTCAAGTTCCAAACAAGGAGGTGTTGGTCGGTGTGAGTCCAATTGCAAGTGATGCAATGCCTCCCTTCTCTTCATCGGATTCGACTCGAGGAGGAGGATGATTCATCGGAGTTCCATTCTTGCCCAATGTGTGCTTCACCCCGACGGTACTTTCTATGCTTCTTATACTTCTTGTCACCCTTCTTGTTTTGCTTGTTCTTGTAGTTCTCCGGACACTCCGCCATGAAGTGACCTTTGTCTCCACAAATGTAGCACTTGTTTTTGGCTTTCCTCAATTTGCTCTTGTCTTGATCATTCGTCTTGAAGCTTCTTTTTGACATGAGCTTGTTAAACCTCTTTACAAAGAGAGCCATATCATCGTCACTATCATTCCTCAACCACTTTCTTTTTCTTTTCTTGCTCGGCATTGAGAGCCAAATCACTTTTGCTCTCACTAGCTCGTTCCTTGTCCCTAAGCAAAGCATTGATCCTATGGCCTTGATCATTTTGTGCTGTTTTTGTGATAGCACCTTCCCAATCACTTCATTGGTGGTGAAATATCTAAACCCATCTTGATCTCTTATGTTGGACACTATGTTGGCATCCCATGATTGCAAGGCTTGTAGCAACATTCTATTGACATCCAAATCCGATACTTTTTCTCCAAGTGCCCTTCTCTTGTTTACTATCCTCATCATTCTTTCATGTGCTTCCTTTGGTCCTTCTTCCGGCCTCATGACAAAGTAGTTAAACTCTTCTCTAAGTCCTTCTAGCTTAGACTCCTTTACACTATCAATGCCCTCATGATCCAATTCAAGCTTTAACCAAATTTGATGAGCGTCCTCCAATACGGCTATCTTGTCATACTCGGAGGGGCTAAGTGCGGACACAAGAGCACTTGCCGCCGTCACATTGCACCTTACAGTGAACAAGTCTTGTGCGGTTGGCTTGCTTCTACATTCCCACAAGAATCCATTTTGAGTGACATTCCGCACATTTTGATGCATGGAATCCAAGTGTAGGAGCATCTTTGTTTTTCCAATGAGCAAAGTATTGACCATCGAAATAGGGAAATCTTCCGAAGCCGGGTCCAATGTGCTCATCCTTTGGATCATTGTAGGTGTAGGGCATTTCGTTGTATTGCTTGGACACATCTCCATCCTTATCACCTTCCTTATCCGATAAACTGCCATCACCGACTCCGACCGGTGATTTTGGTGGAACTTCACCACTAACGGTTGCATCTTTGTCTTCCTTGTTGTTTGTCATCTTTAATCTTCAAGCGGTGAGGCTTCAACGAAGATACCCGCTTTGATACCAATTGAAAGTTGCCTAGAGGGGGGGGGGTGAATAGAGGATCCTAAAAATTTCTGCGAAATAAGACTAAGACGAAAACGTCAAATACCGGAACTTCCGGTGCAGGGGTGAAAAATACGAAATTAAACCCTACACAATTCTAGTATTTTGCAAGAAGGAAAACACAGCCCTATGCAATTCTAGGAATTTAAAAAGGTGCAAAGGGAAACTAACAAGCAACCTAGTAAAGTAAACAATAAGGCGCTTAAGTAAAAGGAAGGAGCATACAAGACACGGATTTTTAACCGAAGTTCAAGCCCACCTAGGACTCTATGTCTCCATTGAGAAAGCCACCAAGGACCGGGTTTCTTTCGACCCTATTTCTCGCTCAAGTCACCACCAAGGTTGAGCTTGAGTTTTCCACTATCAATGTCCCTTTCGGGACGGGTAATACAAACTTCTCGGGCGTCACCACACAAGTTGGGAGCTCACGAGCACGCCTAGCCGTCTAAGAGCTCAAAGCTCCAAGAGTAACAAATCCAAATGGCAAGCTTGACGAGAGTGAACATGCTCAAGAATGGAATCAAGTCTCTCAATCTCTTGCTCAAAGTCTCTCACTCGAATCCTAGCTCAAGGATGGAAATTTTGCTTTTGGAGAGGACTTGGAGTGAGTGGAGTGTGGCTCAAGTGTGTTGGAGTTCGGAATGTGCAAGAGAGAGTGAGTGAGGGGTGGAGTGTGGCTTATATACCACAGCTCCAAAAAGAGCCATTGGCTCTGTCCGAACGACCCGCACCGAAACTTCCGAAGGCATATCGGAACTTCCGGTATGGTCGATTTAGGGTTAGATCCGGATTTTTGGCCCGCACCGGAACTTCCGGTGGTGTACCGAACTTCCGGTACGTAGGTTTAGGGTTTGAAAACGGGGCCCAACCGGAGCTTCCGGTGTCCTATCGAAACTTCCGGTATGGCATTCCGGAGAGTTCAAAACTCTCTGTTAGCCTACCGGAACTTCCGGTACCAGAGACCGGAACTTCCGGTATGGCATTCCGGAGAGCTCAAACTCTCTGTTAGCCTACCGGAACTTCCGGTACCGAGAGATCGGAACTTCCGGTATAGCATTCCGGAGAGCTCAAACTCTCCGTTAGCCTACCGAGCTTCGGTACTAGGGACCGGAACTTCCGGTATGGCATTCCGGAGAGCTCAAAGCTCTTTGAGTGCCTACCGAACTTCCGATACCACACCGGAACTTCCGGTGGGTCTCGAAAGAATAGGCTTGGGATGGTTTTTCTTGAATTTTGTGAGCATCTTCATTCTTTGCCAAGATTGTGATTTGCGTCCCTCTTTAGAGTACGACATCCCTATGACTCAAAGCAAAGATAAAATGTGAAGCTCAAGCTTTGAGATAGGTCTTCCCCAATTTCTTGTTTATTGCTTTTCTTATTTCTTTTCTTCTTTTTGATCATACTTGTTATGCTTTCATTTTTTTGGATGTTCACTACACACATTCTCATGAAAATATTAGTCCAAATTTAATTGTATTGATATCAATCATCCAAAATATAATGAGGGGCCTAGATGCACTTTCATCGGCACAGCTATTTGATTTTCCGTAGGCCACATCTTAACTCTATTTGAGTTGCCAATTCTTGTGGTTCCATCTTTGGTGACAAGTGTTCAGAGAAAAATAAGAAAAAAATCATTGAAAAAAGAAAAGTGAGAACACCTAAGATTTGCAGTAGTGATTATTGTTGAAATATTTACTGAAGCTGCCGTTGTGTGCAATTGTGCTAGTTCTTTGAGCTTTCTCCATTGCCTTTGTTTCATCTTGTTGTGCTACGTCCAGGAACACGTCTTAGCTAGCAATTGTGACTTGTACTTTGGATACTTATTGAACTTAGCTTATCAAGTTTCGATTTTTGCTAATCCTTGCTGTCTTTTGGGCCTACCTATAACTCCACATACATACTTCTGTCAGCACAGGTTTTGTCTTTGCAACTGTTAGACCCAAGCTCAATAACTGATTGTGCCATCCTGCTGGCTTTGGTAAGAACACTTGTAAGACGGTGGTAAGTCATTTTCTGTTTTGCTTTTCATTTTCCATACATCCCAAGTTGTTAGTTGGTTAGGGATAATACCTTTTTGTTGTTACCTGTCCTTTACCGACAATGGCGGGGAAAGAAAAAGGTTCGAGACCCGAGGATTCTTCTTCGCACTCCCCTACTACTTTTGATCATTGTGTGTCTAAGACCGAGCTTACACAATTTGGTGATGAGCAACGCGCCTTCATTACAGAAAAGTTTGACGAGCTCATGGGCCATATCAACGGCCTAATGACCTGGCTTGAGCATGTAGAGAATCAGCCTCCACCGCAGCATTAGCGACATCGTGATGCTGATGATCGTGATGCTGCCTGTCTACGCCATAATTGTTACGGTATGGGAGGTAACAATCGGTGTGCTAATAATGATGCATTTTCCAAAATTAAATTACTATGCTTCCTTTTGCTGGTACTGCTGATCCTGATGCTTATAGAATGGGAACTTGCTATTGATCAAAAATTTAATTCTCATTTAGTTCCTGCTGATCATAGAGTTATACTTGCTACTAGTCGGTTTACTGGATTTGCTCTTTTTTGGTGGAACGATCTTTGCAACACTAGTAATGCTGTTATTCCTTATTCTTGGACTGTTTTAAAGCAACGCATGAAATCTCGTTTTGTTCGTCCTTATTACCAACGTGATTTGTGTTTAAAGTTACAAAACTTAAAACAAGGTGATAAGTCTGTAGAAGAGTATTATCAGGAATTGATTATTGGTTTAGCACGCTGTGTATACGTGATGGTGACGAGGAACTTTGTGCTAGATTTTTTGGAGGTTTGAACCGTGATATACAGGATATTCTTGACTATAAAGATTGGAATAGGTTCAACCAATTATATCACCTTTCTCTTAAGGCTGAAAGAGAAGTGCAGGGACGCTGTGATACTAACCCTTTCAGGTCCAACACTGGTAGGTCTTTTCAGCAGCGTTCTGATTTTGACAAGGCGAAGTTTTCGGCTTCGAAGACAGCCGCACCATTGCCTTCTACTAACACTACCTCGGAGGTGAGTAGTTTGCCTTCTGTGATGTCCTCGGTACCCAAGAAGGGTGGAAACAGTGCTTCGGCCAATAGTTCAGCCAATATTGTGTGTCATCGCTGCAAGGGTATGGGACACGTCATGAAGGATTGCCCTAGTCGACGGGCATACATTGATGCCCCTGATGGAGACAGATATGTAAGTGCTAGTGATGTTGAAGATGATGCTTTGGTTGCTGCTAACATTAATGCAGATTGCATAGAGACTGAGGTGGAAATTGATTCCATGGTTGCCGCTGCAGGTTTTCCTAACCTTATTGTGCAGCGTGTCTTGTCCGCTCAGGTGGGACAAGAGGAAAAGCAGAAAATTCAGCGCCACAATTTGTTCCATCTCTATACTGTTGTACAGGAGAGACGTGTTCTTACTATCATTGATAGTGGAAGTTGCAACAACTTGGTGAGTTCAGACTTGGTTCCCAAGCTTGGATTGCCCACACGTACACTTTCTCATCCGTACGACATACAATGGTTTAATAACAGTGGTAAGGCAAAGGTAACAAGCTCTACACGCGTACATTTTTCTTGTGGTTCTTATCATGACTATGCTGATTTTGATGTTGTACCTATGCAAGCATGTTCGCTTTTATTAGGTAGACGTTGGGAGTATGATAAGGATGCTGCACATCATGGTAGATCTAATACATATACTTTTGTGCATAATAATAAGAACGTTATTTTGCTGCCTTTATCGCCTGCTGAAATTTAGAATCATTTTAAGGCTATTGCTGAAAATGCTAAAGATAAAAATGATAGTGCTTCACCATCTACTGTTTCACACAAAGATATAAAGGGAGGTGTTTACCTTGCTACTAGTGCTGCTTCTGCTAGACTTTGTGATAATTATGATGCACCATGTTATACTATGCTCTCTCACGATGTTAATTTTTTTAGTGATACTATGTCTTGCCCTTGGCATTCTGTCGCTAACCTTTTGCAGGAGGTTGGTGATAAGATGGAGTCGAGGACGACTCTAATTCAATAAGGGTGGGATGATGAGTTCATCGCCAAGCTAGGAGCGCTCAAGCTACAGGTTTCTCCAAGTTAGAAGTTACCTCCAACTCCGTCGGCGCATCCGATTCGGATTCAGCAAATCTGCTTGAACGAATTTGAAGATATCTCCTTCATACGACATCGGAATGAGGCATTTCTAGAGGCGTTGGAAAGAGGACGACTGCACGGTCGTTTTGGTTCTGGTCCTAACTCTAGAACCATCGCGGATCATTCTGTGTGATTCTGACTAGGTGCTGCGTCACCTTTTTGGGCCGACTCGGCCTTGTATCGTGTCGGGCCTTAAGCCCATGCTGAGGACGCCCATCCTGGTTCGTCCTTAACCCTAGCACGTCCCTAGGCTATAAGACTCAGGAGCCGCCGCTGTTTAGACTTGGGTTTTGTTAGTTCGAGTTTTCCAGAGAGAAACTACGATTGCATCATTGTAACCGTGGCGACAAGTCCTTTTATTGTGATTAAGGGCCCCTGTTCTTGTTCCCCTCGACCGTGGCGATCAGTCCTTTCGAACCGAGTGCTAGAACTCTTTTATCCCTTCTTGTTTGTGTTCTCGATTCGCTTGTAGGAAAACCCTTCTCGGCGAGGTCAATCAAGTTGTGCTTGGTTGATAACCAACGGAGTAGTGGTGTAGCGGTTGCAGGATCGAATCGTGTTGATTTGAAGCCGGACCGTCAACGTCAAGTTCTCCAAATTCGAGTTTACCCCCTCTACCTCTCGGAAGATCGGCCTAGATAGAAGGAACATGAAGAACTCGAACCTTGCCAAGAGAGGCATTCTCACGGACAAAGTGAATATCAATCTCGTTGTGTTTTGTGCGATGATGTTGAACATGATTGGAAGACATGTAGATGGCATTGACATTACCCCAGGTACACAACTATCACGGAGGGAATCGGAACATATGGGATCCTAGAGAAGTTGTTGAAGCCACCGACACTAGCAACTCGCTCGGTACTCTGCCTCCACGCTCAAGCATGACACAATAGTCCGACATTTGGTGGAGGACCAAGAAACCAAGTTGTCACCCGGGTAAACACAATAATCGGATGTAGATTGCCGAGTGTCCAAACATCTAGTCAAATCCGCATCGAGTAGGCTTTGAGAGTGCCCTTGATGTAACATAAGATGCGCTTCACCAAGGCAAGATGAGACTTATGTGGGTCGTGCATAAATAAACATACCCGGTGAATGACATATGCTAGGTTTGGTCGGGTCGGTGTAGGATATTGTAGGGCATCGACGATGCTCCTATAGATTATCAACGAGCGCACCATCATTAGGCTGAGAATTTTGTGTGTGTTTCGATTGGCGCGGCAGTAACATGACACTCTACCATGCCAGCTCGTTGGAGCAAATCAATAGCATACTTGGTGTTGAGGCGAGTACAAGACCGGTAGGAGACAGTGTCATAGAGATGTTGAGGAAGAAGTTTAAATCGTCAAGGTCTGTCATGGAAAATTCCAAATGAAGGGATTCAGGTGAGGCAATGCAAAAGAGTGGCTAAAGAGGAGGTGGGGACGAGACATCGATGTACAACAACAAGTAGGCAAGGCAATCTCCATCTTTGAGAACAAAGAGAGAAGTGGCTGAGGTAGATGCAATGAAACCAAGATGATGAGTGTAGGTGGAAAATCGCTGGTACCAAGCTCTTGGCGCCACTTGAGGCTATATAGTGATTTCCGAAGAAGGCGCACATGACATGGTCCGGAGGAGAGGGATCAACAAATCTGGATGGTTGTTGGCAGTTGTAAGTGCATCTAGGCCCCTAATTTTATTTTGGATGATTGATATCAATAGAATTAAGTTTGGACTAATGTTTTCATGAGTATGTGTGTAGTGATCATATAAAAGACATGATAGCATGGCAAGATTAAATGAAAAAGAGAAAAGAAACGGGCCAAAAGTTGAAAAGTTGGAGAACAAAGGAGATCTATCTCAAGGCGTGGGCTTCTAGTTTTTATCTTTGCCTTGTGTGTAGGGATGCCGTACTATAAAGAGGGATGCAAATCACACTCATAGCTACGAATGAAGATGCTCCCAAAATCCTATGAAAATCATCCCGAAAATCTCCATTCGGCATCCATCGGAAGTTCCGGTATTGGCCACCGGAAGTTCCGGTAAGCACTCCGAGAGTTCTGAACTTTCCGGAATGCCATATCGAAAGTTCCGGTACAAGCCAACGGAAGTTCCGGTACGCACTCGAGAGAGTTCGAACTCTCCGAAATGCCATACCGGAAGTTCCGGTATCGGCCACCGGAAGTTCCGAGTAGGCACTCGGACGGTTTGAACTCTCTGGAATGCTATACCGGAAGCTCCGATGAGGTACCGGAAGTTCCGGTGCGGCCCTTATCCTTGAACCCTAAATCTCCATACTCGGAAGTTCCGGTACTCTACCGAAAGTTCAGTGCAGGCCTGAAATCTAGATCTAACCCTAAATCTACCCTACCGGAAGTTGCGATTTCCTATCGGAAGTTCCATTGCGGGCCGTTCGGACAACATAACGGCTCTATTTGGAGTTGTGGTATAAATACCACACTCCACCCCTCAATCATTCCCTCTTGCACATTCCGAGTTTGAACACTTTGAGCCCAACTTCTCTCGTTCCAAATCCTCTCCAAAAGCTTATTTTTTTCATCCTTGAGAAAGTATTCGAGTAAGACCATTTTAGCAAGAGATTGAGATACTTGATTCCATTCTTGAGAATCTTCACTCGCATCAAGCTTGTGATTTGGATTTGTTACTCTTGGAGCTTTGAGTTCCTAGACGGCTAGGCGTGCTCGTGAGCTCCCAACTTGTGTGGTGACACCGGAGAAGTTTGTATTACCCGTCCCGAAAGGGGCATTGATAGTGGAATACTCAAGCTCAACCTTGGTGGTGACTTGAGCGAGAAATAGAGTTGAAAGAAACCCGGTCCTTGGTGGACTTTCTCAATGGAGAAGTAGAGTCCTAGGTGGACTCGAACTTCGGTGAAAAATCGATGTCCCGTGTGTTCTCTCTTTTACTTAAGCACGTTGTTGTTTACTTTGTTAGGTTGCTTGTTAGCTTTCCTTTTGTGCCTTTAATTACTTAGAGTTGCCTAGGGGTGTGTCTTCTTTTCTCGCAAGTCACTAGAATTGTGTAGGGTTTAATTCCGCAATTTTCACCCTATACCGGAAGTTCCGGTACCCTACCGGAAGTTTCGGTCCTTGACGTTTTTGTCTAGTGATAATTTCGCAGGATTTTTAGATTCGCCTATTCACCCCTCCCCCTCTAGGCAACTTTCAATTGGTATCGGAGCGGGTATCTTCACTAAAGCCTCACCGCTTGAAGATCAACGATGACAAGTCACAAGGAAGACGATATTCCAACCATAGTGGTGGTGTCCCACCGAAGCTAACCACCGATGGGGTTACCGATGATACACTAGATGAAGCAACGCTCAAGGCAATCAATGACAAGAAAAATGATAGTGGCAAGGATGTGGTAAAGGATAGCAATTTGCTCAATGATTTGAAAATGCACTACAACAACATGCCCTACACCTATGGTGATCCAAAGGATGAGCACATTGGGCAAGGCTCTAGAAGACTTCCCTATTTCGATGGTCAATTCTTTTATCATTGGAAAACAAAGATGTTGCTATACTGGGGGTCCATGCATTAAAGTGTGAGGGAAGTCACTCAAAATGGCTTCATATGGAAGAATAGAAGCAATCCAACTGCACAAGACTTGTTCAATGTGAAGTGTGGCATTGTGGCAGCTAGCTCAATTGTATCCGCACCTAGTCCTTCCGAGTATGATAATATAGCCGAAATGGAGGATGCAGATCAAATGTGGATGAAGCTTGAGAAGGTCCATGAAGGAATTGATTGCATGAAAGAAACAAAGCTAGAAGGGCTTAGAGAAGAATTCAACTATTTTGTCATGGGCTCGAGAGAAGGACCAAACGAAACCACGATAGGCTTATGAGGTTAGTGAACAAGAGAAGAGCACTAGGAGAAAAAGTGTTGGACTTGGAAGTCAATAGAAGATTGCTACGAGGCCTTGACATCATGGGATACCAACATAGTGGCAAACATAAGAGAAAAGGATGATTTCCGATACTTCACTATCGATGATGTAATTGGGAAGGTTGTATCCCAAAAGCAACAAATTGATCAAGCCAATAGAATAAATGCATTGCTCAAGAATAAGGAAATTGTGAGTGGTAACAAGAATGATGTAGCTCTCAATGCCGAACAAGAGAAGAAAAAAAAGTGGTTGAAGAAAGTGAGGATGATAGTGATGAAATGGCTTTCCTTGTGAAGAGGTTCAAAAAGATTATGATGAAGAAAAGCTTCAAGAGAAATGATCAAGACAAGAGCAAAACAACAAAAGCGAAGAACAAGTGCTACATATGTGGAGACAAAGGTCACTTCATGGCCGAGTGTCCGGAAAATTACAAGAACAAGCACAACAAGAAGGGTGATAAGAGGCATAAGAAGCATAGAAAATATCATCGGGGTGAAGCTCACATTGGGCAAGAATGGAGCTCCGATGGATCATCTTCCTCCTCCAAGTCGGATTCCGGTGAAGAGAAGGGAGGCATTGCCTCTCTTGCCATTGGATTATGCTCGTGGATAACATTGACTTTAATTTGTTGTCTATTTCACAACTTTGTGGAATGGGTTACAATTGCTTGTTCAACGATCGAGGTGTTATTGTCTCAAGAAGAAGTGATGGCTCATATTGCTTTTGAGGGTGTGCTTAAAGGAAATCTTTATGTTGTGGATTTCACCACGGATAAAGCTAAACTTGACACATGCTTAGTTGCAAAGTCCGACATGGGGTGGTTGTGGCACGAGATGACTTTCCCATGTTGGTATGAAAAATCTTCACAAACTCCAAAAGGGCGGTCACATTCTTGGACTAACCGATGTTTGCTTTGAGAAAGATAAAAATTTGCAGTGCATGTCAAGCCGGAAAGCAAGTTGGAGCATCACATCCATCCACCACAAGGCCTTTGAAGATGCTACATATGGATCTCTTCCGTCCATTGCCTACGTAAGCATTGGTGGTAACAAATATGGCATTGTCATTGTTGATGATTATTCTTGCTTCATGTGGATATTCTTTTTGTGTGATAAAGATGAAGTGAAGGAAGTGCTCAAGACATTCTTGAAGAGAGCACAAAATGGACATGAAGTGAAAATCAAGGCCATAAGAAGTGACAACGACACCGAATTCAAAAACACTCAAGTTGAAGAGTATCTTGATGAAGAGGGAATCAAGCATGAGTTTTCGGCACCCTATCCCCCTCAACAAAATGGGGTGGCCAAAAGGAAGAACCGCACTCCTATTGAGATGGCAAGAACCATGCTTGATGAGTACAAGACATTTGATCGCTTTTGTGCCGAAGTCGTAAACACTGCATGTCATGCCACAAACCGGTTGTATCTCCAGTGACTTTTGAGGAAAACTCCATATGAGCTACTAACCGGTAAAAAGCCTAACATCTCGTACTTCCGTGTTTTTGGGAGAAAATGCTTTATGCTCACCAAGAAACCCAAGGCCTCTAAGTTCTCCCCTAAAGTCGATGAAGGTTTCTTGCTTGGGTATGGATCAAACTCGTCACGCCTATCGTTTGTTCAACAAAACCACCGGTTGTATTGAAATTGCATGGGACGTGACGTTTGATGAATCTAACAGCTCTCAAGGGGAGCAAGTTATTATTGGAAATATAGATGTTGAAGCTCATAGATAGGTAATCAAGAGGATGGCCATTGGTGACGTGAGACCACAGGAGCAAAATGATGTTGATGATCAACCCTCTCCCTCAAATCAAGACAAACCAAGCACAAATCATGATCAAGATGATCAAGATCAAGACGATGGCAATGAAGATCATGCTCAAGCACAAGATGATGAAACTACAACGCATGATCAAGAGGTTGATCAAGATGGTGGTCAAACAAGCTCACATCCACCACACCCAGGAGTCCACCAAAGTGTGCAATGTGATCACCCCGTGGAGCAAATTCTTGGAGACATAGAAAATAGGGTAACCACTAGATCTCGAGTTTGCAATTTTTGTGAACATTACTCTTTTGTCTCTTCTTTAGAGCCATTTAGAGTTGAAGATGCACTCGGAGATTCGGATTGGATGATGGCCATGCAAGAAGAATTGAACAACATCACAAGAAATGAAGTTTAGACATTGGAAGAAAGGCCAAGAGACAAGAATGTTGTGGGCACCAAATGGGTGTTCCGCAATAAACAAAATGAAGACGGTGTGGTGACAAGGAACAAAGCGAGGTTAGTGGCAAAAGGGTATTCACAAGTAAAAAGATTGGATTTTGATGAAACCTTTTTCCCCGTGGCGAGGCTTGAATCAATAAGAATACTACTTACCTTTGCCCCTCACCACAACTTCACGTTGTATCAAATGAATGTGAAAAGTGCTTTCCTCAATGGACCAATCAAGGAAGAAGTGTACGTGGAGCTACCACCGGTGTTTGAAGACCTAAAGTATCCTAACCATGTATTCAAACTCCATAAGGCGCTCTATGGGCTTAAGAAAGCACCAAGAGAATGGTATGAATGCCTTAGGGATTTCCTTTTAAAAAAGGATTTTGAAATGGGCAAGGCCGATGCAACGCTCTTCACAAAGCGTTTTAACAATGATATCTTTGTGTGCCAAATTTATGTCGATGACAAAATATTTGGTTCAACTAATCAAATGTTTTGTGATGATTTTAGCAAGATAATGACCAAGAGGTTCGAGATGTCTATGATGGGAGAGTTGACATTCTTTCTAGGCTTTCAAGTGAAATAACTCAAGGAGGACACCTTCCTATATCAAGCCAAGTACACTCAAGATATATTGAAGAAGGATGACAAGGACAAGGCAAAGCCCGCCAAGACACCCATGGCTACAAATGGTCATCTCGACCTCACCAAGAAGGATAAGCCGGTTGATCAAAAGGTATATCGTTCTATGATTGGCTCCTTGCTTTACCTTTGTACATCTAGGCCCGATATCATGCTTAGTGTGTGTATGTGTGCACGTTTTCAAGCCGCTCCTATGGAGTGCCACATGGTGGCCGTTAAAAGAATCTTGAGATATGTGGTGCATACACCCAACCTAGGGCTTTGGTACCCCAAGGGTTCAAAGTTCAACCTAATTGTCTATTCCGATGCGGATTATGCTTGGGGAGAAGGTAGATAGGAAGAGTACCTCCAGGACTTGACAATTCTTGGGTAGGTCTCTAGTATCATGGTCCTCCAAGAAACAAATTTTCATTGCCCTATCCACGGCCGAAGCGAGTATGTGGCAGCCGGTAGTTGTTGTGCACAACTATTGTGGATACGACAAACTCTAAGGGATTATGGTTACAATTTGAACCGTGTTCCTCTCCTATGTGACAATGAGAGTGCCATAAATCTTGCATATAACCCCGTTGAGAATTCGCGTACAAAGCATATAGATATCCACCATCATTGCTTGAGAGATCATTCTATCAAGGGGGATATCGAGGTGAGCCATGTGAAAACCGAAGATCAACTAGCTGATATTTTTACCAAGCCACTAGATGAAAGCCGGTTTTGCTATCTAAGGAGTGAGCTAAAAATATCCTTGACTCTAGTAATGTGGTGTAGATTCGTGTGTATCTGTTTGTTGTTTTATCATTTTTGGATCTTAAGTTGGAAATGCATTCTTTCGAAAATTCTTGAATGATTTCACAAAAGTTTTTCTTGGTTCTTGACCAAAAGGTCAAATCTTGTCGAAGTGTGATCATAGCCTTGTTTGTTGATTGATTACTGATCACATATTGTCAAGATGTCACATGAGTCCATCAAAATTATCTTTGAAAATCTCTCTCCAATCTTCCTCTTTCTCTCTATTTCACCCTCTACTGGAAGTTCGGTAGGTTACCGAAAGTTCCGGTATGGGTGGTTGTGACACCCCTCCATCGGAGGGGTTCCGTGCATCCTGTACCAATCCCTGGATCAGTAGTTGCTACGCACAACAGATAGTCTCAAATCCATACGGTACTAAATATGAGTATATACGAGAGAACTTACCAAATAATGCTATGTGACAATCCGAGTATGCAGCGGAAAGGGCAAACAACTGATCACTTCAATCATCCACATGCAACTTGAGCATACGACGAAACTTTACCGTCTCTATCTCTTCTGGAGTTTATTCACTAAAAACCATAATGAACAAACCATGAGTACATAAGGTACTCAGCAAGCTCCAACACTACTCAAAGGGTACAATTATGCATGGAGGTTATAGCAAGGATATAGGCAAGGGTTTAATATTTGCGCTAGCGATTAAGCAATGCGGGGCTCACTAAGAATAGATATCAAGGAAGGAGGGACCTGTCAATATTTTAGTTGGTAGGCCCTGGGGAGAGTATAAATCCTTCTCACCAGTTCCTGAAGTTTTAACGAGGATGGATCTCCAATATCCACACCAAACACTGTTCCAAAACACACAGGCACAAGGCTGCCCACTCACACATCAAGATATTAATATTTGTGGCTAAACAACGAGAGCTCAAGATTTGGTGTGTCAATATACCATGAAAATGGACATGCGGATGGTTTTATACACTCTGCAGAGGTTGGTTCATTTTACCCACAAGCTATATGTTCTTAGCTACAGAACACATAACGCTGCCACCGCAACTAGGCACGCTCACAAGTCCACCCGAATGCCCAGGGATCTGACGCGTATGACACAAGCATACTGATGCGGGGGCTTGCCCGATCTTCTCGTCATAGGATCGAGGGATAACTTGACCCGTGCAACCTGACGAACCGATGGCACCAACAGCTGCTAGAACAGGCACTCGTGACAAAAGATTTCGCCCAACCACACGCTTTGGTCGATGCCTACCCGAACCACGCAAAGGTGAGGCAAATCTCTTGCAAATCACAAGGAAACACAAGAACAAATGGTAGAGAAAACTCTCAATCCTCAAGGCAGCAACAATGGCACAACCCTAAGGATAAGAGCACTTGGCTTCTCTATTTTTCCGAGTTCAATTCGTGGTTAGGGTTTCCAGTAGGTGTACAAGTGCTATTTATACTAGGAACACCCCTCCTAGTTGGGTTTGGGCCTTTCCAAACAGGCCCGACATGAAAATGCTAAGTCTGCTGCGAGTTTGTTCCTTTTTGTTCGGATCGGACAAGCCCAAACTGGCAAAAAGGAACACAACGCGATACAAAGGGTCTGTAGCAGTCTCCACTAAAATGAGCATAACTCTCTACTCACGAGTCCAATGGATGCACCGTTTGTTGCATATGAAATTAGACTTCAAGAGCTTTCTGTCCATCTATAATACTTGGGGTTGCTCCAATCAGGATGGTACAGAATTCGCCGCGAAGATGGAAGTCAAAATCTATGCATTAACACATCAACTTGAATTTGCTCCATTGGGTCTCTTTGCCTTCAAGTGCTCAACCCGTGCCTTTGTCTTGTGATTCAAACCTGAGAACAAGTAATGTACTTCCATTAGGCAGTACATGATTCTTATGAAATTCAAGTTCACAATCATTAAGGAAAAGATTCACCTCATGTTGTATTTGTTTGGCTTTGGCCCGGGTCATTGGCTTCTCGTAAGTGTAGTTGTGAAGCGAACGGCCTTGCTCAATATCTGACAATGGAGGGATGTCCTCATCATCCTCCCTTTCTTCAAAAAGAGTCAACCTTGATTCTGATTGCTCATGACCGTGGTACGGAGACAAGTCAGCAACATTGAAGGTGTTGCTCGCTGCATATTCATCTCCCGGAAGCTCAATCTTGTATGCATTGTCATTTATTCTATCAAGAACATTGAATGGGACATCACCTCGAGGCAGCAACTTGGACTTGCGTTTCTCCGGAAATCTGTCTTTCCGAAGATGGACCCAAACATAATCACCAGGCTCAAAGATCATCTTCTTGCGATTCTTGTTTGCCTTTGCAGCATAATATCTTGACTTCTTCTCGATCTCTTGCTTGGTCTTCTTGTGGATTTGCTTCACATAATCAGTCCTCTTGGAGGCCTCCATATTTGCACGCTCTTGAAGTGGAAGCGGCAGCAAGTCAAGTGGTGTTATTGGTTTGAAACCACACACAACTTCAAATGGGCACATTTGTGTTGTCGAGTGGACTGCCCTATTGTATGCAAACTCAACATGGGGCAAGCAGTCCTCCCACTCCTTGAGATTCTTCTTGATCATTGTCCGTAGCAGCATGGACAATGTGCGGTTCACCACCTCCGTCTGTCCATCAGTTTGTGGGTGACAAGTTGTTGAAAACAACAACTTTGTCCCAAGTTTGGCCCATAAAGTCTTCCAAAAATAGCTCATGAATTTCACATCACGATCTGAAACAACGTTTCTAGGCACGCCATGTAGTCTCACAATTTCCCTGAAAAACAAGTCAGCTACATGCGACGCATCGTCGCTCTTATGACAGGGAATAAAATGTGCCATTTTTGAGAACCTATCCACTACAACAAAAAACTGAATCCCTCCCCTTCTTAGTCCTAGGTAAGCCTAAAACAAAATCCATGCTTATGTCTTCCCAAGGTGCATTTGGAGTGGGGAGTGGAGTATACAAACCGTGGGGGTTCAGTTTTGATTTGGCCTTATGGCATGTGACGCACCGCTGCACCATCCTCTCCACATCATGCCTCATCTTAGGCCAGTAGAAGTGATCACTCAACATCATGTAAGTCTTTTCTCTACCAAAGTGACCCATCAATCCTCCCATGTGTGATTCCTGCAATAAGAGCAAACGAATGGACGAATCTGGAACACACAATTTGTTAGCTCGGAACAAGAACCCATCATGCAAATGGTACTTGTCCCATCCTTTCCCTTCTTGACACTTCAAGTATGGTTATGTAAAAACAAGGTCAGTGGCATATAGCTCCTTTATATTTTCTAATCCTGGAACCTTGACCTGCAATTGATTAAGCAAAACACTTTTTCTAGATAAAGCATCAGCAACAACATTTTCCTTCCCTTTCTTGTACTTGACAATATAGGGAAAAGACTCAATGAACTCAACCCACTTTGCATGCCTACGGTTCAGTTTTGCTTGACCTTTCAAGTATTTTAAAGCCTCATGATCAGAATGAATGATAAATTCTTTAGGCCATAGGTAATGTTGCCAAGTTTCAAGCACACGAACTAGAGCATACAATTCTTTATCATAAACAGGATAATTCAGTTGAGCACCACCAAGTTTCTCACTAAAATAAGCTATGGGCTTGCCATCTTGCATCAAGACACCTCCTATGCCTATCCTACTAGCATCACATTCTATCTCAAATGATTTCTGAAAATCAGGTAAAGCAAGCAATGGGGCTGAAGTCAAACAATTCTTTAGCTCTTGAAAAGCAGCTTCTTGTGACTTACCCCACACAAATTCAACACCCTTCTTTGTTAGCTCATTTAACGGGGCTGCAATGGTGCTGAAATTCTTCACAAAGCGCCGGTAGAAACCAGCAAGGCCATGAAAGCTTCTCACTTGGCTCACGTTGACAGGGGTGGGCCAATTCTTGATAGCCTCAACTTTTGATTCATCCACTTCTACTCCCTGTCCTGAAACAACAAAGCCCAAAAACACAACTTTGTCGGTGCAAAAGGTGCACTTTTCCATGTTAGCATACAACCTTTCAGTTCTAAGCACCTCCAAAACCATTTTTATATGCTCAACATGTTCTTTCATGGTACGGCTGTATATCAAGATATCATCAAAATAAACCACAACAAATTTTCCAATGAAAGCCCTCAAAACATGATTCATTAAGCGCATAAAAGTGCTGGGTGCGTTAGTCAAACCAAAAGGCATTACTAACCACTCATACAAGCCAAATTTTGTTTTGAAAGCTGTTTTCCATTCATCTCCTTCCTTCATCCTAATCTGATGGTACCCACTACGTAGGTCAATTTTAGAGAATATAACAGCACCACTAAGTTCATCAAGCATGTCATCAAGCCTAGGAATAGGATGACGATATCGAATAGTGATATTGTTAATAGCCCTACAATCAACACACATTCTCCATGTACCATCTTTCTTAGGAACAAGAATAACAGGGACAGCACAAGGGCTAAGACTTTCACGCACATACCCTTTGTCAAGTAGTTCTTGCACTTGTCGTTGAATCTCCTTTGTCTCTTCCGGGTTGGTGCGGTATGGTGGCCGGTTTGGAAGCGAGGCACCAGGGATGAGGTCGATTTGATGCTCAATACCGCGTAGTGGAGGTAGACCAGCAGGCACCTCCTCGGGAAAAACATCACTAAAGTCCTGCAACACATTAGCAACAACACTAGGAAGAGAGGTCACATCATTAGTGGAAAGAATTGCATCTTTGTACAGCAGCACAAAATGCATCATATGGGGATTGTCACTCATTTCCTTCACTTCAGATTTTGTGGCTACCATAACCATTCTTTTTCTCTCACCCTCTCTTTTACCACTCATGTTGTGCTTATGGCGCTCACTCACTGATTTTTGGACAGCACTAGTGTTTTTCTTTTCTCTCTCATTCTCACTCAGTTTCTTTTGCATGTTTGCTGCAATAATTTGAGTGGGTGTCATGGGCAGTAGCTTAACACCTTTACCTTGCCATTTGAAGGCATAGGTGTTATCATATCCATCATGTAAAGCTCGCCTATCAAATTGCCATGGCCTTCCCAACAGCAAGTGACTAACAGTCATGGGCACAACATCACATTCAACGGTGTCGGTGTAATCATGTATGCTGAAAGTGACTCTCACCATATATTGCACCTTGACATCTCCACTTTCGTTGAACCATTGGACATGATATGGGTGAGGGTGTTTGATCGTGGTCAGCCCCAATTTGTCACACATTTCTTTGCTAGCAAGGTTGTGGCAGCTGCCACCATCAATGATCAACTTGACCAGCTTGTTGTCCACCTTAGCTTGAGTTTGGAATAAGTTATATTTCTGCGCTTGTTCTTCATCTTTGACCTGAACACTCAATGCTTTGGTGACAACAATTGTGTTACCGGCCTCAAAAGGACAGTCCTCATAGTCATCATGGCTTGTTTCTTGAGCATCATCACACTTGTCATTTTCAGCTGGGAGTTCACACTCATCTTCACTAGCTGAATCATATTCTCCACCTTCGGTAACAATCACAACTCGATTGTTTGGACAGTCCTTGATCACATGACCTCTGCCCAAGCACTTAAAACATTGAATTCCACTACTCCTAGAGGTGGAACCCGCTGCAACATCGGACTTTGATGGTGTTGAGTGAGCAGATTTTCCAGCATGGGGTGATGCAGCAGATTTTTCAGCAGTAGCAGAACGAGCATTGGAGTTAGAATTTGAACCGGGTGAAAATATACCTCGTCCCAAATCAAACCTTGCTGTTTTTGGAGCACTTGATGAGGCTCTTGAGCTGAATGTGGATGGTTTGCTTGGTCTAGCATCTTCTTGCAATTGTCTTTCAGCCTTTTGTGCAATATGCACTAGGTCCACAACAGTGTTGTAGGTCTGAAATTCCACCACACGTTTGATTGGCTTGTTAAGGCCGGAGAGAAAACGTGCCATGGACTGCTCTTCATCTTCATGCACACGAGCCCTAATCATGGCTTGCTCCATCTCTTTGTAGTACTCTTCCACGGACTTGCTTCCTTGCTTTAAATTCTGCAGCTTGTCAAAGAGATCACGTTTATAGTGTTTTGGAACAAAACGTGCTCGCATTTCCCTTTTCATCTCAGCCCATGTTGCCACTGGTAATTCACCATTCTCCTCTCTTTGGTTCTGAATTTGTTCCCACCAAATGAGAGCATATCCATCAAAGTCAAGTGCAGCCATATGCACTTTCTTCTCCTCTGAATAATTATGCACACGGAAGATTTTATCAACCTTCAACTCCCATGTGAGATATGCATCAGGATCAGATGTGCCTTCAAATTTGGGCATGCTGAATTTTAGCTTCCCAAACTTCTCTTCATTGGGCTGATCATTGTCATTGCGGTTTCGACGCTGAAAATTATCATTGCGGTGCAACCTAAATGTATCTTCTGGGTCAGTTTCAGGTGCAGCACCACGTCCACACCCACGGCCTCCTCTTCGGCCAAAGGCACCACCACCACGACCATGCACATGGGTGTTCAGATTTGCTTGCTCTTGCCGCTGTAGCCGAGCGGCCAACTCCTCATCGGTCTCATTCAGCTCTTCATCATGTACACCCGTGGCGCCACCTTCTTTCATAGCCTTCACCACTTCAGCAACCATTGTGGCTTGGATGTTGGTCATGTTGTCATTTAGCTGTTTATTGAAGTCTTCCACTAACTTCTTCAGTTGATCTTGTGTAACATAAGTTGGTTGTTGCTCTCCACTTTCTCCTGCCATGATTAGTAGAAAACACAAGACAAATCCAAATTGTGTATGTTGTGGAAATCACTCAATCTCACCTTCTCTTACCACGTTTGTTCTTATGCGTCCTTGCTGAAATTTGCGAGCTGCACAAACCTTGGTGGTAGTAGGCACGACAAAGGTGATAGATCAAGCGAAATCAAAGTCACAATGCATCATAAACATAGGCTTATATATGGAGCTTGGAAGGTTATATATGTGGTATGCAATCTGAAACTTCAAGCTATTGTAAAGTTAAGTAAAAATCCAACCAAGATAACAAAGTCGAGTTGCTGAAATGCAAGACAATGTATATAGAAAATGTGTTTAGCAACTCACACACAGGATGGGGGAACTTGTTGCAGCCAAGGAAAAGAGCTAACTGAAAATTTCAATCAAAAACAAAGCTCAAATGCTACACAAGTTATGGAGAGACGCTAGCTGATTGCTTACATAAAAGATGGGGCTACAAGATTTGCACAAATGATGACTTTATGAAACTGAACAATACAGAAGTACACTCAATGTGGTGATCTCAGCACTTGATCCTCTTTTTTTTTGCTCTGTTTCTTGTTCTCTTTTCTCTTTTTTTTTTGTTCTTTTTGCTACTGAAATCAGCACACCAGAGAATTTTACAAGGCAATATATATATTCGAAGTAACTTTCAGTTTCATCAACATGCAAAGCCCAAGCAATAACCTACAACTAGTCTCAATAGGTTCAAAGTTTTCACAAAGGATAGTATGATGGTTCACTACTGAATTTTACTGAATGCCACTCAAAGTAAAGTTCAGTTTCAGCAATCTGAAATTTCAAGAGCAGTGGTAACTGAAGCTTTTCGTGCATAAATCAGTAACAAATTGCAAGATTCACAATGCAAGCACCTAATATTCTGATAGGCCTTGAAACCAGCTTTCCAACGAGCTAAAGCACACCAAAAACGGATTTCATATGCAAAAGTTATGCATGTTTTGGTGTGTGGTGTCCAAATTTCAAATCTGACCGCGAAAATGTTTCGGGCTGAAAATGGACTCGACCAAGAACACAAAAACGAAGGGGAAAACACAAATCTTGATGGGGAACAAATGGGGAAAACAAATCAGAGGCGGAATACGAAGGGGAACACAAAGATTCAGCAACCAAACTCGATCTATTGGACTAGAACTTAACAAAACTCACTGAAATTTCAGATCGGGTTGTGGGATGTAGAAATTTTTGGGATTTTCAGTTTAGGACAGCAAACAAAGGGGAAAACAAAGGGAAAACTAGGGATAACAGGGGTAAAGATCCTACGGAGGAAACCGTAGCTCTGAATACCAAGATGATGCAGGGGCTTGCCCGATCTTCTCGTCGTAGGATCGAGGGATAACTTGACCCGTGCAACCTGACGAACCGATGGCACCAACAGCTGCTAGAACAGCCACCTGTGATAAAAGATTTCGCCCAACCACACGCTTTGGTCGATGCCTACCTGAACCACGCAAAGGTGAGGCAAAGCTCTTGCAAATCACAAGGAAACACAAGAACAAATGGTAGAGAAAACTCCCAATCCTCAAGGGGGCAACAATGGCACAACCCTAAGGATAAGAGCACTTGGCTCCTCTATTTTTCTGAGTTCAATTCGTGGTTAGGATTTTCAGCAGGTGTACAAGTGCTATTTATACTAGGAACACCCCACCTAGCTGGGTTTGGGCCTTTCCAAACAGGCCCGACACGAAAATGCTAAGTCTGCTGCGAGTTTGTTCCTTTTTGTTCGGATCGGACAAGCCCAAACCGGCAAAAAGGAACACAACGCGATACAAAGGGTCTGTAGCAGTCTCTATTAAAATGAGCATAACTCTCTACTCACGAGTCCAATGGATGCACCGTTTGTTGCATCTGAAAGTAGACTTCAAGAGCTTTCTGTCCATCTATAATACTTGGGGTTGCTCCAATCAGGATGGTACAGAATTCGCCGCGAAGATGGAAGTCAAAATCTATGCATTAACACATCAACTTGAATTTGCTCCATTGGGTCTCTTTGCCTTCAAGTGCTCAACCTGTGCCTTTGTCTTGTGATTCAAACCTGAGAACAAGTAATGTACTTCCATTAGGCAGTACATGATTCTTATGAAATTCAAGTTCACAATCATTAAGGTAAAGATTCACCTCATGTTGTATTTGTTTGGCTTTGGCCCGGGTCATTGGCTTCTCGTAAGTGTAGTTGTGAAGCGAACGGCCTTGCTCAATATCTGACAATGGAGGGATGTCCTCATCACATACCGTCCACCATATATGTGCCAAGTACTGGACTTCACCAAATAAACGGTCCCTGGACCTCCGTCATCTACTACACCCGATGGAACTTCTTGTTGCGTAAGTCAAGATTCTCGTGGCCGTACACTAAATCACCAATTTAGGGTCCGAAGAACCGGTCCTTATATGGAAGGGAAAACACTCGTCCATCGCAAATGGACAACACCTAACCATCAAGTACTCTACACCAGTACTAGGAGTTTCACCCACGGTCAGTAACATTTCCCACCCAACTTCACCTTAGGGTGTGTTTGGTTGGGCTGTGGTCGTGGCAAAAGCTGTTGTGGGTCGTGGGTCGTGGAAAAAACAGTTATGGGTTATGAGTCTGTGAAAAAGTCTGAAGCCGTTTGGTAAAACAATTGTGGCTTTTTAAAATTTACTAGCAGACCCTACTTATCATCATATATACCATCATATATACGTACATATATACATACAAATATATGTATAATACATTTTATATTTATTTATTTATTTATATCATATATGTAATATAACATATATACATGTATATAAATAAATAGATAAATATATATATATACACATATACATATGAATAAAAAATATTTATACATATAAACATATATATATACATATATTTATTTATTTACATGAACCTTATACATATAAACATATATATATAAGATATATATAAATAAATAAATAAACACACAATATTTATATAAGATATATGTATATAAATAAATAAAAGTCATATAACATATATATTACATGTATATATATACATACATATACATATGTAGGTAATTTCTTTGAACTTGTGAAAGCCAAAGCCAGAAAAAGCACCTCCACACCTGCTTTCAGAAATGAACTAGCAAAAAGCTGCTTTTGGCTTTCGCTTTGTTGGCAACCAACCCCTTTGGTTGGGCTACTGGCTTTTTGAAAAAGCCAAAGCCAGAAAAAGCCTAACCAAACACACCCAACACAGTTGATCTATTCACCCACCCTTCACCTCACACCACCAAACGCATTTTCACCCATTTTCACAAAATAGATATATGGTATAGTGTGGACAAAACAGTTCAAGAAGGTTTACATAGAATGATCTACTCAACTTGAGAACCGATAAACAACTAGCCGATATCTTCACCAAGCCCCTAGATGAGAAACGGTTTCGTGAGCTTAGGAGTGAACCGAATATACTTGATTCTTCTAATGTGGAATGAAATCTTGCGCATCTTCGTGAATTTGAATGTTTTGTTTTTCCTTATCAAAAATGATTTACAAAACTTGTAGGATGTTTTTAGTATGAAGTTGCTTTTTGATCTCAAGGTCCAGCTTGTCTATCTTGTGAATATAGTTCCCATTGTTTGATTGTTGGCTATTCACAAGAAAACACAACTTCAAGTTCCAACCTAGGTGTTCTCCTTTAGTTTTCACGGAACTTCCATCACCTTCATGGAACTTCCATCAACACTTAGTGCCTCAAATAGAATCGAATCCGGTCACGATAGAATTTTTATCATTGACGAAACTTCTGTCACTCAACGGAACTTCCATCGTGTGCGGGTTCAACCCAAACCGACCCCCTTCTCCTTCCTCTCTTATCCATTCACCTCCACTCAATTCTCTCTCCTCTCTCAAACCCTAGCTTGGGGCTGCCGTGGCGATTAGAGGATTCAACCAGGGAAAAGCTTGATAAATCCGTGGGGAAGCTTCTTCGCCCCTTGGAAGTTCCGTTCCCCAACATCTTCTATCGATTCCCGCGCTCCAATGAGTGGATTTGGTATGGATCTTGCCTCACCTTCCTTCTTCGGTTTGGTCAAATGCTAGGCTAGGAGCTTGTTGGTTTCCCTTGAGTAGGCTAGGTCTTAGATGCCTAGGATACTCATCATTCTCAAGCTCTAGTCATGTAGTGGTCGGATCCGTCGATTTGCATATCTCCATGGACGAGTTCCTGCCGGGACGGAAGTTCCGTCCTGATAGAAATTTCTCCATCTAGCTATGCTGCTCGATGAAACTCTCTAACTACTTGTCGATTCTATTCTTTATCTTGTCGATCAATGGTGAGGACCAAGACCTCCAGTAGGAAGAACAAGTGACCGGCCATAGATGAACCCGTGGAGGGCTTTGAGATTGAAGAAGAAGAGGAGGACTCGGAAAGTGAGGAAGTTATTCCGCCTCGCTCCTCGGTGAAGCGGAAGCGTGCTGCTGGCCGTGCTCCTCCACCAGTTGATAAGGGCACCGGCTGCAGGATCTCACATGGGGCAGGTTGAGATGATTCGAGGTTTGCATGTACATGAGCCCATGTACACCGGTCCGTACATGAAGACAAACTACAAGAAGAATCCGAGGGCTCTGGAGGAAGATAGGAAGATCAACCCCCGAGTGTCGGGGAGAGGCAAGCTAGAGATCTTCGCTTTCACTTGTGGTGTCAACACGATTACTACTATTGCTTTTTCATTTACATGCAGAAGAAGTCACACCGGCTGCACAGGCATAAGTGGATTGACTGGAAGCACATGGAAGATAAAAATGAATTGCACAACTATAACAACCGACTCACAGGCTAGGCAACTTACACACAAAACTTAGGCATGCTAAATCCAGTCCATCCTAGATACCCATGACAGGGCTTGCGAACTCGAGTTCCCTTTCTCGGCCCATGCGCCAGATCAGCTTTGTCTCTTCAGGCCTGCTTCCTGGCATCTAGGCTGCTCACAACTTGATAACCTAGGTCACAGATCCAAAAAAATTGATTTTTTAACCCCGTAGCAACGCACTGGCATTTTGCTAGTCTATATATAGGAAGATTCTTTCTTAATCAATATTTTATTTGGAAATTGAAACATCTAAAGGTTAAAAATCATTCTTTGACACCTCCAAACAATAGGATAACTTAGCTAGAAGAAATTGGTCTAGCAGCAAGAAATGTTATTTCTGCAATTGCAATGAGATTATATCAAGAACCTATTCAATAATTGCCACCATGGGAAGAATATTTGGAGGCTAGTTTTTTGTTTTTGACTAAGTAAAAACGCACTTAGATATGCCCCTCAAATGTTAGGGAGTTTAGCTCACTAGAATACAGTTGTCAGTAAAATACATATTTATAATTTGACTGAATATTGTATTAAGTTATGATCGTCTGATGCAACACAGAACTCACGATATTTATTCTATACTGTATTATCTGAGGAAATATGCATGTATTTTTTTCACCGACCTTAAAGGGTGCAGCAGGCGGCGAGACACCACCAAGCATCCTCCAGGACTGTCTCGTATCAAGGCAACATTACCAATCAGTATCATTTTTGCAGGAAAAAAAGCAAGTTATCTAAAAAATACAAGTGTAAAACAATAGAAGACAACCCACAGATTGGTGGCTGAGGACCAGTCAGTACAAGGGGCACTGTTCCGCACTCACCGGGGACGGGAGCCTACCTGTGTAAGAAAGAAAGAGTCTCCTGTTCAAACACCAGCGCCACCATTTCAGCTCTGCTCTTGCATGCGGCTGCCTGATCTCGCACACTACCGCTGAACCGTCTCCATAAATAGCACGAGCAGATCAGACGCCCCCCACAGCTCCGCCTCTCTCCACTGCCTTTCCAACATGGAGACCACCCTGCCATTGCTCGTCCCGCTCCTCCATGGACTCCTTGTCCTGTCCATGGCGCTCAGCGCGCACGGCAAGGTGGGAGAGAACACGAACCTCACCCGAGAGAGCTTCCCGGCCGGGTTCGTCTTCGGGACGGCGTCGTCGGCTTACCAGGTGGAGGGGAACGCCAACAAGTACGGGAGGGGACCCTGCATCTGGGACACCTTCCTGATGCATCCAGGTGAGAGATGAATCATGTATGGCATTCGGTTTCAGGTTATAATGCACGTCGAGCCTGTCTGATATTCCTCGGATGTGCGTGCACAGGTACAACTCCTGACAATGCCACTGCGAACGTGACGGTCGACGAGTACCATCGCTACATGGTCAGTGAAAATGTTTTATCTCGATCGGTGCTTTCTCAGTGAATGTTCATGTCAAATTCGTGATCCATGTGTGCTTAAGTGTTGGCCTTTTGAAGGATGATGTGGACAATATGGTGAGGGTGGGCTTCGACGCATATCGGTTCTCCATCTCGTGGTCACGCATTTTTCCCAGTATGTCCTGACCTGAACCACACCCAGAACTCCTGTATGCTGATTTAGTGTGGATTTCATTTCATTGGTCTAAATTTGATGGGAAAAAATCACAGGTGGAGTGGGGAAGATTAACAAGGATGGCGTTGATTATTACCATAGGCTCATCGACTACATGCTTGCAAACAGTACAGTCATCTTGGCCTTCTCTTTGAGTTATTACTAGGAATAGTTGTTGTGGTGCACGTTTCAAAGATTTAAAGGCATGAAACTGATGCAATCGATTTTTGGGTACCAGAAATTACTCCCTATGTTGTCCTCCACCACTTCGACCTTCCTCAGGTGCTCCAGGATCAATATAATGGCTGGTTAAGCCCTAGAGTTGTGTATGTATTCGCTTCTTTAGCATAATAATTGGATTATCATTTGTAATAAAAAAATGCATCACTCTGGATAACAGTTATTAATAAATTATGATTATGGTTACCATTTTGCAGGGGTGATTTTGAACAATTTGCAGATTTCTGCTTCAAGACTTACGGTGATCGGGTGAAAAACTGGTTTACCATCAACGAGCCCAGGATGATGGCCGTCCACGGCTACGCCGATGCCTTCTTCGCCCCTGGTAGGTGCACTGGTTGCAAAGTTGGTGGCAATTCCGCAACCGAGCCATACATCGCAGGTCACCACCTTCTTCTCTCGCACGCTGCTGCTGTCAAGACATACCGCGAGAAGTACCAGGCCAGTGACTGCTCCATCATCCTCAAATGCACATTACATTACCTCTGTTTCACCGTGCTAATGCCAGGATATGCTTTTCAGGCTCAGCAGAAGGGGAAGATTGGAATCCTCCTCGACTTCGTGTGGTATGAGCCGCTTACAGATAGCGTCGAAGACGGATACGCGGCGCATCGAGCTAGGATGTTCACGCTTGGATGGTAATAAACATCTCACTCGATATTCAAAATCTACTGATGCAGTGCCACTTAGTGCTGGGATTGACAGGAACATCCATTTTGATTTTGTGCCAGGTTCCTGCACCCGATCACCTACGGCCATTACCCCCCATCGATGGAGAACATTGTGCAGGGAAGGCTGCCCAATTTCACATTTGAGCAATCCGCGATGGTGAAAGGTTCGGCAGATTACATCGGGATCAACCACTACACAACATATTATGCCAGCCACTACATCAACGACACCGAGAAGAGCTACAGAAACGACTGGAATGTGAAACTTTCGTGTACGGTTATTTCTTCACTAGAAGTACATACAATGAAAAGCAAATGATTCTTTTACTCATCAAAAGCATAATTCTTTTACGTGTTCATTATTTTTCGGCCATTCTAATTCAATTTGTTCAATGCTCAGATTCGCGCAACGGTGTTCCTATTGGGAAGAAGGTAAGATTACTTTGTACAATGCCATATTAGATTTCACATATGAGTCTGTGCAAGAGTGTTACTTATCTCCACACACTTGCAGGCGTACTCGGACTGGCTGTACGTTGTTCCTTGGGGGATATACAAAGCTGTCATCTGGACCAAGGAGAAGTTCAACAACCCCGTCATTATCATCGGCGAAAATGGTAAAATTCCTTAGCCTAGTATCATGAAGGAAGAATATGTAGTCCAGGAAACATGGGTCCTAATGAAAAATAAAAACAAATGTATATCGCTCTTTGTCTTTGCAGGCATTGATCAGCCAGGCAATGAAACGCTGCCGGGTGCACTGTACGACACCTTCAGGATAGACTACTTCGAGAAGTACCTCCTCGAGCTCAAATATGCCTTGAAAGATGGCGCCAATGTCATTGGGTACTTCGCTTGGTCGCTGTTGGACACCTTCGAGTGGCGCCTCGGCTTCACTTCCAAGTTTGGACTCGTATATGTCGACAGGCAGACGTTCACTCGGTACCCCAAGGACTCAGCGCGCTGGTTCCGGAAGGTGATCAAGAAAGAGGAATGAAGTGGTAGCTTAGTTTGTGCAAGTTTGCACACTTTCGTTGATGTTAGATTTTTGGTTCTTATGAATAAGATTGCTAGTAGCTTAGAACTTCTTCAGATGAACACAGTTTTTTTTTAGATGTCAGTGTCAGAATTTGAATGTGATGATGATCTTGATGGAATGAATTTTGAAATGGCTTTGCAGTATTTATACAGATTAAAAAGCCAGCAATGAATGGCAAATTTTAGGATACTATTCTTTGTTATTTTGTAGAATGCCCTTAGCTGTCACGTTTGTTTTGATGTAACTATAGTTTTGTTATCACAGCTTTAAAAGAAACTCTAATGCTGAATATTAGATACCATGTCACGAAATAAATTTCACATAAAGAAAATGTTACCTCAAACTCCATTAAACAACCGGCCCATCATATTTCAGCTCGATCTGCAGTAAGCCACTCACTTGAGTACTTTCCTTTTGGACCAAAATCCTTTTATATGGCATTAAACTGATTTTAACTTTAGATGGGTTTACATATTTCTGTAAACGAGTGTAGTTCGTGTGTTACCGTGTTACCAAATGAAATAGCACTTTCAATAGTCCATGAAAAATTTCAACAAATATATATATATATATATATATATATATATATATGTATGTATGGAGCATGTAACTACCTATCATCATGCAAAAGTTTAGGTATAACAGAAACTTGTGTAAAGAGAAATCCACCTGTAAATAGTTGTGGGTTGCGGGTCCGAAATGAATAGTTACAATCCGCACTATTCATAGCCCGATTTAACTTTTTTTGTTTATCTTTGCACAAGTTTCAATTGCATCTCAACTTTTGCATAGTGATAGATAGTTGCATGTTCTATCCATACATATTTTTGTTACAATTTTACATACATATTTGAAGGTGCTATTGAAATTGGTAACACGGTAACTCCTAAAGGAGTGATAACATCTGAACTTTTCCCTTCTGTAAACAGGTAATAGAATTCTTTTTTTTTCAAATTTCAGCGTTGGTAATTATTTTAACCGCAAACCAAACTTTATTATTTCCCAAATAGCGTAATAGCCAACTTGGTCCCTCAACTATGACTCAAAGCTTAGTTTTGTCCTTCAACTTTCAAAAGGTCTAGTTTAGTCCTTGAACTTTGGTTAGAAGATTAAATTTCGTCATTGATCTGATATGGCACCCACGTAGTGCACCACGTCAGCATGGGGTCGTGTCAACTTTAGTCTTGGATTTTGAATTCCATATTAATTTTTCTCTCAAATATGAAGATGTGATCTTTTTTTCAACATTTCTGTTTCGTGAACAAAATAGCATCCCAACATTTTGATTGGTTGAGTCAGTTTTTTAACAGAAAAGTCCATTTTACTCCTCCGAACAATCCAGATGTCCAAATTACACCAAAAAAAAATCTTGGCTCACTTTACTCCCTCAAACAATTTAAGTTGGCTAAATTTACTACCTTGTGCAATTTCTATTTTTCGTTTCTCTTTATAGATTTGAATTTGAACTCAAATTTTGCATCATGACGAGATGGTATCGTTCTCTATATGAAATAAAATATATTATATTTTTTTCTTAAATATTTTGCATACAATTATGGAACTATATAATTAAGATGATATTTGATGTTATTAAACTATAAAAAATATGTTTAAAACATATATTAATTTTTTTTAAACTATCATTGTGCAAAATTTGAGCACTAAACTCAGCTAATACAAAGAGAAAAAAACTGCATAAGAAAGTAAATTGTACCAACTTAAATTGCTTGAGGGAGTACAGTGAGTGAAGATTTTGTTTGGGATGTAATCTGGACAAAGTGAGTTGTTCGGAGAGTAAAATGGACTTTTCTCTATTTAAAAAAAATGAAACAATGAATAAATATCAAAACTATAAGGTATGTTCTATTTATGTTGAAGTCATACAAAACATTGATTTTTTTGTAATTTTATTTTGTAAAATTCAAATTTTTTATCACTTCAAAATAAATTCGACATATTTTACAGTATTGAGATTTTTATATACCGCTTCATATTAAAAAAAGGCTGACTCAACCAATCAAAATGTTGGGATGTATTTTGTTAACACAATAGAAACATTGGGAAAAAATCATATTTTTTATATTTATGAAAAAAATATTTGAAATTCAAAATTCAAAATTAAAGTTGACGTGACGTGCTTTGTGGGTTGCCACGTCAGATCAAGGACCAAAGTGAACCTTCTAACTAAAGTTCAAAGTTCAAGAACTAAATTGAACCGTTTGAAAAATGAAAGACTAAATTGCGCTTTGAACCATAGTTGAGGGACCGATTGCGCTCTGAACCATAGTTGAGGGACCGATTAATTTCACCTTTCCAAGTTTGATTGTAGAGACCGTGGCCAAAATATTCTGACTTCAGACAAAGGGTAACATAAAAAAGGGGTCCCCATCAGGCATCAGTTGATCAGAATCATGCCAAATGGACACACCGAAACTGAAAGGATAGGGCTGGCACCCCCCTCCACACAAGCCAAAACCATCTCCAGGACGTCCTTCTCCTCTCTCCTTAGTTCCATTAGCGCACACTGAGCCACAAGTTTCAGGCAAGATATACACAATCATACGAAGTAATCAAGGGGTCCCCATCAGTTGATCAGAATCCTTCTCCCCTTTGTCTGCACCTTGCTATAGTATAGTAGTGCAGGAACAAAGAGGGCAGAGAACTAAACAGAGAGACAGCTAGGAGAGCCAGCAGGGGAGAGATGGCGGCCACGGCGTCCCTGAAGAGCAGCCTCCTCCTGCCGTCTCCTATCTCTGACTTCAGTGGCGCGGCCGTCTCCATCTCAACTCAGGTGATCGGCGAAACAATGAACTATCCATTTCTTGGTTCAGTCACGGCAGGAACTAACATTTTGAGAATTGAGGAGGGTTTCTTTGCCAGAAGAGGAGGCGGTCATGGCAGCCAAGGGGCGCACGGATGCAGGGGTCGGCAGCCGCTGACTCTAAGAACATTCTTGTCATGGGAGGTACAAGGTTCATTGGTGTCTTCCTGTCTAGGCTCCTCGTCAAGGAGGGCCATCAGGTCAGTCAGGCAAATCGTCAGGAATCATTCACAACAAGGAAAAAAAACAATGTTCTAGTCAGTAAATAAGTTCATTGAAAAAAATGTTTTTATCAGGTCACATTGTTCACTAGAGGAAAGGCGCCGATTACGCAGCAGCTGCCAGGAGAGCCTGATGCAGAGTACGCAGAGTTCTCCTCAAAGGTGTGATGTTACTCCCTCTGTTCTTCTTGCGTATACACACTGCGTCACCGATTCAGTAATGTCCTTCAGTTATAATGTATGGTATGTAAGAATGCCGCTCCATGTTATGGTAGAACGGGTAGCATAATCCATGGGAAGTTAGGACAATTCAGAACGGCTGTCTGCCTGTCTCAGTTATTCATTTCATGCCAGTTATGATGTTATGACGCTAATGATAGCATTTTACATTGATTTATTTACAGATTCTGCACTTGAAAGGAGACAGGCAAGACTTTGACTTTGTCAAGACAAGCCTTGCTGCCAAGGGCTTCGATATCGTTTATGACATTAACGGTAACAATTTTCCTAATTGAAAAATTTCAGGTACTAAATTCAAAAGCTTGATAGCCGTAAATTAACAGTCGTATTACTAGGTGCAAATCAGTCCACTGACAAGTAAAACATCTGCATAGTTCTGTGTTGTGAAAAATATGCATTTCAGTAAAAATGTTAGCAGCATGTAGCTGGCACATCCCTGATTGAAACAACAGTTGACAGATATCTTAGTTTATCGATACCGTAATACCACTAACAGCTTCCACCTCGTGGTGTCTCAGGGCGTGAGGCCGTGGAGGTTGCACCTATTCTGGACGCCTTGCCCAACCTGGAACAGTGAGCTAACAATATAATCCCACATTTCACAAGCCACATATGTCCTATGCAGAGCTCTCATTGTCCATAACTACCATCAATTTTCAGGTACATCTACTGTTCATCAGCTGGAGTTTATCTGAAATCTGACCTGCTCCCACACTGTGAGGTACGGCCAGATCTCAGCAGCGGCTGTCATGGAAATGCAAATATTTGCGGATAGGGTCGGTAATGGGTACCGTGTATGTTTCCAGACGGACGCAGTGGACCCGAAGAGCCGGCACAAGGGGAAGCTGGAGACGGAGAGCCTGCTGACCTCGCGCGGCGTGAACTGGACGTCGATCAGGCCGGTGTACATCTACGGCCCGCTCAACTACAACCCGGTGGAGGAGTGGTTCTTCCACCGGCTCAAGGCCGGCCGCCCCATCCCCATCCCCGGCACCGGGAACCAGATCACCCAGCTCGGCCACGTCAAGGTATCACGAGATGCTTCTCAAACGATTGCACATGGAGAATTGTGGCAATGTGCTTGACGTTCCAGATCTTGTGCTTGTCTCCTGCCCAGGATCTGGCAGCGGCCTTTATCAAGGTGCTTGGCCACCCGAAGGCGAGCCAGCAGATCTTCAACATTTCCGGGGCCAAGTACGTCACCTTCGATGGCCTCGCACGGGCATGCGCAAAGGTGAAGAATTTTGCCACCCAAAATTACAGTCATGCTCTCCTGCGTGTTCGAGAGAAAAAAAATACAGTCATGCTCGTCTCCTACCGATGAACATCTTTTGATAAAAATGATACTAGTGCTAAGTTAAACTTTGGCTTGTGACCATTTGACAAAACAGGCTGGAGGGTTCCCTGAGCCGGAGCTCGTCCACTACAACCCCAAGGACTTCGACTTCGGCAAGAAGAAGGCCTTCCCATTCAGAGACCAGGTAACAGAGCAGAGCTTCCTCTGTCTCAAACTGTTATACTTGTGGCGTGGCTTGGGTTGCTGACGCTGAGTGATGCAACAAACTCTTCCAGCACTTCTTTGCATCGATCGAGAAGGCGACGAGGGAGCTCGGGTGGACACCGGAGTTCGACCTCGTCGAGGGGCTCACCGACTCGTACAATCTCGACTTCGGCCGTGGCACGTTCAGGAAAGAGGCTGACTTCACCACGGACGATATGATTCTTGACAAGAAACTTGCCGCAGTCTGAGCCCGTCGTTTCGTTTGCTATGGCATACTGGTAGCCTAGGGCTGGCAAAGCTGGCTCAGCTTTGAATGGAACTCGGCTCGTTTCAATTCTAAATGAGTTTAAGGCTAGACTTATAACTCGTTATATTTTCAAGCTAGCTCGAGCACTTACGAGGCTAAACGGGAAATGGTATGGTCATTGTCTCCATCCCTGATCCTGGGTTCATTTTTTTCCTCATGTGCTGTCTGCCACAAATATAAATGTCAACTATCGAGCATTACCAGTTTTAATGATCAATTGGAACCAAACTGGTACCCGCAGTATAACATCATCCATATCTCTCGCAAAGAGTCACAGAAATGGATAGCTCTACTAGTTTGTTCAGTGCATGCCACTATCTAACAAATAAGAGTTAATTTCACAAACCCACCAATATTTTGGCTTTATCGTCACAAACCCACCAATATTTTGGCTTTATCGTCACAAACCCACCAAATATTGTGTCTATTTCACAAACCCACCAATATTTTAGGGTATAGTTTCACAAAACCACCATACTTTGAAATTATACTTATGGTCCCACATGTCAATGACAACTTGACCGCGCAACTGATACGGTTTACGATTTTCAAGCGTTGTCACTTACATGTGGGACCATATGTATTGGATACATATAAAGTTCCTGCCATTGGGCAAACACGTGGATGCCTAATCTGATATCACATTCAAGTGCATGCCGGATTATCTAACATTTACTATCAAGTGCATGCCGGATTATCTAACATTAACTACACAGAACTATTCTGTACATTTGCATGCTATTGACAGAAAAAATGGTATCATGATTTTAACCCCAGCAGTATATGAAATCAGCAGGCAACAAAAAAATAAAATGTTACCAGAATTATTTAAATATATTTGGGTCCAGCCCTCTAAACACCACCAAATTGTTAATCATAAGAAGTCATAAATTATTTATTATAATCCAATCATAAACTGTTAGCCAAGACTGAGCAGTAGCAGCAGCTCAAGACTGTTGTGCCGATCACAACCAATGTTTATAAATAACTTAATGAAAGAACTAAATTCCCATTATAAGATGGCAACAAGAGCGTAAGAAGTAATTCAACGCATAAGTTCCAAAACAGATATATGGTATATACAAAAGGGGAAGCAACAAAGGAAATACAAATATATAATGTCTGTCGGATCAGTAGAAAAGATAATAGCCCTATAAGATAAGCTTACTACAATTACATACTATACACTAGCATAGGAAAAATTCAATCATGTTGTTGCTGCTGAAAATAAATGTCTAGCAAAATATCATCAACGAAGGTTGCTGCCCGGAGCAAGCAAGACTTCCAGCGCTCATCTTCTAATGGCACTGAGAAAAAGTGAAACTAATCAGGTTACATTTGCGAAAAACCAAATATCGTAACAAAATCAAATCATCTTTTATATAAAAGTTTCAAGACTAGAAGCTTGTACGTGATACATACATAGCGTATATAGCCACCCAAAAATGTTGTACCAAATAATTTGATCTCATGCTAACAATAATTTGCAGGTTATGATTAAAAAATAAAAGCAACTTAAAAGGACCTAGGTGGATTTTAATTAAGAAGAAATAGCCACAAAAATTTATATCAAAGAAGACTTTAACAGATGATGATCAAAGTGTACCCTTTACGAATTGACCTAGGTTCAGTTCCTCATGTTATTGATTTTATGAAGATCAACAAAACATTAGAAGTATATGCCCCAATTCGTTCTTGCAAAAAATCCCTAATAAAACTCAAACATCACAACGTATTATCAAGAATTTGCCCTTTCAAGCATCAAAGTAGTTCAAAAAATTCGAATATAATTTCAATATGACCCCGTCTTGGCTAGAATGGCTCATTTGTAGCTAAAAATTAAATGTACTAAAATTATAATAACAAGTTATAGTTACGAAGTGGTACAGTTGCAGGTACGGTAAAAGGCTCGATTTGGATGTTTAAAGAATATGTGCGGGTTTGGCATCATGATATGTGGATGAAAAAATACCACATTTCATTGGAAGTTGGAACAGTCATAAGCAATCATCGTGCTTCGTAAGTTGGCTCAAGTGGGTATACTATGTGTCTCTTCTTGGCAGCAGAGCAGTAGATCAGTAGAGTAGCAGATCACACTTTGCTTTGCTTGCTTCAGTTCAAATGCACACACACACACAAGTGAAAGATTTCGTGGATGGGGTGAGTCCATTCAGATAGGGACATATGTTTAACGTAGTTCTCGAATAAAATATTTTATTCTCTATCTTTTGCAATATGCGCACAAATTAAGTAAGGTGCCCTGTGCTGATCATGCAAAAGCAATGCACTAGTTCTTCTAGACTATGATTAAAGTTGCCATTTATATGTTTAAATAGTGAATGGACATTCAATTGCAAAAGATAGGCCAGGATTTTTATATTACTTTACAATTCCTAGAGTAGATGTACTTCCACAAAATAAGGTATAACACAATACAAAAATCAAATAGGGGTAGAATAAAAGAGGATTTACCTCGTTTAGGTTCCATCTAACTTGTACCTTAGCATATCCACTGTCCTCTTAGTCAAGGCATCATATTATTACTTATCAAACAAGGAGGCCATGCCATAACAAATGGGTGGTGATGGCCAGTACCTTTCTTAAGAAAGAGTTTTTCCAACTTTCTTGTTTGCAGGCAGAAGGACAGGTACCAACAGGGTATGGTACCAACAGGATCTATAAACGTCTCATAAGTTGAAAGGTACACAATGCCATCTTGAATTGACAACACTTTGAGCTCAACGTGATCATCCCTTGATCCCTTGGTAGCCTGAAGAACCTCTCCCTCCAACGGGATCACATCTTCAAGCATCCATTTATCAACACCATCTGCATTTGCTCTACGGATCCAAAGAAACAGTATGAATTCGATTGAGGAGACAATGCACAGTTTGCCATCGTTGGCTTCTCCAGCCCTGTAAACGTGGCTCTGACCCTTCAAGTGCTCCGGCAGATCAATGAAGGAGAATTGCATCGACACCGTGTCCATCATAACCATGTAGGCCTCCCCAGAGTGTGCAAAGTACAAGCGATCATAGACATGCGATCCCTTGATAAGCCAGTGCTTCATGCCCGCCGGCCGTGACGGTGCGGGCGTTGACCAGGGAGAATTTGCCACTCCTTTGTGATCGACGAGTAGACAGCGGCGCGCAAGCGTGACTTGTCATGGCAGAAGGAGACCACGCGGAAGGACCCGGGGGCCTCGTCGGAGCACAGCAGGAAGAAATCCTTGAGCTGGAACTTGCCGCGGCGGCCGCGGGAGATCTCGTCGGGCGTCATGGGGAGGACATCCAGGGCCCGCGAGAGCGGGTTGTAGACGGCGATCTGGTCGGTGTAGAAGTTGAGGAGGAGGACGCTGCCGCCACGGCACTCCTCGATCCGCCACCCAGGGAACGAGTCATCCTGGTCGGGGACGCGGGTGAGGAAGACGTCGGCGCCGCGGACGGCGGCGGTGTGGTCCGGGTCCGAGCGGCGGCGGACGGGCGTAAAGGTAGGCGTCACGGAGCCGTCGTCAAAGAATAACCCGAGGAGAGGGGGCGGGTGGAGCGCGCGGAAGCGGCGGCGGAAGACCGGGGACGAGCGTACAGCGGCGAGGAAGGCGCGGCAGGCGAGAGCCGCGCGGACTAGGCTCGGGAGGGAGGGGAGGCGAAGGAGGATCTCGCAGAGGAGGTCGTCGCCGAGGGAGAATATAGTGGTGGTGGATGGTGGCGCTCCGGGTTTCGCCGGCGGCGGCTGGGATTGGGAAGCCATGGCGATTGCCGATTCGCGAGTGGAGGCTGGAAAGGACCAAAGACGGAGAATGATTTTTTTGGATTTGGAATGGAATGGAAGCGCAAAAGATTGTGTTGATCGGGCTGGGCCGGACCCATTTGGATAGAGCAGGTCATCTAGAGGAGGGCCATTTGAGAGTGAACCGTATTAGCATTTAACTCGTGCAAAGTCAAAATTATTTTTTAATGAAAGAAGGAACTGTTTTGACTTTGCTTCAAAAAAAAGAACTGTTTTGAAGTTGGAGAGTGTTCACAAACCTGTGAAATCTCATCTCTCTTTTATAACGAGCAACGTATCCTATGAGAAACAAGGTTCGTGTGAGAACTATGAGAACTCCAATCTGGACCATCCGATCTTGATCCAAGGGACAGGTGAATGGGAGAATTTGCAAAATTATGATTAAGTGGACGGTGATTTTGCAAATCTCCCTCCCACTTGAATTCATGCGGCCGTTGGATCAAGATCATGTGACCCAGATTGGAGTTCTCATAATTCTCACACGAATCTGGTTCTCATAACATACGTTGCCTTTATAACAGGAGACATACAGCAACATCTCACCTCAAGGTATTTTGTTTCGTTACCAGTACAACCAATAGAATTCGACTTAGTTTCAAAAAAAAATAGAATTCGACTTGGGCAAACAGAGGCCAGCGAGAGGTTCCTCTATCTAAAACTGCTATGCTAGTGTAGTGGTTTGTGTAGTTTTGTTACTCGACCCATGGCATGTTTTTGGTGATGCTGGCTTTTTTTATAACAATTTTCTTTATTCAATCAACAACAGGTTACAGAAATAAGGGAAATTCCTTCCTAGTTTTGAGCTTGGATAGCTTCCAAAGTAGGGCATAGATCCCTATGTAAATGATTACAAGTCATGTTGATGTTCGAGTTGGGACTCGTAGAGAGAGCTCTCTTGGCCAGATTATGTGTTGTTTTATTGATGTTCCTGTTAATCTTCATGAGCTGGTATGAATGATGGCCCATGTTCTCTTTGAACTTATAGCGTAGGGGCCTTAATCTCCAGTCTCCGGGTATTGCCTCGTAATCATCTTGTATAATTGTGTTGACTAGAACCTGTGAATCAAAGATTAGGTTAGTGTTCGGAATTGAAGCGCCTTGGCAACTTGGGAGGCAATGAGCATTGCTTGAGTCTCAGCGTGTAGTGGATCTCTTATTGCTTCGATGTTGCTTGGATGAAAATTATCGAAGTAATTGGGGTCTCGTGTGTTGTTGATGAACAGCTCGAACCCTCGCCCTTCTTGGTTGATCTTGGATGCTATTTGGAGCAATGGCTGCATCCATGTAACACCTTGCGCCTGGCAGCATGGTGTTTAGCGCCGGCAAGGAGTTGGGCAAAGATGAATCTTGTTGGTTCTTGTCATTTGCTTCGATGATCTGTCTTGTTTGCACGTACAAGTACGTCCGGCATCGGCATCACCCGAGACCGATCGTCTTGGTGAGTCCGGCGATGAGGTTGTTCTTCACCGTTAACCATGCTCCGTTGATGTTGGATATCTGCCTTGATCGCCCAAGTCACCCGCAAAACAGTACTAGCTCCGTCGAGCGAAGCATTTGTCATTCCTAGCTTTCCGGATGTGTCATAGAGTGACGAACACCTCCCGACATGTGTCCGGTGAGGAAGCAGCAGGTAGCAGGAACGCCACTTGGGCATGTACGCCTTGGTCGCTCGATGGTAGTTCATCCGTTCTTATTGGCACATCACCTGCAAACCACACAGCACGTGCAAAGGGGCAATCAAAGAATAGATGTGCATCCGTTTCGGTGATGCTACATAACTTACAATTTTGATCAATCTTGGTAGTATATTTCCCTGCCCTTTCTCCTGTGGCTAAGGCTTGCCTCGAAGCCGCCATGCAAAAGTTTTGATTTTCGGTTGAAGATTTTTCAACTTCCAAATTACCTGCAGCAGCGAGAGAATTGTTGTGGCAAAGCACGGCTACCTGTCCGAGGGATTGGTTGGTTGCGTCTAATCTGCAGCAGCTTATAAGCTTCTTTGGAGGAGCATCGTCCGGATGTGGATGGGTCCCAGCAGAGAATGTCTTCTCGATCTTCTTAGATTACCGGTACCTATTGAATTGTGATAGCCGCTTGGTGCCAAATACCTGTTCAATTTTGATAGCATCCCATTGTCGGGTGCCTGGAATCCATAAATTCGAAACTGTGTTTGGTAAAGGGCTCACATGGTTAGGAAGGATCAGCAGGCCATGCATGTGGTTCCAAATGGGACACCACGGTTCATTCCAAATGTTAGTGTTACCAGCACAGATTTGGTAGGAGCAATGATTAGTAAAGGCAGGTTTTATTGCATGAATAGAGCTCGAAAAAACAGATTTGGGCAGATGCATTGGAGCCTTCCAAAAGGTAGTATTAGGAAAATATTTGGCTTTAAGAATTGCGGTGAGGAAAGTGTCTTGATTGTTTGCTATTCTCCAGGCAGAATTGAACAGGAGGCTTTTGTTTATAGTTGCAAGGTCTCTAATTCCCGGACCCTCTGTTTTTCGGCATGGTGAGAACCGAGATCATTCCAAGCTCGAAGTGAATTGGATTAGAGGTATTGTCTTCTTGGATGCCAGCCCACCAGAATCTACGGATGATGGCATTAAGCTTTGCATTGAATTTCTTTGTAAAGATGATATTGGCAATGTAATAGATAGGGATTGAACATAGGACCGAGTTTATGTATGCTAGCCGGCCCGCGTGATTCAATTTATTGGCTTTGAATGTAGTGAGTTTTGCCCTGAATTTATTCAATATGAAGTCATAGGCTTTGGTTCTTTCGAGTGTGGGTTATGATGAGGGGATGACCCGGATGTATGGTGGAGGGGTCCATGGGCCTGACCGGGAGATTTGCTGGATTTGGGTTTGAGTTGTATCATCCACGTTCCGGCTGAAAAGGATAGAAGACTTGGCCCAATTCATAGTCCGGCCAGATTGGGAGCAGAAGGTGTGGTGATGCTGGCTTATGTTGCGAATGCAGCTAGCAGCTAGCCAACAGGCAGCAGCTAGGAGACAACGAAACAGCCCATTTGGCTGGAAATAACTCCAGCCGAACAGGGCCACCGATCCTGAGTGATACGACCCCTCAAGCATTTCTTCTCGTCGATCGAACATCGTTTCGGTGAACTATGACTACCACATTATCTTCTACCTCCCACACACATGTTACCATCCTCCACCTCTAAGCCGACCTCCCTCAAAATTATTAAGCACATGAAAACTGAGTCACGGGTGATTACAGTCGTGTTACTTGTCCTTTTGTAGAAACCAACAGTTCCATAACATCCAACAATGGTATTTTGGATAATTTCAATGCTCGAGTGCTGCAAATAGTGAAAGAAAGTGAGCAACAGAGAGCACGGTTTTCAGAGTCTGCATCGAGTACTCGGACATCCATATCGGGATCAATACAAACAACACAATCAGGCTCAACATTATCCTGTCCTATCCGTGGGGTAAAAAACTAGCATGCCCATCTTTGCATCTCCTCGAGATTTATATTTAAAAGAGAAAAATCATGTTTTTCTTGAATTTCTATGATTCACATGTGAACACTAGAAATTAGCTTTTCCTTTAGTTGATTTTGGTCAACCATAATAAGTTTGATCATATTTACATTGCCGAGGGATATGATATCTAATTACCTGTTTGAAATTACTGAACCCTTAAGTGGCCAAGGGTATTTTTTTAGAAGTGCATGACATGGTCTTCAAGAGACCAGGTGTGGGAAGGGGGCTCAAACCCCGCTGGCACGGACCACCCATCCGCATTGGCCACTGGGCTACGAGCCCATCCACAGTGGCCAAGGGTCTTTGATAGACAAGGAGACTCACTCCTAAATCAATACTTCAAGGAATTAAAAGCAAGGTTCTCATTTACAGAATTGTAGTGCAAACCACAAGCTAATATGAAATCTGGATGAAAGTTTGCATGGCAAATCCAAGAGATAACCAAATATCTAGTTGACCTTTGACCTTCCATAAGTTCTATTTATTAAAAAAGTTTGTACATGCCAAATGTTAGATATGATCTTGATGGACACAATATAGAACTGGAAGTCTGCATGGAAAGGAACTATAAAGTATACTAGATGATACACCGTATGTTGTCGCGGAATGTTAGATGATAGGAACCATTGTCACTGAAAAAAATGCATATGTCAAAGAAATTCAACCAAAAATATGTGGAAAAGAGGAGAAAGGGCATATAATTTATCCTTAGTTTATGCCTATCATTTTTCCTAAAAATATATGTGGGCCCAAATAACATATCCTTGTTAAGAGTGAATATGAGGGTGTGCAATAATGGTAGTAAATAGGTCACAAATATTTTTTACTTTTTCCCTACTGTCGGCAGAACATATTACATTATATTGAGCGAAATTCAAGTACAAATGTAACAAAGGATAGAAAATTGATGGCACAGTAATAATGCATATTATTAAACCTCAAAATTTGAAGAAATGACATGTATTTTAACGTGTTTCTACAAAGCATCTGAATATAGTACACCACACGACGGTGTGAAAAGATATAAGTAAAAATAAGCCAATGATATGGATTTTATCCTGTAGCAATATTCAAAAGTCAGAATTGATTAGAAGCACAAAGTGACATGATCGAAGATTAAGCATGGCGATTGAAGGAAGGGAAGAATAGGTATAGTCATAATCACAATGGTTTTGTACACCCACTACCTGATAGTTTAGTATGAAATCTACACATACAGGAAAAAGAAGGGTTAGGCCTCCAAGGAAGTATGAAAGCATGAATAAATTCCACAAACTCAAACATCGTTCATGGGTCTGTAGGCTGGCATGTAGTGAGAAACAAAGCTGGAAAGTTGGATTGGTACTAAAAAAATCTATGACAGGAGAGAATGGGCATCCATGACCTTATATGTACGTAAAGATTTGAGAAGAAGTGCTAAATAGAGATGGATGAAACTGAAGACCCTTAAGTGCGATCAGTTAATGAATTCTAAAGAATAAAAATGGAATGGGAAGACAAAAAAAGGTAGTCATGTCCAGCTCGGTGGGAGAGAATAAATTGTTGCCGAACGGTTAAATAGAAAATTTAGTGGATGGTACCAGAGAAGCACATGGTAAGAGAGGTTTGGCAAGAAATATCAGGGGAGGGGAGGAGTTTAAGCCCGACTAAAGAAGTGGGGCAGAGCAAGAGGAACGTGGTTGTGGCATTGATTGGGTGGTGTGGCTGCAGTTTCTCCAATTGAAAGTCACTGATGGGAGAGGGGCATTGCCTTGGGCATAATGTATGTGCGGGAAAGAAAACCCAACGGAGAAGAAGAGAAACAATGGTCAGGATTTGCTTTTTAGCAAATCGAATGGTGCACAATAAAAGGTGATGTAGCTCATTGTGGGTTAAGAGAAATAGTCATTAATGATTGTTAGTGGGTTGCACTTTTAAAAGATAAGTAGATAGTGGGTTACACTTTTATAGAACTTAAAGAGAAATTCTTAGAGATAGTAATAAGATTCATATGTACTTTTCATTTGCATACACAAGTAATGTTACATATGCATGACAACGTTGACTTTTCTCATCTCGTTTTTCATTATTTGCTCGCAGTTGCAGATTCATGTAAGTTGTATAACAATGTGTCTAACTTAAAATAACAATCAGAGAAAGTTATATTCAAAGCAGTGGTCCAACCACAATAATTATTTTATATTCATATGGATAAATAAAGCCCTTGAATTCCACTATATATGTCAACTAATTTTTCAACTTTTGAACTTTTAATAAGGCAAACTTGCATACGGGCACTTCTTTTTCTATGTATCCTCAAAAGCAAGAACATACACTAGGCACTCAAGGAATTCTTCACAATGCTCATGGAATGGTATATAAGGCACAAAGTCATGAATCTGTATATTTTAATGAAGCATCTTCTTCAATGAGCAATGTACACCTTCAAACTAATAATTATGACTAGAATCATCAACAAGGCAACTTTTCACAAATACAAAATGTTGTAAACAAAGATGAGAAAGAAGTTTTTATTGACATTGGCATATCAAGATGTTGAGCCTAAATTAGAATCTTCAATTGGCAAAAATATTAAGTCCAAATAATGAGTGACATGGACAACATAAGAGTTTACAATGGGAATCAGTTAAGGAAAATCACCATGATTACAGTACTCTACTAGGGATGGCAACGGGCGGGTGGAGTAAAAGCCTGCACGCGAACTGATTTGTTGCGGGTGTAAATCTGCGCCCGCACCCGCGGGTGGGATTCCACACCCGTGCCCGCACCCGCCGGGTTGCGGGTGGGTGATGGGTCCCCGCGGGTTTTGCTTGTATATATAATATAAGCTCTAGATCTCTATAATTCCAGAAATCAGCACAATGGAAATTGGAAATTAAATAATTAAACTGACACAACAAGTCAACAATACAACATGACAACATTAGTCTCACACTCATCCACATCCAAAGCCAACACAAGCAATAAAATTCCACACACCACACTTGATAGTTCTGAGTTTCTCACTAGGAAAACATTACAAGTCACTTATGTTATACAATATATAGCACAAATTTAGAATCAGAAAGAGCTTGATGACAAGTTCCACCCATAGCTTGATGCTTAACATTCTTCATCAATTAATAACATTTGACTCTTGATTATCCTAGCAACAAGAGTATGAAAAGAGCATTGATTAGGTACTGTTCAGATTGAATAAATGTAAAAAAATAAAAATAGAACAGAAGTAATAAAGGAATCTACTTATATATAAAAGATGCAACCACTAAGAGCTCTTCAATGCTATTTTTCTAACTCCACGTTGCGCCGCATCATCTCCAACCCACTAGGCATTCAATGCTATTTCTCTAGCTCCACTTTACGCCACATTATCTCAAATAATTTTAACAATTAGATAAATATTGAATGTTGGCGACTAGGAGCTATTTTGAACTTTTCAAATCTCTGTCATGTCATCTTGAAAGTTAGCACTTAATGTTATCCGGTCACCACAAATTAAGGTAGAGAAATTATCCTCTAAATACCTCCAATACTGCTCCACCTTTTGTTCCTATATCTTTTCCGTTTTCTATTTTTCTATTTACTTTCTTTTTCTGGGTGTTTGTGAAGTGTTTTTTTCTTCATACTATATAATATGTCGCGGCAACGCGCGGGTATCATCTAGTATAGAGTAATTGTGGTACCATTGCTTCCTCTTCATCCTCCATACAAGTCATGAGTGCATTAATAAAACAGGACTGATCGCCTAACATGTCAGCCCGTGACCAAGCTTGCATACACATCAATCCCTCAACAGTTTTTGGAGCAAGTCTACTTCGATGTGGGCTAATTATCATTCCCCCAGTGCTGAAGACAGACTCGGACGCTACTGTTGTAACTGAAATAGCCATGATATCACGAGCAATCTTTCTCAAAGTTGGATACTTTACTCCTGCATATTGCCACCAATGAATAATGTCCAACTCTTGAGTTCTTGGCAACGTGGGCTCCTCCAAATATAAATCAAGCTCGGTGCGCACATAAGTTGAATTCTCCTCTGGTTCCTCGGATAAGAACTTGTCAAAAAGGTCAAACACAAGATCATCTCCTTCATTGACATTTCTAACCGCTGCACCTACACCATCGGTGGTTGCAATGCCCTCCATAGAGCCTTGGCACTCCAACACAAGATCATACAATACAACAATTGCCTAACTCTAGATACTTCATTTTTTGTAGCTGGACCATCTTCTCCATAAACGAGACATATAAAAAGCTTTCATAAATTTCAATTTGTATCTAGGATCTAATACAGTAGCTCTCTCCATAAGTCCATGCAGATCTTTCGAGTACTTGTCAAATTTTAGCTTCATCAAGTTTGACATTTTTTCTACCACCGGAATAGTACTAGTGCTCCATTTCCGTATAGCTAAGTAAATACCACATACTTTAGGGAAACACAGATTTGATGTGACATAATTGGTGCCCGACAATACATCTGTTGCATCATAAAATACCTTCAATCTACCACAAAGCTCAGTAGCCAATTCCGAATCCTCTTTGGTTGGCTTGAACGCAGCACAAAGCACCTCTTTACTTGAAAGACGCTCAAAAACAGTTTGATACTCTAGTGCAGTGCTAAGCATGAGGTAGGTTGAATTCCATCTAGTCTTGACATCTAGAGCTATTCTTTTATTGGACTTAATGTTCATTTGAGCTAATGTACGTTCAAAACGCTCATATCTTTTTGGAGTGGCACACCAAAACCCAACAGTTTCACGAACCCTTGTTATGCCATGTTCCATAACAGTCATCCCATCTTTCACAACGCATGTGTAATAATTTACCACTAAGCATGAGGGAAGAAAGAGGCATCTTATCATTCATCTTTTGCATCAAATTGTCGTTGGTGGTGCAGTTATCAAGAGTCACGATCGACACATTCTTCGCAATCCCCCAATCTTGCAGCACGTCATGAAGAACATCACTTATAATGTCTCCTGTATGTGGATGTGGCACATACATAAACCTACAATGATCACAAAAGTTCAGCAAATATTAACATATCTATATTTGTTGATTGTTGTACAAAGAAAATAATATAAGAAAAATGCATCAAAGTAAATTGTTACCTCAAAAGAAAACTTTTCAGCTTCCATTCATCATTAATAAAATGCAATGTCACAGCCATGTAACCTTTCTTTTGATGATTTGTTGTCCACTTATCAGTAGTAACAGCAATTCGAGATTGACACAGGTGGAGGGAATTCACCATAGAAATCCTATGCACTTCATACATACCAAGTATATCCTTTTTGATAGTGTTTCTCGACACACATTTTAAAAGTGGCTGCGGTGCTGCACAAAATTTCCTAAATCCAACATGATCAACCATGGACAGTGGATACTCATGGATACATATCATCAAATTAAGCAAGCTCTTTCCTAGCTACATGCTGATCAAAAACATGCTTCTCAACTACTACTGCCCCATCTGCATTTTTGCCTAACTTCAACGTTGATTGCTGAAGTCCTTTTCGAACTTGCCTATCTGGACAACAACCAAGATGACCCCACAAGTGGTTTGTACCTGCTCTACTACCCCCGAGAAAGAAGTTTTTTGCACCATTTGCATTTAGCTTTTAGTAGGCCATTCACAGTCAATTCTTCAAATTCTAACCACACATCAGATTTAAGTTTCTTCTTCTTGCGCCCAAGTCGCCTATCAACAACATTATCATCAACAGTATCCTCTATGACAACAACATTATCACCTTCGGATTGAAGAGGCTCGAGGCAGTAGTATTGGGTGATGGCGAAGCCGTAGCAGCATGAGCACCACCTTCACTCGACGATGGTGTAGCAGCAGCAGCGCTTGACGTCGGGTACCGGTACTTGAGGATGGGGATGCTCCTGCAGCTGCCCTTGGCCTCTTTGAACATGGAGCACGGATGCCGGACGAAGGCGTCGTAGACCTTGGTGGACGAGAACTCGAAGTTGGAGGCGCTTGAGAGGCCGAGCCACCGGTTCCTTGGGTCGACATGCCATCGGATGCCGTCAAGAACCACGGCAGCCTCGGCCTCTGCCTGGTTCCACGATGCGAGTCCGTGGCGGCGGATGAGCGATGACGTGTGTGAACAGCTGGCGGCGCGTGTGACGCCGTGAACGGACAAGCAGCAGCGGGCGCGGGCGCGTCGAGGGCGAGTGAAGAGCGAAGCGCCAAGCGCGTGCGCGGTGTGCGCGGTGCGCGAGCGAAGGCCGAAGGGGGAGCGTGTGCGTGTCGGGGGCGAGCGCGGTGCGTCATGCGCCGTGCGCGTGGGGCGATGGCGAGAGCGAGAGTGGCGGTTGCGGCTGCAAGTCTGCGACATGGGGAATCGGAGGATAAGTTTAGGCTAGGGTTGCGGTTTGCCCTAGGAGTGGGATGGCCGGATGGGGGTGGGCTGGTGGGGGAAGGCAAGGCAGGGTGGCTAGGCTCCGATTCTATATGGGTCAATTTGTTATGGGGCCCGCGGGGCACCCGCGAGTGGAAAATAAAACTCGTCCCCGCCCCGTGGCTTTGCGGGGCGGGTGCGGGTGACACCCGCGGGTGGGAAATAGCACTTGCACCCGCACCGGGACCCGAATTGCCATCCCTATACTCTACCGAGCAATGATGCATTTGGTAAGGTATATCCGGGTACTCTCTATGATGGACAGAAGGTTGCTATAAAAGTACCAATCCATGCAACACGAGACAGATTAATAGATTTTAGAAATGAGTTGAAGATTCAATCTAAGATCAAGCACAAAAATGTGGTCAAACTTTTGGGATATTGCCTACAAGGAAATGTTCCAAAGTTAGTTTATGAGTTTGCAGCTAAGGGCTCCATGGAGACAATACGGTCTCCATGTCATTTGATGTTCACCTAAAAATAACACTTGAGTGTGCAGAAGGACTTGCATACATTCATTCATCAACGATTCACGCATCCTTCATGGTGATATTAAATCCGTCAAAATACTTCTAGATGAAAATATGATGGCAAAAGTTTGTGAGTTTGGTTTATAAGGGCTTCTCTCCTTAGGTGGCGATAAAATGCACACCATGAATGTGAGATGTAGCCTTGACTACGGAGACCCAAAGTTTATTCAAGAAGGCATCCTTACACAAAAGAGTGATGTGTATAGTTTTGAAGTTGTTCTAATAGATCTTATCACTAGGAGGAAGGCACATGATGAGTTGGACAATAACACATCCGAACAATTTTGTTCATGTTTTTGCCAAAGGGAGACGAGCAACAAGTGATATGATGGATGAAGAGATTGCAAAAAGGGAGGAAGAGTGTTTGTTGAAGAGATAGCCAAGCTTGCATTTCAATGTTTGCATACTAGAACAGAAGACCGTCTAGTCATGAAGAAAGTGGCCCAACAACTGTCACAATTAGTTAAACGAAGAAAACATGGCCAAGAAAGCTATAAAAGAAATCCCCTACACAAAATTATATCTATGTTTACAAGCTTTGGTTAATATGTTTTATGCTTCATCTCCAAGTAAAACCATGCATAACCGTGGCATATTTATAACACACTCATTACAAAGTACTCCCTCTATTCATATTTACATGTCATTCTAGCCTTTCTCATTTTTCTCCAATTACATGTCATTCTCGCTTCCTAATACATCTTTCCCGCTTAGAACGTCCCCAAAGTTTAACTCTTAGCTAACTTTTAGAATTGTTTATTGTTGAAAAAGAAGAGAGAGAAGTCAGCTAACTCTTCCTCAAGAGGCAGCCTCTAAGAAATATGTGAGACTTAAACATGAACCCCACACCTACTCAATTCTTTGTAAGAGCTAGCTGCTACCTCTTAGCTAGCTCTATCATTGGGGCGTTCTTACCAATGCAACATTCTCTCTTTCCACTACACCCCTATCTCTATCTCTCCCCTCCTCGTTTGCACCCATCTTTTTTTTACTTCTCCTTAATTTTCGTGCACAACTCCAAAACGACATGTTATAATGAATGGAGGGAGTAGGATACGAGTTGCTAGCTATATGTTTCGTTATGTACGTGTAGACTTGGGATATATGATATAAAGAATCAATAATGTATTTTTATCCAAAGAATAGATAATGTTGTATATGTGTTATGGCATAGGACAGTTTATTTCTACATGTGCGCACATGTATATACGACTTATGGCACTAACGGTGTTTTGATTGTTCAATTATTCGGTCAAAATGTTAAGTGCAATAATAATGTACGTAAGCTGCTGACTCCCCCACTGCATTTTCCATTTGTCACATACATGTATGATCTACACATTCTTTTCTTTTTCACATACAATCCTCCATTCATAAAATAATTAGTGAGTATTGAAATAATCCAATGTCAGATTTGCTGACCTTTTTTGTAATGTTTTTTTGCAAATATACAAATAAATACTACATTTTAAACTACATTTGATGGCACATTAAGTAGTAAAATTTTTAATTTACGCAAATTTTTCCTTTAACATTAACATCAATTTAAAAATAGTAGAAAAATAGGATTTTAATTGTTTATAAAAAGAAAAAGTTTATTTTACTCTTCAATCAATTCACTGTCTATTTTAGCCAAAAAAAGTTTATTTAATCGATTGGTGGAAGAATCTTTTTTTAGGACAATTGGTGGAAGAATCTAATTTTCGATCGATCGAAATAAGGGATTTTATTTTAGACGATTGCAGCAAGAGAGTCTAATTTCAGTCAATTGGAAAAGGTAAAATAATTTTTTATACACAGCAAAGCAAACATAATTGAAAGTTGCCTAGAGGGGGTGAATAGGCAAGCTACAATAATTTCGAAAATCACAACACTTAAAACCTAGTTAGTCAGTCCAACACGGAACTTCTCTAAAATATGGAACTTCCGTCTTTAACGGAACTTCCGTTATGGACTTGAGGGGAGGAACAAGATAATGAAAGCTAGAAGTAAATCTTACAAATCCATTTGAATAGAAAGTTTCCTCCACCTGCTAGGAGTGTTATGCCTGCAGAAATCGATAAACAATGCCCACACAAGTAGATCGGGCCAAATATAGCACAAGCACCAAACAAGAACAAAGAACAAGACACAACAAGCAAGAGAGCACAAGAGAGACGCTGGATTTGTTTATCGAAGTTCGGACCCCTCACAAAGAGGTTCCTACGTCTCCGTTGAGGAGCTCACAAAGAGCCGGGTCTCTCTCAACCCTAATCCTCCCCAAGTGACCACCAAGGTCAAACTTGGTTTTCTTCTTCTTCTTGCTTGATTCCTTTCCTTCCGGAGGTGAATCACAACCTTCACAAACTCCCCAAGGCTCACCACAATCTTGGGAGCTCTAGGGTGACACCTAACCAATCTAGGAGAACAAATCTCCAAGAGTAACAAGTGAAGTAGAGATTGCTTGCTAGGGAAAAATGTGATCAAGGTTGGGATGATGCTTCTCAAGCTTGGATTTAGGATGGGGCTCTCAAATTTGACTTGGATCTCAAAAAGAGTGAAAGAGAGATGAGAGCAAGAGCTTGAGGGAGATGTGAGAGTTCAAAAAGCACCAGACAAACCCTAAGGAGTGATGGGGAGGTCTATTTATAGGAGTGGGTCCAAAAAGAGCCGTTGCTAGGGTTTGGTCGGGCAAATAACTGAACTTCCGCTTTTGGCGGAACTTCCGTCAAAAACCTCTGGAAATCTCGGAAGTTCCATAGCAAGACGGAACTTCTCTCTTGACAGATTGTGAAAAATACTAAGTGTAAAATCCCAAGACGGAACTTCCGTCTTGGGTGGAAGTTCCGTGAAAAACCTCCTCGAAAATCTCGGAACTTCCGAGTTGGAGGCGGAACTTCCGTCTTGTCCGAGTGTGATCTATTTTGACTCTTTAGACTTTGATCTTTTGGCTTTTTGAGTGGTTTGGTTTTATCCAAGCTTTGATTTGGGTAACTTGAGCACATATTCCCTACATGAAAGACTAAATCACCCCTTTTATAGTTTGGCAATCCTAGACTCAAAGAACTATAAAATCTAATTTAAGCTTCTTTTTGAGTCCATCTTTTGACTTTTGTATGAGGGGCTATCAATCTTATAACGTGATTTACTTGACTTCAATATCCCGCACATTAGCTCAATGAAACATTAGACATCTTAATTATTTGTCATTTATCACCAAAACCCACTAGGAGGCCTATTTGCATCTTCAATAATCTACTTATATATTATAAACGCAACCCACTAAGTATCATTTATTTCTATTTCTCTCTTCTCACGTTGAGCCACGCCACTTATATATTATAAACGCAATCCACTAAGTATCATTTATTTCTATTTCTCTCTTCTCACTTTACAAATGGTCTAACCCTCACAATGCATCAAAGGCTTATCATGGAGTACGGGTTACAAATACCACCACCTCAAGTTGTTATTACTAGTTCATCTCATAAAATGATTCTTTAATGTTCTCACCCACTAAAGCATATATTTCTTCAATGTCAATTATCTAACATGATTTAACTTGGCCACATTGTACCGTGAGATATCATCCTAATTGCATAATATTACATCTTATTTTATTATGAACATGATCTGTATATTTTAAGTTATGTCATAACATGCACTATACAGGTTAATTAAAGAAGTATTCATATATTCCGCAGCATTGCGCGGAGCATTCTTCTAGTAAGCTAAAAAAACTAAAGACAAAAACAAAACAAGCGTCCACCAAACAAGCTTCTGGGACCCTCCGCCCGTTCCGTTCCGTTACCAAACGTGACAGCACAAGAGGCCGGCCCCGTGACGAGCAGGCGTGACGACCCACGGACCACGGTCCTCCTCCTCCCCCGCGACGACCTGACCGTTGCGAGCCCTAGCCGCTCCCCGTTCCTCCTGTTCGCGCCCTTCCCGCACCTCACCAACCCCGCCGCCGCGGCGGCGGCTAAATCCGCGGAATTCGGGATGATCCTGGAGCAGGTCGACGAGGAGGAGGTGCCCGGGGCGGCGGCGGCGCCGGTGGTACTGGCGCCGCCGGCCAACTTCGGGATGGTGGACACGGGGGTGTACCGCTCGGGCTTCCCCGACGCCGCCAGTTTCGGCTTCCTCCGGGGCCTCCGCCTCCGGTCCGTCGTGTGAGTACCCTGGTTTCTTTGGCTATACTATTAGATTAGATCGGATTCCGCGGATTGGTTTCTGGTCTCCTCGGTGGTGCTGATGCGGCGGCGGCGGCGGGTGGGTGGGTCTTGTTCACTGCAGGTACCTGTGCCCGGAGCCGTACCCGGAGGCCAATTCCCAATTCCTCAAGGCGGAGGGGATCCGCCTCTTCCAGTTCGGGATTGAAGGCAACAAGGTGGGTGGTGTGACTACCTATTTTCCACATACCTCCTTTTTTGCCCTTGAATCTGCAATTCTTTTCTATTGAATAATCTATTGCTTGGATAAATTCGGTTTACTCGGTTACGATCCGATGGTAGTTCGATTAATGTGATGTGGAGTGGATGAGATCCTATTTTTGTGCCGTGTCAATTTTAGTTAAAAAATAGGGTTAATTTGATCCATACCACTATAAATTTCACGGTTTGGAAATCTACCACTGAACTTTTAATAATTAGGCACGTGCCATTAAACTTTTGTTTGGATTGGAAATATGCCACTATCTACACTTTTGAATGTTTTAGACCCACCAGTATGAGTGTATGACTCCGTACTTCCATATGTCCCGTTTTGCCCCTGTCTCATCCACTTGAACCTCTCAGCCTAGCTCCCATCAGGCCATCACCATGGCCGCCTCTGCGTTCTATATCTACTTCCTCACCCACCGGCATCAGCAACGTCGCCATTCTGCCCATCTCCTACTCCCCCATGAAGTTGGCCTCGGGGCCATTGCCATCCTGGACGCAGGCAACCCTGGGCATCCATTTCAGTTCGTGCCGGCACTGGATGATTCTTGGCAGCACTCAATCAAATCCGATGAAAAAGAAACAATTTCACAAGTACATGTACAGCAGGATATTCCAATAGAGGACAATTTCAGAAGCAACACCCGTCCACACCTACTAGCTATCTCCAAGGAAAAGGCAAGCAAGGAAGGTTCTGTATGAAAGCGGAAGCAAAGGATGGAGGACGGGGGATTCACTAGAGCACGCGAAAGATGTTGTGGATTTCCCTGTCGATTTACTCGAGCTTTGGGGTCATGGGCAAGTCGCTCGCCATGGCGTGCTCATGCTCCGTCACTGGTCCAGCAACTGGCAAGGTCCATGACAGGCTTCGAGATGCCAAAACAGATGAGACAGGGTAAAACGGGACAGGTGAAAATACAGAACCCGGCTGGTGGGCCTAAAATGTTAAAAAACGTTGATAGTGGCATATCTCTAACTCGAGCAAAAGTTTAATGGCACTTACCCAATTAATGAAAGTTCAGTGGCATATTTCCAAACCTTGAATTTTTTAATGGCATGGATCAAATTAACCCTAAAAATTACTAGTAGCTTCCATGTAACATTGGTATTATGTACCAACCTCTTCAAGTATATCTTGTAAAGGATAATATTAAGTCAGTGTATTATCAGCGCTTTCCTTTGTGGTACTTGCCTAAAGGCTTGTGGAGAGATGATCAGCTTTTGGCTATATTCCCTGCCATAATGGGTAATTCCTCTAACTAGTATGAACATGTTATATTAATGTGCAAAATTAATAAGTTTAGTTGTTTTCCTTATTGATGATTTAAGTGAGCTATTATAGATAGATACAAATTTATCACGAAGGATCCATCAATAGAAATGTTGACAAATTTGCCTATTGTTGATCGATAGTCACCGCCGTCATATCATATTGCTTGATACACCTTATTAATATTCTGACTTGTAATCTATGTAATGTTAAAACTTCTATTACTATTGTATATGGTAATTATTGCTGTTGATCTCTTGATTCTTGTACTCATTAATCAGGAAGTTCAAAATCATTCAAATGTTTGCATCTGCAGGACCCATACGTGTCCATACCTGTGGATGCCATCATGGGGGCTCTTAGGGTCTTGCTTGGTACTTATTTAGGCTCCATCTTTTCCATTTCCCTGTGTTGCGGTCTTCTACTTTTACATTATTATCATGAATCAATCTTATACATGTTAGTAATTGATTCCTTATTGTCTCAGATGTACGGAACCACCCAGTTTTAATCCACTGCAAAAGAGGAAAGGTACCAATAAATTTTATTGTAAACTGAATTGCTATTTGTCACATTTCATTGTCCTGATTTCTGTGGTCTGTCTTTAGCACCGCACTGGATGCCTAGTTGGCTGCTTCAGAAAGCTGCAGAATTGGTGCCTTTCCTCAGTATTTGAGGAGTATCACCGCTATGCTGCCGGCAAGTCACGGTTGTCAGACATGAGATTTATTGAGTCCTTTGATGTCTCCTGCATGAGGGATTGCATGCTCAGGCTCATCTATCGCTACCATGACTGTCTTCAGAAAAGCAAGCGCCTATTGTATGAGGAGAGATAACGGTTGTGGGACGAGGACATATCTCCCTGACTTGGAAGTGTCGTCATAGCAGGGACTGCTGCACAAGTTGTAACACAAGTCGCCAGGCATTTGTTGATTCTTTTGTATCTTCTTCATTCATGCCTTGGTTGGTGTCAATATCCAGGAGTCATTGAGCATTCTTCTTTCATACCAGGCATTTGTTGATTCTTTTGTATCTTAATTCATGCCATGATGTCAAATTGTCAGTATCCTGGAGATTCAATGAGCATTGGTCTAAATTTAGTCGAGTTGCTGTATTACTGTGCTGTCAACCATAGCGGTTATTGAATTTCATTGTTCTTTTCCCTCGAAGCAGTTTGCCACCTCAAATGATTTTGACATTGAGAGATTAACAGTGGTGTCTGATTTACGTGCTACACTAATTTTATTATTCCTGGGAAAGTTGGTTCTTCGTTTTGCCTAGTCCATTGTCAGAGATGGAATCAAACACCAAACAAACCCAGTGGAACTTTGGCATATGAAAATTAGGTATGTCCGTTAAATTGATACATTTATGTAGGTTGTATCCACCTGTGCGCTTTGAGGTTTTAGTTGGAGCATGGAAATATCTCTTGTCTGTATAAGATAATATAGCTGGGTCCAAGTCTACTAGTATCATTTTTTTCTATGCACGAAGTATGCTACAACTTGGAAATGTATGCATCTGCAAATCTCAATTGTAATATATTTTACACATTGAGATACAATAAGTTTATAATAGTATCTCCTTATATTAGTGTTCTACAAACAAAAGCACAAAAACACAGTGCCTAATAGCCAAAAATCTATAGTTTTGCGGTGTAGGCAAACTTGAAATGCGCTATGTGCTACTGATAATTTCGCCTGTTTTATAAGAGGAGGTTCTGTTCTTGATTTTCGTTCTAGTCCAGTTTATTTTTTCGGCTATTCCGTGTGAACCACAAACTAATTACAGATAGTTGTGCTTTCTCCAGATATATACATTCCTACGGTACCCTGGAACAACGTCCAGACTACCAACGTAGCAGATTCTGTTTCCACGTGGCAAGACAGAAATGGCGCCAAGTAAGCAGCCAGTGCAGGGAGGAGATCTACACGTGGTCAGATAAGGGATAGGGTTGCTTGCTCCGTGCATCCAACGAGCGCCACACAGTCCTGAGCCATATCTCAGTTGCATGGCCCATCTGTCCAGGCACGCCACAGATTTTCTCCTCCACTGAGGATCAAAAGATCACAAACTTTAATTGGGCCGTCGCAGGGAGACCTCTTCTACCATTTTGCAGGAAGAGCTTCCAGATCTAGAGAGAGAGAGAGAGAGGAAGAGGACGACATGGCTACCGCTTACGCTCCCATGGCGAGCCAGGTGATGAAGAGCGGCTTGGTGCAGTCCAGGCCAAGGGGGCTGTCCGGCGCTGCGCTCACCAGGCGGCCACGTTTCACCGTGAAGGCCATCCAGCCTGAGAAGGTCAGTGTTCGTAGGGGAGCAAAGCAATCAGAAATTTTTAGTTGACTCGATCTAGTGCTCAATATCCCAGACGATTCTTAGCTCAAAACTTGTACTGTTCACTTTAAACTGCTTCAAAATTTGTTGTTAATTTGCAAGTTTATTACCCCCATGGATTGTTAGACAGCTTGGTTTTTCCACTTCAAGCGGTACTATTCAGGTCTCTTGCTTCTTCGTACGAATAAGCTAGTCATTTGTCGCAAAAAAAGAAAGAAGGAATAAGCTAGTCATTTTCTTAGATAGATACTAAGAATTTAGATAGCACAAATGCTTAGTTGCGACCGAGTTTGATGTCATGAACAATAAGAGTGATCATAAGAGTTTCTTTTGTAGTAAAAGTTAACTGGTTTGCATTGCCTCTTACTCTTGTGCCTTTTTCGCATGTACAGGCAACATACCAGGTGGTGCAGCCCATCAACGGCGACCCCTTCATCGGCAGCCTGGAGACTCCGGTCACCTCTAGCCCGTTGATCGCGTGGTACCTCTCCAACCTCCCGGCCTACCGCACCGCCGTGAACCCGCTCCTCCGCGGCATCGAGGTCGGTCTCGCCCACGGCTACCTCCTGGTGGGCCCCTTCGCGCTCACGGGCCCACTCCGCAACACGGAGGTGCACGGCCAGGCCGGCGTCCTGGGCGCCATCGGGCTGGTGACCATCCTCAGCGTCTGCCTCACCATGTACGGCGTGGCCTCCTTCAACGAGGGCGACCCGTCCACGGCGCCCACGCTGACGCTCACCGGCCGCAAGAAGGAGGCCGACAAGCTCCAGACCGCCGACGGCTGGGCCAAGTTCACCGGAGGCTTCTTCTTCGGCGGCGTCTCCGGCGCCATCTGGGCTTACTTCCTGCTCTACGTGCTCGACCTCCCCTACTACTTCAAGTAGACACGCACGTGCTTTTGTAGCATCATTTATGTGTGCGATGCGTTGATAGGTGATGTGGTGTGGTTGTTTCAACCACTGTATAAATGAATTTGCGCGAATGGATACGGCTGTAACTTGAAAGTGCTAATTTTTCATTTACTTGGAGCACAAAACGTGTTTTATATATTCTGGAAATGGACGACGGTGAATCTCCTAATGATCAAACTCCTTTTGAAATTTGAATGGATTCGATAATTTAATTTAGGGTACCTGAAATGATGTTTAGTAGTAAACAATAAGTTACTTGAAATCTTGTGGAATTAGTTGTCGCTGTGGTCTTTGGTGACAAGGGTTAATAATTTATAGTTTAGAAATCACTTGAACCTAATTTTTGAGTGATGAAGGGCCCGGTACTGATTTTTTAGATTTTTTAGATAATGGAAACAATTTTACATCGTTTCCGGCCTTTGCAAAGTGCACATAACCTGGTTTTCATTATTTCAAAAATACAGTCATACGACTGCCCAACGACAAACTAATCAAGAAGAAGCCAGCCTATTATTAAACTTCCAACAAAAACTTGCAAACAACTCCAAGGCCACCACCTCAATGAAGTGCAAGTTGCTCGGATATCATTTCTGGTTTCCTCACACTACAACAACGCCCAATACCGCAGCCAGGTATATTCTCCTGAATAAAGCTTGCAAAACCGATGAATATCTTACATTGTTAAAACATATATCATTCATGCATCGTCAAATGGCCCAACAAATGACCGCCACCCCCACTAAGATTATCTTACGTGCTTTCAAGGCAACATGTGGAAGTCAATTGCTCGCTATATGCGCCATAGATCTAGGTGGGGTAACCCCTGTAACTACTTGTACCACCCTCCAAAGATCTCTAGCATGATGGCGATCAAAGAAAAGATGTTGAATTGTCTTATCTTGATTGCAATAACAACATTTATGATTGCCCTTCCAGTTCATCTTTGTCAGATTGTTCTTTGTTAAGACTACCCCATGTGTGAGGTACCAAAAGAAAATCTTAATCTTAAGGGGACATTTTAGTTTCCAAATTCCTTTATTACGAAAGGGCACGTCTTGGTTTATTAGATAGCTATAAATCAAAGGGGTCAAAAAAATATGCATCTTATGAAGCTTCCACACACTCGTATCCCTTTCATTAGTCAAGGTTATTCGGGAGACTTGAGCCACGAGTGCATCATATCCCGTGCGTTCTATCCCGATCAAATCCCTCTAGAAGGAGAGATTCTACGGTTGTTGACCCATTACCACGTCAACCGTATCGTGGGGACCGTAGGCAACATGGAACAAATTATGATAAACCTCACAAAAAGGATGGGTACAACACCATATGTCTTCCCGAACCTTTTTTTGGCTCCCGTCCTTTATCTTAAAGGAAACGCAAGTGAAGAACACATCCTTGACTCTCGAGGCCACGCGAGGGAGTTTCCTTGTTCGTTGGGCTAATGTTCTCGAACCCGGATATTTATTCCGGATAAGAGTTTGCCATACGCCTTCCTCATTTAGGAGTTTGTACAACCACTTACTAAGTAAATACTTGTTTTGGACCTCTAAGTATACGATGCTAAGTCCTCCTTGTTCCTTGGGTCGACACATTAAGTCCCACTTGGCTAGGCGGTATTTGTGCATATTTTGCATCCTTGCCAATAAAATTTGGAATGTACCGAATCTAGGACTTTGAGAACTTCCTTTGGAATTTCGAAGAAAGACATCATAAACATTGAAAGACCGCTAAGTACCGAATTAATCGAGTTAGCCGCCCGCTATATGAAAGGTGTTTAGCCTTGTAGCAATTGAGTCTTCCTTCGAACCTTTCCATTATTATTCTCCAATAATTATTACTTGGGTTTTTTGTGGTGCATCGGAATCCCTAGGTATCGGAAAGGATATTCTCCCATCTTGCAACCGAAAAGTCTCGAGTATATTGATCTTCGAATTCTTTTGCCTCCCCATAACAAAACAATTCACTCTTGTGAAAGTTTATCTTGAGATCGGACAAGCTGTTCGAAGGCACACAAGAACAGTTTCATGTTTTTCGCCTTCTCAATGTCATGGTTCATAAATAGGATGGTTTCGTTGGCATATTGCAAAATAGACAACCCATCATCCACTAAGTGAGGGATTATACCATCAATCTATCCATCATTCTTTTCTCTTTTAATAAGCACAACTAGCATATCAACCACAATGTTGAACAAGTATGGGAGACATAGGATCCCCTTGGTGCAATTCTTTCTTTGTCCGGAACTAGTGTCCAATGTCATCATTTACTTTGATGCCAACACTACCACCAGAAATGAACCTTTCTACCCAACGACACCACTTAGGAGAGAATCCCTTCATTCGTAATGTCCGTTGTAAAAAGGACTTTACACGACCACTTAACTTTATCGTAAGCCTTTTCAAAATCAATTTTGAAAATGACTATGTTAAGCTTCTTTGTGTCATGAATTGTCTCGTGTAGAATGACAACTCCCTCCATTATGTTGTGCCCAGGCATGAAAGCCATATGAGAAGGTGAAAATAGACCCAACTACTGCATTAATTCTATTAGTGCCAACCTTTGTAAAGATTTTGAAGCTGACATTAAGCATACAAATAGGCCGGTATAGTTGTATCGTTTTAGCATCTTCAGACTTGGTAATAGCGTAATTATACCAAAGTTAAGGCTAAAAAGAGAAAGGTTCTCCTTATGGAAATCCGAAAAGAGGTGGAAAAGATCCCCGTTAAGGACTTCCTAGAAAACCCGATAGATCTCGACGGGAAAACCACCCGGCCCAGGAGATTTATTGTGCTCCATTTGAAACACTCGCCTCCTTGATTTCCTTTTTGGTAAAAGGGGTCGTCGGTATCTCATTTTCTAACTCGGTCATTTGTGGGATATCCTCTGTCTCGGATTCAACCATAGTGAACAAAGTCTCAACACGGGAGCCAAACAAGTCTTTATAATAACTTGTGATATATGTCTTTAGCTGTTCATCACCAACAATAATCCCATCTTCTTGTTCTAATTTGAAGATACGTTATTTGCGATGTTTGCCATTCGTAACCAAGTGGAAAAATCTGGTGTTATTATCACCTTCCAACAAGGTTTTGAACTTAGCACGTTCATACCATTTGATCTCCTCCTCTCGTAGTAGAGTCACTAGTCTCTCCTTCGGATGGTGCTTTCAATTGATCTCGGCATTGGACGAGAGGGAGGACTCGCTTTTTATCAAGCGAGTCGATCAAGGAGATTATTTTCTTTTTCTCCTTCTTATAGTGACCAACTGTGTTTTTCGCCCACTCCCAAAGGTGTTTTCATATACCTCTAATCCTATTTTGCCAACGTTCCAAACTGGAGCGTCCATGGTTAGTTGATTGCCAAACATTTGCAACCATATCATAAAACCCCTCCCTAAGGAACCACCCTCTTTCAAATCTAAAACGGGGTGTCTGTCCATATGGGTAGATGGTCCCTTACCGAGATGATCGGGGTATGATCCGACCGGCTTCGTCCCTAGCCTATAAGGTAGATAGCGGAATTTTTTTCTCCTACTCCATGCTTACGAGGACTCGGTCGAGCTTCTCAAACATAGGGTCGTCCCCATGTCTAGCCCATGTGAACAGACGTCCCGACATTTCAATCTCTCTCAAATTGAGAACATTGGTGACCTTATTGAAAACATCATGCCATTTATTATCGAAATTGTCGGTGTTTTTTCCCGCGGTCCTCTCATAATATCAAATCCCCTCCCATAATATAAGGGAGAGTTTCTCGCGAGCAGGAGTTAGCAAGCTCAATGAGAAAGGATTCCTTGTGCTCGGGCTGTGCTGGTCCATAAACCACATATAAGACCCACTTGAATCCGTCCTCTTTATTCCGAAGGCTAAATTTGACATAAAAGTCCGTGACGCCCCACTCGAGGAATACACTCGTGTATACATACCAATCTATGGAATAGTAGTACGTACACACATAGATGATACAAATTGGATACAACAACCTTTATTAATTCCTCGAGAGGGATACAACTACGGGATTCATGGTTTGGATTACAATCAAAGAGGTGGGAAGACCAGCCTCACATAAAACAAAACACACTCGGAAAGCTTCATGCACTCCATAGGCAACATCGAGCGAGGTGCATGAGCAACTCCTCATCTTCATAATAATCTCCATCTCCGTTTGAATGATTAAGCAACGAGTGAGTACATGATGTACTCAACAAGCTCTACCACTAGCAATGGATAATAATATACATGTATTTGGATGTGGTCAAGGTAAGGTTAAGGTTTTGCGGAAAACGCGGATGCAATGGGCTAACTATAGAAACAAAGAGGTTCTTGAAGGGGACACCATTTTATAACTTTAGTTGGTTGGACGTGTGGGAGATATTCATCGATCCCGACAGTTCACATAATTTTAGATGAGCCTTCCGACCGAAGGTCATAACAGCTACGGCACTACAGGCTAACACCATTTCCAAAACTTACGGGCACAAGGCTGCCTACTCACACCTCAAGGGTATAGTATCTATGGCTAATCAACGAGAGCTCAAGGTTTGGTGTATCAATATACCGTGACAACGGACGTCCGGATAGTTTAATACACTCTGCAGAGGTTGGTACACTTTATCAACAAGATATATGTTATTAGATACGGATCACATAATGCCGCCACCGCAACTAGGCACGCCCACAAGTCCAACCCGAATGCCCAAGGATCCGACGGATATGACACAAGCATACCGTCCACCATATATGTGCCAAGTACTTGGACTTCACCAACTAAACGATCTCCGGACCTCCGTCATCTACTACATCCGGTGGAACTTCTTGCTACGTAACCCAAGGTTTAGTGCACGATCCTGCCCATAACGAGGTTATGTGGTTGTACACTAAATCACCAATTTGGTGTTCGAAGAACCGATCCTTATATGGCAGGGCAAACACTCATCCATCGTAAATGGACATCACCTAACATCAAGTACTCTACACTAGTCTTAGGATTTTCGCCCACGACTCGTAACTTTTCCACCCAACTTCATCTTAACATAGTTGATCTAATCACCCACCCATCAACACACATACCACCAAACTCGTTTTCACACATTTCCATAAACAAGGTGTATGATGATAGATAGTAACATTTCCTAAGGATGATACTACAATATTATCATTAGCATAGTTAACAATAATATCTAGGTTGAGCTAGTGGTCTAACCACAATCAATGGTATAATGTTCATACCTATAGTGATTTGAACATTATCATACAACAACCGGGTTCTAGCAAAATAATTGCAAGGATTTATGCATATAAGAGTAGCTATACTAGATAGGTGCGAGAATAATCAGATTAATAGGATCGGTTATGATCAAGGAATTGATAGAGCTTCCACTCTAACGCGCCCATGAAGTCTTCCTCAAAGTCCGGGTCCTTTGGCTTCGCTCTCCTCGTCTACGGACGGCGTTAAAATACGTAAGCTAACGTCACATGAAATAGTGAAGACAAAAAGTAATAACAAGGAAAAACCAAATAAAATGAGGTGAAGAGGAAGGCTTCGGGGCCTAGGATTTGTTACGACGATTCCTACGGTGTCGGAATCTCCTAAAACGGAACTACGGTTGAAACGTTATGGCTATCGGAAGTTCTAGGGTTGTTTTTGTAAAATAGCCACCTATTTGTAATTTTAGGAAAAGTACAGGGGGCTTTTGTAAAAATCTAGGGGCTCTTAACCAATATTAGGAAAAGGCAGGCGGTCTATGTAAAAAGTGGATTTAAAGGGATTCGGGATTTATTTTCCTACGGGGAAATTGTGGAATATGTCCATGGACCCCCGTGGACCGAGCCGGTGAGCCGGTCGACGGGTCAACCGTGGACTCGTAGGCGGCCCGGCTAGAGGTCTCACGGGAATCGTCGATTATGGTGGCTGGAGGTGGTCGGAGGGGGTGGGGACCTACGTCGGGGGTCGGTGGACCGTGGAGGAGTTGGCCGAGGGGAAGGCGAGGCGTGGCGGCGTCGGATGAGGATGAGCCGACCGGCTGAATGCTCGGGCGGCGGTGGCGCTAGGCGGATGCGCACGCGCGGGGCCGGGAGGTGCGCAGTGGTGCGGTAGGGCTAGGCGGAGGGGGATTGAGGCGGCGCCGCGACAAAAGGGAAGAAGGCGATGGGTGGCGGAAGGTGGTGAGGTCGGGGAGGTGGGGAAACGGGGAAAGGGAGTAGCGCTTGCCCGCTGGCGTGCGGAGGAGGGGTGCGGCTAGCAGGTTGGGAAGGAGTGGCTTTTATAGTGGAGGTGGCACGGGCGCGACCATGGCGTGATGGCGACCGAGGCGGCGGTGGCACGACCCGCGGAGCGGGGAGGGGACCTGCTATAGGGTATGGCGAGCGGCAGCCACGTGGCTCTCGGCACATGGTGACGTGTGCGCGTTGCGACCGGCTCGAGGCGGGCGGTGAAGGGGGCCGAGCGCGGAGCAACGTGCGAGCGAGGCGCGGAAAACGAGGGGATAAGGCGGCGCTCGCGACCAACGTAAGGTGGCGTCATGGGCACGGGTGCGGGGTTGCGGGGTGTGCGCGGGACACGGTGGTGGCGGCGGTTGCGGAGGTGGGGGTCGAGTCGAGCTGGGCTGGGTCGAGGGAAGGAGGGGCCCGGGCCGGGGAGGAAAAGGGTAGGGTTGGCCCGGAAGAGGGTTTAATTCCTTTTCTTTTCTTTTTCTTTCTCTCTTACTCCATAAATCAAAATTAAAAACAAATAAAATCCAATAAAGCAAAATAGAATCAATCAAGACAAAAGCAAGGCAATTAAAGAAAAGCAACCAGTTTTCAAGTGTTGGATTTTATTTTTAAAATTCTAGAGATATTCTAGCTATAGGTTTAATTTAAATTTTAATCCTATTTATTTTTGAAAATATTTTTCCTGAACAAAATGAAATGATTTATTTGGTGTATTTTAAATGGCCAAAAATCGGGGTGTTACACCCGTCCAAAATAGAGCCAATGTCAAATATCGTCGGGTGCACTCCGAGGAGTATTCCGCCTAACCGCCCTCGAGGTGCCATACTATGCCATTTGTAATCACGACCAACACAAAAGTTCTTAAGGGTCGAATTTGGGAAATCATCCCGACTTGTCTCCAAGAGAGCAATAAAATTTATTCCCTCTTCCCTCACCATTTTCGACAAATATCCGTGGCTTAGGCAAGTCCGAAAGATCTCTACTATTCTAGAAAACTCCTTTCATCGGACACACTTGTTTTGACGGGGTGATTGGTTTTTTAGATGGTTTACCCACCTTTTTCTTCCTGTCGGAATGGGATTTTTTCTTGCGAGGTACTGCTTCCGGATCACAACATAAATGATCTTGTCCCTCTTCATATGCATCCTCCATTTAATCACCACAAGCATGGTTGAGTGTTGCATCGAAATCATCCACATCCCCGACATTCAAGTGTTGTTTATTGTTACCTCTATTGTTACCCTTAGTTGACACTGGAACCTATCAATTTCTATGTTTTTTAGAGAAACAATAGAATTGGAAATTTCACTATGATCTCTACCCATAGAAACCCCTAAGTTGCTAATCCTAAACGAAACTAAAGGATTACTGAAAGAGGTAAAAGAGTTAGTACCTGGATGTTCGCGGTTCCTCTTTGCTGCCATTCGCTCCGTCTTCGCAAGAGTATGGTCATCTTGCCTTGCCAAGGAGCGCTTGCTACGCCGCGGGGTCAAGTTAGGCGGGGGAATAGAGAGGGAATACCTCCCCTTTGTCTCCGTCACCTTAGGTATTGCCCCCAATCGCCAAGAAGCCAGCACAGGCGGTGGCTTCCTAGCAATCGCATCACATGTGAGCAGCTTAGAGCCCGCAACCTCCTCATTCACCCGGTTCTCATCCGGTGAGGCACCGACCCCTTTAGCCGGCGGCATCCCCTCCTAGGACACCGAACTCGGGACGGGGACCTCCAACTCCGATGCACAAAGAGCAGCTGCAGGTTTAATGACGCTGGATCCGTCATTCTCCTCCAAGGCCACCTTGAGGCTAATCTCATGTAGTAGCTTGTTCACCGCCGAGTCAAGAGAGCCTCTTCAACCATCCGAAGCCCCCGACGGTTGGTGGCGGCTTAGATGTCGCAGTGGCATTGGAGCTGTCCAAAGATGTACCTATGTTCCCTTTGCTAAAGATAACGTTGTCCTCTACAACGAGTCACCGGAGCCAACGTTTGCGCAATGAATGTCGCTACCGGTTCAGCGAGCAATCCCTCGCTGCCGCCGCCAGGTGCTGTCACCCGCGCGATCGCTGGAGCATCAATGTGCTCCTTGCCCTGCCTAGTACAAATGATAGTGCCTAGTGGTGGCATGGTCGGGGGAATGGACAGCCCGTCGGAGGCTTCGAGGTAGAGCAGGAATACGAGAGGGCTGAATGGTTGGGAAAAAAAAATCAGAATTCCAGTATGGTTCAACTTTTTCAGCCAGAGATTTACACATATGTTGTTAATAGCAACTTGAAATACTGTACACTTTACCAATCTATGTACAAAATCTTACCTGATTATTTCTTTTTGTTGATTTATTGCTGATTTGACAACTAATTAGATGTTTTCTCCAGTAGTAGTGTAGGGTGATGTGTCAATGGAACATGCAATTAGCTAAAGATTGTGTCCTGATGGAAGAAATTGAAGCCCGTATTCCACATGTGGTTCATCTATTCAAAACACAAATCTTATGTTTGTTTACTGTTGTTGAGTCATTCTACTCTATATCTCTACTTGCCTACTAAACATAAATGGTTTCTTTTGTCTGTCTTATTGCTTACAAAAACTACTTAGGTGATTTCTCCTGTAGTTTTGGATGCAATGTCATCGAAATTGAAATCTCTAATGGTTTAGTATAAACGTTGTGTAGACCATCTTGAGACTTTGAGGGATACTCCCTTCATCAACAAATGTAAACATATTTCTCTTGAGACCAACACACATTATCCCTTTCAACCAATGCTTATTGTGAGTAGTGTGTTCTCCCTAACATAGTTGACTCCTCTCCATTTAGCAAGTGTGATCCCCTGCATCTGTCACAGCTCATTCAGATCCTACCATTTGGTTTCACAGGAAAAGAAAGGAGGGAATCCCTTCTATGCTCCTAAAAAAAAGTTTCATTCCCTTTTGCGCCATTGCTTGAGATTTTTCGTCCCCTGTGTGCCACTCCCAAATAACAACATATTGTAAAGCTAATTTTCTTCAAAGATGCACCATAAACAAATTGTACAATATAATACAATGGTAAATATAATTATGGATATTTTTTTCAGAATTTAATTGAGTTATTTAATGCAACTAAAAATTTAAGATAAATTGAATTTATAGTATAACAAAAATTCTTCATCACTATTCAATATATCACCGTAAAAGTCGGTTCAAATATTGAATCAATGAAAGTCTTCTTTCAAGCTCATAATAGTAGGGCAGAAAAATAAATCACTGAAAGATAGGAAAAAATCGGTTGGGAGTGGAATACAAGGAAAGAAATATTTGAAGTGGAGGCACATAAGGAAAAAATAATTTTTTAGTAGCACAGGAGGGAAAGAAATTTTTTTCAGGACATATAAAGGATTCACTCGGAAGGAGAGCCTATGATCTACTTTGATAAAGCATCCAGTAGTATTTGTGGTCGATTCCTAAGGTGACTATCTGGTGGACATCAATTATGCTCATTATATAGGGACTGAGACTTTATTTCTTTGAACATGCACATAGATTCTCCTTCCAGTCGATTCATTTTTCCTGAACTTGAGCTTCTTTTAGTATCAATTTGAAAGTTTTAAATAGGCAATCCACAATTAATCCTGAAATCACAAGCTTGGGAGCTCTTCGGGTGACGCCTAACCGTCTAGGGGATGAATCTCCAAGAGTAACAAACACAATAAGCGTTGATGTCCAAGTGCTTGAGGAATGGAGATGAAGCTCTTTCAATCTTTCTCAATCCCCTCACAAATCCGCCAACGATTGAAGTGGAGAATCAAAGGGAGTGAGGATGAGTTCTTGGGTGAGTTTGGGAGTGTATTTCGAAATGGGGGAGTTGCCAACCGGCCAAAGGAGGAAGGGACATCTTTTTATAACCGTGGTAACAAAAAGAGCCGTTGGCTCGATCTAGGTCGGACTTTGTCCGACGGAGTCCGGACATTGTCCGGTAGAAGTGGTAGTGTCCTTGGAGTCCGGTATAATAATTCGATGTATACCGGATTTTGTCCGATGGAAGATGTACCGGATATTGTTCGGCAGGACCGGACATTGTCCGGAGGAGGAGTTTGCGAGCTCGGTGTTCGATAGAAAAATCCGGTAGGGATCGGACTTTGTCCGGCATGCTACCTCCGGATATTGTCCGACACGGATCGGACATTGTCCGATTGTATTTCCGGACTTAGGATTTTTCACGGAATAGTCCGAAGGTCTCCGGATTTTCCGAGTACCGGATATTGTCCGATGATTACCGGACATTGTCCGACGGATCGACACTTAGTGAATTTTCTCGGTGGTGTAGGGTTCGTGATCCGATGGAAAATCCGATGGCCTTATGACATTGTCCGAAGGCTCGAATCCGAGTTGGTATTTTTGGATTTTGATTAGGAATTTGCACTTGGTTTCTTCGACACTTATTCTTGTGTGTCCCTCTTGATAGTACGATGTTCCTATACTCAAGATCAAAATAAAAAGCTATTTGGTCTTCATCTTGAGCAATTGCTTTCCTTTTTCCAAGATATTCATTTTTGTCGGCTTTTCATATGAACTTTCTTTTAAACCTTGCTCTCATATTCGTCAATAGACATTCACTGCGCACTTGCTCATTAGAAATATTAGTCCATTTTAATTGTATTGACGTCAATCACTCAAAAACATAATTAGGAGCCTAGATGCACTTTCATAAATCCTGCAGGGATTGACAAACAACATACTCCTCCAATCTGAAAGTCATGTCGTCTCGGACATGGAGAATAGGCTAAAAATGAACTAAGTAAGGATGTCCGAACGACTCGACTATAAGAACAGAGGAGTACCATGCAAGTAGATTGGGTAAAAGGGGAAGGAACCAAAGAAAGAGAAAAAACAAGAACTAGAACAAAAAAAGTCACGGAGATTTTTCACCGGAGTTTGGACTATTCACAAAGAAGTTCCTACGTCTCCGTTGAGGAGCTCACAAAGAGTCGGATATCTCTTAACCCTGATCCTCCCCAAGCCATCACAAAGATCGAGCTTGGTTATCTTCTTCCTCTTGATTCTTTTCCTTAAATCACGTCCTCACAAATGTTCCCAAGTCTCACCACAAATTTGGAGCTCAAAGGCGACGCCTATTCGTATAGGGGACAAATCCCTAAGAGTAACAAGTGAATGAAAGCTTGTGTATGAGAATCAAGATGCTCAAGTGTGGGATTGAATCTTGGAAGCTTTGGATGGTTTAGTTTCTTCTCTAATACTGGGATCTAAAGATTGAGAGGAAGGGAGAAAGCAAGAGAGTTTGTGGAGAGTTCTAGGGTTTCAATTCAAGTCTCGCAACCTTTCACACGGAGTGAGAGAGGTCTATTTATAGGCAAGCCACAAAAAGAGCCGTTGGATGTGTACAGATTGGGGTCGATGGAATTTCCGTGAAAACTCACGGACATTCCATCGATCGTGAGATTAAGGCTTCTAGTCGGGTGATTGACGGAACTTCGTCACCGGGTGACGGACATTACGTCAGAGACTAGTTTCTTCTTTTGGTTCCTTTCTTTGGTTTCTCTCTTTGATTTCATTTGTGGATCTGTTTGATCCAAGGCTTTAGGTTACTTGAGCGTACCGGTTCCCTTTCATACAAGATTAATTCACCTCTCTTGATAGTACAATTTTCCTATACTCAAAAAGATTAAAACTAAGCTTAAAAAATCCTTTTTGAGCCTTTCTTTTTCTTTATTTTTGAGAGACCAACAACCTTGCACATATGATTCTTGTTAAATATAGAACCTGTCATACTTGTAAGAATCATTGAAACTTTTAATCATTTGTCAAAATCACCAAAACACACTAGGGGATCCTAGATACATCTTCAATTTATTTGCCATATCCTCAAAAGGTTTGGCGTTTGTGGACGTCCTTGGATCTCATACAAAAACAGACTAGTTCTACTTTCACGCTTGTAAATCTTTATTTATGATGGAATTTAAAGAAAGAAATTCTTTTAGAATAGAAAATTGTATTCCTTAAAGGACCTTTTGTGGCCCCTAAATTCTATTAGATTTGTGATAAGAGACATTTTCTCTCCAACAATAAATACGACCACATGATAAAACTAAAAAAGGTATCCAAATTTGTGCACGAGAAGGCAAGACCTTAGGACGTTTCCTTGTATGCAACCGAAAAAAATATCAAATACCTCATCGTTGTGTACACAATCACTAAGACTAACATATTATTAAGGTCTTTCTTTAAGCCAGTACTCCCTTTGAAATGTATGTATTTATTGACTTTCAGAAATTATGTTTGATCATTTGCCTTTTTTTGTTACGTTTTATATTTTGATTTAATGATAGACATATTTCAGATGTAATATAGTTTATATATATTTTTAATATTTTTGAATAAGACAAATGCTCAATTATAATTCTAAAAAGTCAACGCATACTTACGTTTTGACGGAAGAAGATTTTTTTTTGCTAAAATACTTTCTACCCTGACCTTTGTGTTCTATTCACAATAATATATAGACCATAAGGCCTCTCAATAAATGGGGAGATCTTGTTTTTTTTTCTCATATCAATTGATTTATTTAATAAAATTTTCTTTAATATGACAGTGCTAAATTTTATAGGCATGTTCGTCTAAAGTCACAATTTGCAAACAACATCACAAATGAAAATTCAACGTTAAAACTTAACATGTTATCAAAAAAAAAAAACGTTAAAACTTAACAGTGGAGCACGATCTCGAAGTGTGCACAGGCGGGCCGCATTTCCACGGGATTCCAGAAGTGCCCTCAGGCCTGGTTCACCACACCTCTCGACTAGTCACCGCCTCTTATCTCCTTCCGGAGAGCCAGCAGCCTCCCCGCCGCCCGCCGCCGCGCCTCGATCCTCAGGTCCAGGTATCTTCGCCCCTGCGATTCCTCTCTTGCTTCTCCTGTCTCGTCCCTAGTTGCCCTCAGCACCACTGGACTTGCGCGGCCAGCGCACGGAGGTCAGAACGGGGGCAACCCTGCCTCCATGTGAGAGCCAAGCTCTCTCCAATTTTCTAGTCTTCCTCCCTTTTGTAGTTGTCATTTAGGATGTATGTGGTGGGGGTGGGGGGCGGTTATGTGATGAGTTTTTCGACCGTGGTGTATTGGCGACGGGGTTGAGGAGATTTCATCCCAATAGGGGATGGGGATGGGGATGTGGATGGAACGGTAGCGGGGTAGCCCCTCGAATCAACTCAAGCGGCAGGAAGCGACGCGAAATCCGGGCAGGCGACCTGGGGGCCGGAGTTCTCCGGGGAGAAGAGAGTAGGGTTTGAGGGGGAGTCTCTCCCTGGCACTAGGTGGGGTGGCTGCCCTACCTCGCCGCCCTTTCGATCCATGAGCTGCTGGCATCGTCACTTCTTTTGGCACTTGCATTCCTGCAATGTTTATGTTAAAGTTCAACATAAATGTAACTCTGCCTCTCTTATATTTGCAGGTGGTGTACTCAAAATCGATAAGGGTGTATCCAGCAAACACCACTCTTATGGCGTTAATACAGTTTAGCGGTGCTTTGGTTCCTAAACTTGGTGAAAAACCTCGGTTGCTACCTACATCGCCGGCAGTTGCAAGGGCAACCTATGCTGATTCGAGAATCCTGGCATTGCAAAATAGGTACGTGTGTGTACAGTTGTGATCTAATTTGACCTTGTATTGTAGTACTCTTTTGGAACATTCACAATAGAACCTGCGGTCTGTTTCATACATTGTTACTTCTGCAGTTTGTTTCTATCTTTTAGAATTGTTGTCAGTTCTTGCTATCCTAGTACTCATTTACCAGTCTTAAAAGTGAACCGTTCAAATTTATGTGACACTCACTGTTTTTGTTCCCTTCATTCATATCCGAGACATGACATCATTGTAATCCTTTGTTAATACTCTGTCTCGAGTTTCCCTGAATCTTCAATAGGTCTCTTTTATAGTTACCCAGGAATACAAGTATAGAACCTGTTAAAATGTAACATACGCTAAATAATTCAAGGGGATTGAATAGACACCCTGCTTTTCGTAAAATCCTGTAACTTATTTGAGTGTTAAATAAAGGAGCATATATTACTCTGCATAAGCGACTGAAGTACTTTTTATTGTCTTTGCATGTGTGCAGGACAAGAGGTAGATGCAAATATCTTGCTCCTAGTTACAGTCTACATTCACATACTTCTTCTGAACAACTAAATCATGTACCATCGTCAAGATTTCGCCATAAAAGAGGATCACGTTTCATCGTCAGGGCTGAAGCTGTGAGTTATTGTAAATATTTATGTGTTATTGCACAGAGTGACCTCGGCTTCTAACATGATTGTAAATATCAAATGACAGGATTTCTATTCTGTACTTGGTGTCTCAAGAAATGCTAGTAAATCTGAAATCAAGAGTGGTTAGTATCTTTTGCTTAGCTTTTCATACTGTGAATTCTTTTTCACTTTGTTGATGTTCTATTTGTCATGTATCAATGCTCCATTGTCTAGTCACTTTTCATACTGATTGTAATTAGGCACCTTGCAATTATCATCTAACTTATACCATACTAATCCTTGTCTTGTGAGCACTTTGATTTTTCGTCCAAGTCATTTGATCCTTCCATTTGCTCTAGTTTCTGTGCATGTATTACAATCAGCACTGCATGATGGTATAATTATCACTTGTAAACTAGGATGTAAAGTAAATAGATCCCCTTTTACAAACCTATCCATTTGAACTCAATTATAATACACTTTCTTTGCACTCAGTTGTAATACATCTCTTTCAAATATATTGTTACATTTCATCTAATTTGAACACTATCGTAGCGTAAGTAACGATGCGCCGATTCCATCTGCGGAGACAAAAAAGCACGACACCGTATGCTGCGAGTGCATCGTGCAAGCCAGGCTCAGAGGAAATGAATTTTATTTTCGTTTCTGCGGAGCCTGGCCGGGAGGGCTGGTTTGCATGTGCTGAGCCTGGCCCAAATTAAAGCGCAGCCAACCAATCACGTAAACCTTGCATGCAGTGGGCCTGGTTCGCCTTCGACCAGGCAACCAATCGCACCCTATATGATTCTAAAACATGCTGAAGAACATATAAAATATTGTGTTGTCTTCTTGTTCGTTAGTTCTGAATCCTTTTATTTTCCAGCCTATCGGAAGCTTGCAAGGAGCTATCATCCAGATGTGAACAAGTAAGTTGGTTATCACAATGCGAGTTTAATTTTCAGATGCAATTATTATTAGTTTGTAGTCCGAAAGAACAGTATGTCTGAGCCAACAACCCTCAAATTTGACACAGTTCCAGCTCCATGAATTTCTAGAGCTAGGGATGACCAGCTCGAAAAAGTTTGTAGCTTGAGCTTTGCCAAATGATATATTATTACCATATTGTTGATGGACTTGTACTGATGAAAATTCTGTCAGTACCTTGGTTTTATTTGTTTTGTACTTTAGCCATCTTTGCTATATAATTAATCAAATACAAGAAGAATTACTTATGTATTATTTTTTAGAGATCCTGGTGCTGAACAAAAGTTCAAGGACATCAGCAATGCTTATGAGGTTGGGCCAACTGTCATAATTCACGCCAAAGTTTGGCTCACACATTTCTTTAATCTTAGATAGCTATATGTAATGTGTATAGGTTTTATCTGATGATGAGAAGCGATCAATCTATGATAAATACGGAGAAGCTGGCCTCAAGGGTGCTGGCATGGGATCAGGAGTAAGTGTCCACATATGGTTTTTATTTCGGATGTTTGATCTGTCAGACTATTTTTAAGTGATGAAATCTCTGTTTTTGCAGGATTACTCAAACCCATTCGATCTTTTTGAATCGTTGTTTGAAGGGTTTGGTGGAATGGGTGGCATGGGCGGAATGGGAGGCCGTGCTGCTCGCAACAGACCTATGCAGGGCGATGATGAGGCTTACAATCTAGTTCTCAATTTTAAGGAAGCAGTGTTTGGTGTAGAGAAAGAAATTGAGATTACCCGCCTGGAAAGCTGTACAACATGTGATGGAACAGGTGCCAAGCCTGGCACAAAGCCAACGACCTGCAAAACTTGTGGAGGTCAGGGCCAGGTTGTGTCCTCCACAAGAACACCTCTAGGAATATTCCAGCAGGTCTCCACTTGCAATACTTGTGGTGGCACTGGTGAATTTTCTACCCCTTGCAACACCTGTGGGGGTGATGGACGGGTGCGCAAGACAAAGAGGATCAGTCTGAAAGTTCCTGCTGGAGTGGACTCCGGGAGCAGGTTGAGGGTTCGGTCTGAGGGTAATGCTGGCCGGAGAGGTGGCCCACCTGGAGACCTTTATGTCTTTATAGATGTTCTCTCTGATCCTGTTCTTAAGCGAGATGGGACAAACATTCTATATACTTGCAAGGTGTCCTACATTGACGCAATCCTTGGGACAACTGTTAAAGTCCCAACTGTTGATGGGCAGGTTGACCTCAAGATACCCTCTGGGACTCAGCCAGGCACAACTTTGGTAATGTCCAAGAAAGGAGTTCCGCTTCTTGGGAAGACAAATGCTCGTGGAGACCAGCTGGTGCGTGTTCAAGTTGAGATTCCGAAACGTCTGAGTAGTGATGAGAGGAAACTTATCGAAGAGCTTGCAGATCTGAACAAAGCCCAAACAGCAAATAGCCGGCGATGATTATTGAAAAAGTTAGTAGGATACTGCTTGTGCAGTAGACAATTTTGAAGGAAATTGCAGTGGCCAAAAAGCTTGTATGAAAGTGGTCATCGATATTAAGAATGTGCACATTCTTGTGCAATGCACCCGTGCACTTGAGATCGGAAATGTCATGTCTGTAACTTCATTTTAAGGTATAGCAACCTGTCACTGCATGCAAAACACAAGCATTGTCGATGTTTTGAAATAGCTTTATCTTATTCAGTAGGGAAGGTTATTAGCCAATTTTTATTATACGGTTCTTGTATTCTTGAAAGGCCGATTGAATGTTTGATGGTGGTAACAAGATAGACTTTTAACATACGTGGCAGAAATGTGGCGCCATTCCTAGGGTTTTGTAAGCAGTAACTTGGAATGTAACTATTGTTTTATGTGTTATTATTGCACTTGAAATTCGTTGTTTGTCTTCTATTATCAGTGCCTTGTCAATATTTGGGCGCCAGTAGGCAGTTTAAACATATATTTGGTGAAGGCTAGCTATTAACTCGAGCTCTCGATATATCAGCTAGCACTAGCCAACTGGGCGATATGCAAAATGCTGTGTGGATTTTTAGGTAAATCAACAGGACTTTCATATATCGTGTTATGCCATTCATGCCCTTGCACCAAGAGAGCTTGGATTTTCCACGCAGTGAAGCTACATTAACGTTTTCAGCATCGAAGTCTTAAGGATTTGGTTCTGAAATGGCGGGGACAGTGTGGTGGGGGGGGGGGTTTGGCTGTGTTTTGGCGGAAGGAGGTGGACGACTCTAGGAGTGATGCGAAGGAGAACACGTGGAATACCTTACGAATGCTAAAGGAAAAATTCATGCTGCCATGGTTGTGCAGCGGTGATTTCAATGAGATCCTGTTTGAACATGAGAAAGAGGGTGGAGCGCCAAGGGCGGAGGCTGCCATGGAGGGCTTCCGCAAGGCTCTTAAGGACTCGTGACCTACATGACCTGGGCTATGTGGGTGACACCTTCACATGGCGGAACAATCATCATTGTGCTCGACACGTTCATGAAGGAACGCTTGGACCGTGCTGTTGCAAACACAGCGTGGCGGTGCAAGTTTCCGCTGGTGCGCGTGATCAATGGTGATCAGCGGCACTCGACCATAGACCGGTGATTGTGGATGTGGGCGAAAGGGAGGTCGGGCGTTGGGAGGGGCCAAGAGAGGTGTTGCGGAAGTTTGAGGCAAGGTGGCTTGAAGAGGAGGACTGCTCGGCCGAGTCGAAGAGGCGTGGGGCAATGCACTCGTTGTTGGGAGGTGCTAGCCTTATGGAACTGCAAGGAAATATCCTGAAGGAATTGTGGGAATGGGACGGCGCAGTCCTAGGTGCCCTAGAGAAGAGGGTTAAAAATGCAAGAAGAGAGCTTGAGAGGTGTCGGAGAAGAGGCATCTCACACGAAAACATTAATCGGGAGCATTTACTCGAAGTACAAGCTGGAGAGGTTGGAGGACCAATTACATGTGTATTAGAAACAAAGGGCCCATAATTCCTGGCTGGTGCAAGGGGACCGGAACACTAAGTTTTTCCATGCTTTTGCCTCGGAGAGGAAACGAAGGAATGCGATCACGAAGTTAATTGATGAAAGCGGAGCAACGGTGGAGGGGAGTAGGCTCAAAAGCTATATAACATCGCAATATCGAGCCTGTTCCTCTCCCGGGCTGATGGTGATGTGGAAGAGGTAACCAGCTGTGTTCAAGCACGGGTCACCCCTGAATGCTAGCCTGACTCGCACTATTCACCGGCCAAGAGGTGTGGCAGGCTCTTGAGAGCATTGGTGATCTCAAATCACCCGGAGCTGATGGGATTCCGGCGGTGTTTTACAAACGCTTTTGGCACTTAATTGGTGACCGTGTGAAGGAGGAAGTGCTAGCGGTGTTGAATGGGGGACAGATGCCAACAGGGTGGAACGACACAATTATAGTGCTAATCCCAAAGGTACGAAGCCGGATAGATTAAAGGATCTGCGACCGATAAGTCTATGTACTGTCCTATATAAGCTCATCTCGAAGGTCTTAGCTAATCGGCTTAAGGTGATGTTGCCGGAGATTATCTCCCCCTCTCGTAGTGCCTTTGTGCCGGGCCGGCTGATTACGGATAACGTTGTCTTGGCGTACGAGCTTACTCATTTTCTGAAAAAGAAGAGGAAGGGGAGAACAGGAGTGGCGGCCATAAAACTAGACATGAGCAAGGCCTATGATAGAGTGGAGTGAAACTTTTTGCACAAGATGATGGTTAAGTTGGGTTTCTCTAGACAGTGGGTGGCGCTGATTATGAACTGTGTGTCCTCGGTGAATTATCGTATCAAAATTAATGGTGATTACACGGACATGATCTTACCGCGAGAGGGGTTTGAGGCAGGGGGATCCACTCTCTCCGTACTTATTCATTCTGTGTGCGGAGGGGCTCTCAGCCATGCTGCAGCATGCTGAAAGTGAGCGAAAAATTGTAGGGATCAAAGTCAGCCGTAATGTGCCGAGTGTCAACCATCTGTTCTTTGCGGATGACTCGTTGATCCTAATGGAAGCGAGCTGCAATGAAGCGACCGAGCTGAAAAGAATTTTGCAAGTGTATGAGAGGGTGTCGGGACGGATGATAAATAAGGAGAAGTCCTCGGTGGTGTTCAGTCCCAACACAAACAGAGGAGTACGGGACCAGATTAAGGCTATACTGGCCATCACACAAGAGTCATGGGGCGAGAGATATCCGGGTTTGCCGGTTTCCATTGGCAATACTAAGAGAAAGACATTCTCATACATCAAGCGGAAGGTGTGGGCTCGGGTGCAGGGATGGCAGGAGAAATTGCTTTCCAAGGCGGGCAAAGAAATTTTGATCAAAGCGATGGCGCGAGCAATTCCTACCTATGCAATGTCTTGTTTCGATATCACATAAGGGTTATGTGATGAATTAGGTACCATGATCGGCAGGTATTGGTGGAGTCAGCAAGACAAAACTAACAAAATCCATTGGCTGAGTTGGGAGAAGTTGACTCGCTCAAAAAGAAAGGTGGGCTAGGATTCAGGGATTTACATTTGTTTAACTTGGCCATGCTAGCTCGTCGGGCCCGGAGACTATCTGCTGTACCCCGACACATTGTGTGCTCGTGTGCTAAAGGCGAAATACTTCCCAAATAACAACCTGCTAGCGTGCCGCGCTAGAGATGGAACTCCTACTCATGGAGGAGCATTTTGCAAGGACTTAATCTGTTGAGGGATGGCCCGATCCGGCGTGTGGGCAATGGGCGAAGTATCAACATATGGTCCGATCCATGGATCCCAAGGGGGACAACCGGAATGCCAATGACGCCGAGGGGGCTTCGCTGCTAACAAGAGTTGATGAGCTGATGAACCCGATGATCGGTGGTTGGGATGTGCAACCGGTTCAGGATGCGTTCGGCCTCGAGGATGCAAAAGCTATTTTGGCGATCCCAATCGGTGAAGGAATGGAGGACTGGCCTGCATGGCACTACGACAAGAAAGGTCTGTTCTCGATCAAATCCGCATACCAATTGGCTGTACAAAAGCGGAACGAGGTTGAGGAATCGTGATGCCTCACCATCGGAAGCTCGGGGACGAACAGACAGGACTTCCAATGGCACAAAATTTGGCAGATGAAATGCGCAAACAAGGTGAAGATGTTTTTGTGGCGCTTTGTTCACAATAGCCCGCCGGTACGGAAAAATCTGAAAATGAGGAGGGTAAAATCCGAGATTGTTTGTCCAATGTGCAAAAGGTTTGATGAGGACTGTGGGCACCTCTTTTTAAATGCAAACATGCGAGGGCCGTGTGGAGGGCCTTGGATATGGAGGAAATCAGAGCAAATCTTGAACGTTGTGGTTCCGGTAAAGCTGTGGCTGAAGAGATATGGGAGCTAGATGAGGCCGACCAATTAAAAACAGTTGTGGTCCTATGGAGATGGTGGTCAGCCCGTAACAAGACTAATGCAGGAGATAGGATGCAGGGGTGTGATGAAGTAGGCAGTTCGGTGGTGTATCATATGACTGAATTTGGTAAGCTGGGAAAGCAAGCTCAAACAGTTAGTTCACCTGCTCCATTGAGATGGTCACCGCTCGAAGATGAAGTATACAAGCTAAATGTTGATGCCTCCTTCCAACCGGCCACGGGAAGGGGCGGCTGGGGCTACGTGGCGCGTGATTGCAGAGGCGAAGTGATGGACATCGGTGCCGGTAACATTCCTGCTGCGATGAGCACGCTTCATGCAGAAGCGATCGCCGCGCTGAGGGGGCTGGAAAGAGCTGCGGAGATAGGCATGAACCGTGTTGTGCTTGGAGACCGATGCGGCCGTTCCGGGCAGAGGCGCTGAACACGTCTCGAGCTGGACAGGAGCCCGGAGGGAGGGGTCATCAGGAACATCAAGGAGGTTATGTCGCGTAATTTCATTGTCCGTAAAATCGCAGTATGCCCACGTCGTGTAATTCGGTGGCCGACTGTTTGGCCACCCATGGAGCACATGCTCGCCAGTTGATGGGCGTGTGTTCTGGTGCCAGGCACCTAGCTTTGTAACACACTTGGTTTCCGGTGATCTGCCTGGAGCTGTTGGGTAATGAAAGTACCTTTGAAGATAAAAAAAAAAAAAAAAGAAATGGCGGTTTCAGCGAGCTGGGAGGAGGAGCGGCATTATTGGTTGATTGTCGTTGGTGCAGAAGAGGTCGGGTGAGGAGTAGCAGTTGAATTAGGTGCCGATGGCAACGAGTAGTTATTTGACTTGGTGAGGGAAGAGAGGATTCTGAGTCATGGAACATGTGCCACATACAACCTTATTTTTAGTAGATAAAGGAAAGAGGGTTGCTAATTTTCAGTTGGAAGTTTGAGACGCTTAATCCACGCATAACACCATTCGGAATCTGACGGTGTATATAAATATTTTTTTTCTATAGTCTATACATTAACATATTTTTTTCTTTCTATCTATATGCTACATAATCTTATACTAGTAAAAAATAAATAAGGATGCAAATTGCAATATGGTGATTGAAAGTTCCTCCATTCACTTTCAATCAATTGAAAAAGGAGCAAAGACGTAAAGAAAACAACGGCTGTGATGGTCACAAATAAAAGAAAATAAAAGATTGAGGCCCAAACCTGTTACACCATCAAAATTTAACATTTTATTTTGCGGGCTGTCTCAGTCTCTTGCCTGGAGACTAGAGTCATATGGGAGGGAAGGAGCCCTAGTCTGCCCGAGTCTTGTGACGTGTTGAGCGAAGGCAGCAGGAACGTGGGGAGGAAACAGGTTTCCCTTTAGAAATTGGTCGAAAACACAGTACTCCGTTCTAATGTTCTTCGCGTTCAGACCGGAGCGACACGAGCAGAGGGAGTACGTCATCAGTTCTGGGAAATTCGGAATCCGCACGGACTCTGCACCGAATGAAAAAAAAGAAAACAGTCAACGCGTTTTCTGGTGGAACTGACAGCTTGGGTCCGCAGCGACTTTCCGGTGGGTGGGCGGGCGGGGGCTAACCGCATGCAACTCGGACGCACCAGTAGCCCTCAAAAGAAGACCGCGGGGCGTCTTGTCATAGCCGCCGCTCGCGAACCGAAACCGAAAGCGATCGAAACCGTCCGCGGTGCCATGGAGCGGTACGAGCGGCTGGGCAAGATCGGCGAGGGCGCCTCCGCGGTCGTCTACCTCGCCCACGACCGCCGCACCGGCGAGACCGTCGCCGTGAAGCGCCTCCGCCCCTGCTCATCATCATCGCTCGCCGACGACGAGGAGGCGTTCCTCCGCGAGGTGCGGTGCCTGGAGGCCTGCCGCGGCCACCCGTCCCTCGTCCAGCTCCGCGCCGCGCACCGCGACCAGAAGGCCGGCGCGTTCCTCGTGATGGAGCACGTGGGCCCGAGCCTGGCCCGCGTCATGCGCGAGGACCGCGCCGGGAAGCCGGTCCCGGAGGCCGAGGCCCGGCGCGTGATGCGGCGGCTCCTGGAGGGCGCCCTGGCCATGCACGAGCTCGGGTTCCTCCACCGCGACCTCAAGCCCGACAACATCCTCGTCGCCTCCGACGGCGACGTGGTCAAAATCTGCGACTTGGGCCTGTCACGCGCCACGTCGGCGGCAGAAGCAGCAACATATACGGCGGGCGTGGCCACGCTGTGGTACCGCGCGCCGGAGCTCGTGCTGGGCTCCACGGAGTACGACGGCGGCGTGGACACGTGGGCGCTCGGGTGCGTCATGGCGGAGATGCTCTCCGGCGGGAAGCCGCTGTTCCCGGGGCGGTCGGAGATGGACCAGCTCAACCGGGTGTTGGACACGCTGGGGATGCAGGACATGCAGGCGTGGCCCGGGTTTGAGAGGCTGCCGCGCGCCGGGTCCCCGCTGTGCCGGCGAAGCAGGTCGCCCGGCCGGCTCCGGGAGATGTTCCCGGGGTTGTCGGCGGCCGGCTTCGAGGTGCTCAGCGGGCTGCTGGCCTGTAGGCCGGACCGGAGGCTCACCGCGGCCCAGGCGCTGCGGTGCCCGTGGTTCCTGGACGAGGCCGCCGTGGCGCCGCCGCCTGTGGACCAGCTGCTTACCGCGACGTGCAGCGCGTGTTACAGCAACGGAGTTTCCAGTGCTGCCGAGGCGATTTTGGCGTAGCAGTAATTAAACTACTACTACTACTACCAGCTAGTAGAACAATTCATTCTTTTATAGTAGCTTGTTGTTGATCACAGAATATTTCATTTCATTTTTGGAAACGTCTTGGATTCGTTTACCGAGTGAAACAACTGATCCAGATTTCGTCACCACAAACGCTTTGACTAAATAAATGAACAAAGCGTGCACCAAACCGCCACCTGATGTTCTAGTATATGGTTACGAGGACACGAATCGTTGCTTTGTCGCCGTCTTCTGTGGTTGCATGGTGGAATGGCGTCTACGTACCTTTCTTGCCGCTTGCCGGTCGCTTTTCATATGATTACTGAATCTGCCTAACACATGCGACTGGTTGCATCATAATCGCCATTTCAGGCCGCGGCGCCGCTTGTGGGCAGACCAGATCATCAGCTTCTGGCGACGTGCAGCGCCTATTTTCTGCTTTAATTTGGCATAGTAATTAAACTACTACCAGACCACTTGATTCTTCTTTGATACTGTACTAGCTTGTACATTTACTGAGTGAAACAGCTGATTGTCATCTCGTGACCACGAAATTGACTAACCAAAGAAATATGTAAAACGTGGACCAATTAATGTTTTATACTGTTCGTCTTGGGCATCGTTGGTTTGTCGGTGTCGTCTTCTGTGGTTGGTGGGAGGAATGGCATGTGGCTTCCTTCCTTATAGGTCGCCTTTGAAATTATTGAACTCTGCCTAACACATGCGGCTGGTTGGTTCAAAGTCGTCTTGTCAGGCAGCAATAGTAATCAACAATTCCATAGAAAATGAAGTCACAACGCCAAAGAGGTGTAGTTGGACAGAACGCCGTGCTAGCGTGTTTATTTATTTGCAAGCTTCATCTACTTTGTGGAGTTCGATTCATGAATATATACAGATTTTGTTGTACCATTTTTGCTAAATAAAATGTTTTTATTGCATCAATGGAAATTTTACCAAAAGCTATTACAGTCAGATTTTCAGTCCATATCGTCCCAAATGCTAGTGACAATTTGAAGACTGCTGTGACGGACCCGCCTCACGAAGAGGCGTTTCCGTCTCCAGGATCATCATGGGTGGCATCACGCGTCTGTGATACCCGATATTACAACATACAAACATAAGCATAATGCAATGAATATAAGTACAAGTCTCACATCCATCCCAGTACAAATGTACATCGAGTCTCGAAGCATCATAAGCTAATAAGTTTGGAAAACAACTAAACGAGCGGAAGCATAAAGATACAATCGCTCTCTCGGCGATACATCACGGGCATCCGGCGAGACGGATGTTCCTGCCCTAGAACATCTTACCGGCACATCAACTTCTCTATTCATCCGGGCCGCACCACTCCCAAGTGTAGTGGCCGTCACCCGGGTCTCCTCCGCGCGGACGTCATCGCCGACGTCGAGATCCCGTCCCATGGGGTCCTCTCGAAAACCACATAGAGCAAAGCCCCGAGCAACTAGAGCTCGGCAAGACCGACCCGTCAAGGTGGCCATCTACGACCGACTCCTAGACATGCAAAGGCCGGGGGATAGGATACATTTAAGCACTAAGCTGGCCTACAAGTGTATCCTTACTTTCATCTTTTAGCGAGTTTAATTGAGTTGGTCGAAAGAATAAATTTAATTTGCACTAAGCTACTTGCATTACATGTTTCCAAACAAGTAATTAAGCAATACAGCAAATTAATCATAATCATCATCATCCATGTTTCTCTTCTTACTACGTTCCGGCGGACGAGATAAGTGATACTCGTTACTTGTGAGGGGCAGCGATTCGAATCGATTTACATCCTGCAGGAGAAACCTGATCGCACGTCACATACGCTCGAAAGTGCATCTAGGCCCCTCATTTTATTTTGGATGATTGATATCAATGCAATTAAGTTTGGAACTAATGCTTTCATGAGAATGTGTGTAGTGAATATACAAAGCACATGAAAGTCTAGCAAGCACAATCAAAAAGGAGAAAAGAATTGCAAAAAGGAATAAATGGAGAATTTGGAAAAGACCTATCTCAAAGCTTGTGCCTCGCTTTATTTCTTTGCTTTGAGTCATAGGGATGCCGTACTATAAAGAGGGATGCAAATCACAAACGTGGCTAAGAATGGAGATGCTCACAAACTCAAGAAATCCCCTCCAAACCCATTCTTTCGAACCCATCGGAAGCTCCGGTGTGGTATCGGAAGTTCCGGTAGGCCTACAGAGAGTTTTGCTCTCGGGTAAAGCCTTACCGGAAGTTCCGGTCCCCGGTACCGGAAGTTCCGGTAGGCTTACTGAGAGTTTTGCTCTCGGGTAAGGCCATACCGGAAGTTCCGGTCCCTAGTACCGGAAGTTCCGGTAGGCTTACGAGAGTTTTGCTCTCGGGTAAGGTCTTACCGGAAGTTCCGGTCCCCGTACCGGAAGTTCCGGTAAGCTAACGAGAGCTTTGAGCTCTCCGGAATGCCATACCGGAAGTTCCGATACGGCACCGAAGCTCCGGTGCGGTCCAGTTTTTCCAACCCTAAACCCACGTACCGGAAGTTCCGGTACTCCACCGAAGTTCCGGTGCGGGCCGAAGTCCGGATCTAACCCTAACTCGAACCATACCGGAAGTTCCGATGCGCTATCGGAAGTTCCGGTGCGGGGTTTTCAGACAGAGCCAACGGCTCTTTTTGGGCTGTGGTATATAAGCCACACCCCCTCTCTCCATTCACTCACTTGCAACATTCCGAGCCAAAACACACTTGTGCTTCACTCCACTTGCTCCAAATCCTCTCCAAAGGCAAAAATCCCATCCTTGAGCTAGGATTTGAGTGAGAGACTTCAAGCAAGTGTTTGAGAGACTTGATTCCATTCTTGAGCATCTTCACTCCCGTCAAGCTTGTGATTTTGATTTGTTACTCTTGGAGCTTTGAGCTCCTAGACGGTTAGGCGTGCTCGTAAGCTCTCAACTTGTGTGGTGACGCCCGAGAAGTTTGTATTGCCCGTCTCGGAAGGGACATTGATAGTGGAAAACTCAAGCTCAACCTTGGTGGTGACTTGAGGGAGAAATAGGGTTGAAAGAAACCCGGTCCTTGGTGGACTTTCTCAACGGAGACGTAGAGTCCTTGGTGGGCTTGAACTTCGGTGAAAAATCCGTGTCTCTTGTGCTCCCTCTTTTACTTAAGCGCGTTGTTGTTTAAATTCACTAGGTTGCTTGTTAGTTTCCTTTGTGCCGTTAAATTGCTAGAATTGCATAGGGTTGTTTCCTTCTTTCTTGCAAGCACTAGAATTGTGTAGGGTTTCATTCCGCATTTATCACCCCTGCACCGGAAGTTCCGGTACCCTACCGGAAGTTCCGGTATTTGACGGTTTCGTCTTAGTGTTAATTCGCAGAAATTTTTAGGTTCGCCTATTCACCCCCCTCTAGGCGACTTTCAATTGGTATCGGAGCAGGTATCTTCGTTGAAGCCTCACCGCTTGAAGATTAAAGATGGCAAATGAGAAATATGCAACGGCTAGTGGTAGTGGTGAAGCACCACCTAAGGTAGCCGGTGAAAGGGATCATGATACCGCACCGGGAGATGCCAGAGATGGAAATGGAAAAGGGGTTGTCCAGGGTGGAGATGTACCTAGTGCTTTGCCGATAAGTTACAACAAAACGCCATACACCTATGGTGACGGAAGAGATGAACACATTGGACCCGGCTCCGGAAGACTACCGTATTTTGATGGTCAATACTTCGATCATTGGAAAACAAAGATGTTGCTACACTTGGACTCAATGCATCAAAATGTAAGAAATGTGACTCAACATGGTTTCTTGTGGGAATGTAGAAGCAAACCAACCGCACAAGACTTGTTCAATGTTAGGTGCAATGTGGCGGCGGCTAGTGCTCTTGTATCCGCGCTTAGTCCCGCCGAGTATGAGAAGATAACCGGAATGGAGGATGCCCATCAAATTTGGTTGAAACTTGAATTGGTTCATGAGGGCATTGATAGTGTGAAGGAGTCTAAGCTAGAAGGGCTTAGAGAAGATTTTAACTACTTTGTCATGAGGTCGGATGAAGGGCCAAGAGAAGCCCATGATAGGATGATGAGGATAGTGAACAAGAGAAGAGCACTTGGAGAAAAAGTGTTGGACTTGGATGTGAATAGAAGGTTGCTACAAGCCTTGCAAGCATGGGATGCCAACATAGTGTCCAACATAAGAGACAAAGATGGCTTTAGATACTTCACCACCGATGAAGTGATTGGAAAGGTGCTTTCCCAAAAACAGCAAATTGACCAAGGGAATAGGATCAATGCATTGCTCAAGGACAAAGAAAAGGCTAGTGGGTGCAAGAATGATTTGGCTCTCAATGCCGAACAAGAAAAGAAGAAGAAGGTGGTTGAGGAAAGTGATGATGATGGCGATGATGAAATGGCTCTCTTTGTGAAAAGATTCAACAAGCTTATGTCAAAAAGGAGCTCCAAGAAAAATGATCAAGACAAGAGCAAGTTGAGGAAGGCCAAGAACAAGTGCTATATTTGTGGAGACAAAGGTCACTTCATGGCGGTGTGTCCGGAGAACTACAAGAACAAGCAAAACAAGAAGGGGGACAAGAGATACAAGAAGCATAGAAAGTACCGTCGGGGTGAAGCACACATTGGACAAGAATGGAACTCCGATGGATCATCTTCCTCCTCCGAGTCGGAATCCGATGAAGAGAAGGGAGGCATTGCATCACTTGCTATTGGGCTGACACCGACCAACTCCTCCTTGTTTGGAAGCTTGACCGATGATGAAGATGACACCGGACACAAGTGCATGATGGCTAAAGGCTCTAAGGTAAATGCTAATGGAAGCTCTCAAATTCCTAACATGTTTGATTTGTTGGACATTATTGAGCAGGAAAAGGAGACCAATGAGAGGCAAGAGGAGCTTCTTGAGAAACAAGAGGAAATGCTTGTTCAAGAGAAGCAAAGGGTGCTTGAACTTGAAATGCTCCTAGAAGTTGAGAGGAAGAAGAATGAGGACTTGGTAAAGTCTCTCAAAGTGGTTGAAGAAAATAGTAAGACACTTAAAGTCACAAATGTGTCACTTCAAGAGAAGTGTGATAACTTGCAAAAGGATCACAATTCTCTCAAAATGCAATTTGAGGAAATTAAGTGTAACACTACTTCCTCTCAATCTTCGTCTTGCCCCCATCTAGCAATGAATGTATTAGGTGCAACAAGATTGATGTTGAAGCTTGTACAAGAAACATCAAGACCATTGGAGACTTGAAGAAGCAAGTGCAAGAACTTCAACAACAAGCACAAAAGAAGATGAAGGCCATTGATGATGCCAAGGCCGAGTATGCAAGGGGTGCATACACCAATGTGAGACGATCACATGTGAAGGATGACATTGGATACAAGCAAGGTGACAAGCATAATGCAAGAATCAACAAGAACGGCACCGAATTCATCAAGTGCACCAAAGAGGGTGAATATCAAAAGAAGCAAGTCAAGACGGAGAAGCAAATCAAGAACACTAACAAATCTTCTCTTATTTGTGATTTGCGTACTAACATGCCTAACCCCTCTTGTGCTCTCTTTTATGATTTTAATGCGACCTATGTGCTAATCAGAAACAAGCATGGTCATGTCTATGCAAAATATGTTGGGCCACGCAACAAGGCCCACAAATCTTGTGTGTGGGTGCCCAAGACACTTGTTACTAATGTGAGAGGACCCAAGCAAATTTGGGTACCTAAAAACAAAGCATAAATTGTTTTGTAGGAATACTCCTCCGGTGGTTCATCATGGGTGGTCGATAGTGGATGCACCAATCATATGACCTGGAGACAAGAAAATGTTCGAATCCTTTGAGCCAAGCAAAGAAAGAAATGAGTACATCACCTTTGGAGACAACGGAAAAGGCTATGTGTTAGGTTATGGTAACATTCCTTTAACTTTTCCGCATTCACTTTCGAAAGTTATGCTTGTGGATAACGTTGACTTCAATTTGTTGTCTATCTCACAACTTTGTGGAATGGGCTACAATTGCTTGTTCAACGACAAGGGTGTGATTGTCTCAAGGAGAAGTGATGGCTCGATTGCTTTTGAGGGTGTGCTCAAAGGAAAGCTTTATGTTGTGGATTTCACCGCGGATAAAGAAAAACTTGACACATGCTTAGTTGCAAAGTCCGACATGGGATGGTTGTGGCATAGACGACTAGCCCATGTCGGTATAAGAAATCTTCACAAACTCCAAAAGGGCGGTCACATTCTTGGACTAACGGATGTTTGCTTTGAGAAAAATAAAATTTGCGAGTGCATGTCAAGCCGGAAAACAAGTTGGAGCACCTCACCCATCCAAGAACATAGTGACAACTACAAGGCCGTTGGAGATGCTTCACATGGACCTCTTCGGTCCCATTGCATACATTAGCATCGGCGGTAATAAATATGGACTTGTTATTGTTGACGATTATTCTCGCTTCACGTGGGTATTCTTTTTGTGTGATAAAGGTGAAGTAAAGGATGTACTCAAGACATTCTTAAAAAGAGCACAAAATGAATTTGAAGTGAAGATCAAGGCCATAAGGAGTGACAATGGCACCGAGTTCAAGAACACTCAAGTTGAAGAGTACCTTGATGAGGAGGGCATCAAGCATGAGTTTTCGGCACCCTACACACCTCAACAAAATGAGGTGGCCGAAAGAAAGAACCGCACACTCATAGAGATGACAAGAACCATGCTTGATGAATACAAGACCTCCGATCATTTTTGGGCCGAAGCAATCAACACCGCATGTCATGCCTCAAACCGGTTGTATCTTCATCGACTCTTGAGGAAAACACCATACGAGCTACTAACCGGTAAAAAGCCTAACATCTCGTACTTTCGAGTTTTTGGGAGCAAATGCTTCATGCTCAACAAGAAATCCAAGACTTCAAAGTTCTCCCCTAAGGTTGATGAAGGTTTCTTACTTGGGTATGGTTCAAATTGTCACGCCTATCGTGTCTTTAACAAAACCACCGGTTGTGTTGAAGTTTCACGGGACGTGACGTTTGATGAATCTAACGGCTCTCAAGGGGAGCAAGTTGTTATTAATAATGCAGATGTTGAGGCTCCTAGGCAAGCAATCAAAAGAATGGCACTTGGTGATGTGAGACCGCAAGAACCACAAAGTAATCAAGATCAACCTCCCCCTCAAGTCAAGACCAACAATGCACCAATCATGATCAAGTGGATCAAAATCAAGAAGTTGGTAATGAAGATCATGCTCAAGCACAAGATGATGAACCCACATCGCATGATCAAGAGGTTGAACAAGACGGCGGTCAAACAAGCTCACATCCACCACACCCAAGAGTGCACCAAAGTGTGCAACGTGATCACCCCGTGGAACAAATTCTTGGAGACATAGAAAACGGGGTAATCACTCGTTCTCGTGTTTGCAATTTTTGTGAACATTACTCTTTTGTCTCTTCTTTGGAGCCATTTAGAGTAGAAGAAGCACTCGAGGACTCGGATTGAGTGATGGCCATGCAAGAAGAATTGAACAACTTCACAAGAAATGAAGTTTGGACTTTAGAAGAAAGACCAAGAAGCAAGAATGTTGTGGGCACCAAGTGGGTGTTCCGCAATAAGCAAAATGAAGACGGCGTTGTAACGAGGAACAAAGAAAGATTGGTGGCAAAAGGATATTCACAAGTAGAAGGATTGGACTTTGATGAAACCTATGTCCTCGTGGCAAGACTTGAATCAATAAGAATACTACTTGCCTTTGCCACTCACCACAACTTCAAGTTGTACCAAATGGACGTGAAGAGTGCATTCCTAAACGGGCCAATCAAGGAAGAAGTATACATGGAGCAACCACCGGGCTTTGAAGACCCCAAGTATCCTAATCACGTATATAAACTCCATAAGGCGCTCTATGGGCTTAAGCAAGCACCAAGAGCATGGTATGAATGCCTTAGGGATTTCCTTTTGAAAAATGGCTTTGAAATGGGCAAGGCCGATGCAACCCTCTTCACAAAGCGTTTTGATCATGATATATTTGTGTGCCAAATTTATGTCGATGACATAATATTTGGTTCTACTAACCAAATATTTTGTGATAATTTTAGCAAGATAATGACCAAGAGGTTCGAGATGTCTATGATGGGTGAGTTGACATTCTTTTTAGGATTTCAAGTCAAGAACTCAAGGAGGGCACCTTCCTATGTCAAGCCAAGTACACTCAAGACATATTGAAGAAGTTTGATATGGACAAGGTAAAGCCCGCCAAGATGCCCATGGCAACAAATGGCCATCTTGACCTCACCAAGAAAGACAAGCCGGTTGATCAAAAGGTTTTTCGCTCTATGATCGGCTCTTTGCTTTACCTTTGTGCATCTAGACCCGATATCATGCTTAGTGTGTGTATGTGTGCACGCTTCCAAGCCGCTCCTATGGAGTGCCACATGGTGGCCGTTAAAAGAATCTTGAGATATTTAGTGCACACACCCAACCTAGGGCTTTGGTACCCCAAGGGTTCAAAGTTCAACCTAATAGGCTATTCCGATGCGGATTATGCCGGGGACAAAGTGGATAGAAAGAGTACCTCCGGGACTTGCCAATTCTTGGGTAGGTCCCTAGTGTCATGGTCATCCAAGAAACAAAATTCCGTTGCACTATCCACGGCCGAAGCGGAGTATGTGGCAGCCGGTAGTTGTTGTGCACAACTATTGTGGATGCGACAAACTCTAAGGGACTACGGTTACAAGTTGAACCGTGTTCCTCTCCTATGTGACAATGAGAGTGCCATAAAGCTAGCTTATAACCCCGTTGAGCATTCGCGCACAAAGCATATAGATATCCGCCATCATTTCTTAAGAGATCATTCTATATAAAAGGGGATATTGAGGTGAGCCATGTGAAAACCGAAAATCAATTAGCCGACATTTTCACCAAGCCCTTAGATGAAAGCCGGTTTTGCTATCTAAGGAGTGAGCTAAATATTCTTGACTCTAGCAACGTGGTGTAAAAGCGTGCACATTTGCTTGTTGCTTTATTCGTTTTGGATCTTAAGATGAAATGCATGCTTTCGAAAATTAAGTTAGTGTTTTTAAAGCCTTTATCTTGGTTATTGACCAATAGGTCAAATCTTGTCAAAATGTGATCATAGCTTTGTTTGTTGATTGTATACCGATCACATGATGTCAAGATGTCTCACTAGTCCATCAAAATTATTTTTGAAAACTCTCCCCAAAACTTCATCTCCTCCTCTCTCGTTTTCCCCTTACCGGAAGTTCCGTAGGGTACCGAAGTTCCGGTACGGGACTGGGGCTCAGCGTTTATTTCCCGATCGGAAGTTCCGTAGAGGATGCGGAGGTTCCGACTGGAGGTCGAACGAGAGGACTTTTCCTCTCGGTCGGAAGTTCCGGTACCCGATGCACGGATGCTCCGATCGGGAACTCACCCTCGGGTGTCATGCCCACACCGGAAGTTCCGGTAAGCTATCGGAAGTTCCGGTGCGGGTCGTTGACCTAGGGTTTCAGCCCGCATCGGAAGTTCCGGTAGGCTACCGGAAGTTCCGGTGCGGGCGGCAAGTATAAATAGGGGAGCCCGTCCCCCTTGAAAGGGACGGCTCCCATTTGAAAAGGACTCAACTTTTTCTCTTCTCTCTTCGGATCTCCATCAACCGGAAGCTCCTCCCAACTTCCGGCGAGGTCTACGACAAGAATCTCCAAGCTTCTTCCTCCGGTCTTCTCCAAGCACCTAGCTAGAGGAGAAGGTATACCTTCATTGCCTTCACTTCTAGATCTAGGCTTAAATCCTTGAATCCCTAGGAATATTTGATGCTTAGATGTTTCTCTAGCAGTTCTAGAACACTAGCATGCTTCTAGGAAGTAATTCCATTGGCTAGATGTGGATTTTTCGCACTCGCTAGGGTTAGGGTTGACCCCTACCGGAAGTTCCGGTAGGCTAGCGAAGTTCCGGTATGGGTCAGCCCCGACGGATATGGAACCCGTTGGAGGTTCCGGTACCGTGGGTACCGGAGGTTCGGTACCTTGTACCGGAAGTTCCGTATCCGGTACCGGAAGTTCCGATAGAGGCCTATCTTGTTAGCATCTTCCTAGCATCTCTAAATTCCCACATTGTGTATGTTGCTCCTTACACATGTTTTCCTCTCCGTTAGATGACTCGTGGCGGAAGCGAGACGGTGACCAAGCGTCCGAGCACCCGCTCAAGGTCATGATGACTCCGGACTTCGACGTGCCGAATCCACGCCTTGTCAAGAGGCGAGGCCACGGGAACCGGTCACCGGTCTTCCTCCCGTGGTCTTGGCCCCGGCAAGGGCAAAGGTCTTGGAAGGGGCAAAGGAAAGAGCACTCGCTAGGAGACCTCCTCCCGCTCCCGTGTCGGATGATGAAGAAGAAAGTGAGGAGGAGGTCTGGAAATGTGGGCGGGGATGAGTGGTTTCTCCCCATCGCCCGCAACTTGCGGGAGCACTATAAGTATGAGCCGAGGTCACCGGCTGTGAGTGGCGGTGCAGGCTACAATGTACCCTTCTACGGAGATGAGGTGCGAAATATAGGAGTAAGTGCCCGTGGCTCAAGGCTAAGGAAAGGGGTGTGGATGACATTCGCTTTTGGGACCACACCCAAGCCGAGTGGTACAAGGAGGTGCTCAAGTTGAAGAAGAAGACTCATGAGATGAAGTGGATCGGGTGGGACTGGATGGATCGTCGGAATGATCCCGTCTTTGCTCAAATCAAGGCCGAGTGTGCTAGGAGAGATTATGGGGCTTGAGCATGGGTGGAACACGGAACCGGTGGTTCGGTTCTATGCCACTCTTTGGCTTGAGTTCGATGATGACTCCCGGGAGGACTCCATCATGCACTCGGACGCTTGATGGAAACAGGTTCCAGGTCACATATGCTCGAGTTTGCACGGATTCTCGGTTTTGGCCATGACGACGCCATGAAGAACAATGTGAACATGTTTGACCCTCCGGATGATGCATCTTTGGAGTTCATGTATGACAGTCGCTACGCTCATCCCAAGACAATGATCATTGGGGCACACTTCGGCTGCACCCCTACTACCGTGTTCGAACAATATGTTCGGATGGACTTTGGATCCTAAGATAGGGGATGCATCTTCTTTATCGGCTGAATCCAAGACTTTACTTTGTGCCATGCGTCCGGGAGCCGAGCCGTTTTGTGTTTTTGAGCACATTTGGACTTCCATCATCAACCACTCCTACACTCATAAGGCGAGCCTTCCCTTCGCTCCCTTTATTATGAAGATGATGGAGACCGTCACTCGGTATGCATTTTGTCCATGATAAGAACCACCCCGGACTTCGTCCCAAGAGGTTCGCACTCTTACCCACTCCTCGGGGATCACCGGTGAGACAGAGGCTCCTCCACCACCAGCTCGACGGGCGGGAGATGCTCCACCTACCTCTTCTCGCCGGACTCGCAGCAGAATCCGGATTCATCACCTCGGTCCTCAAGTCTATCTTTTGCATGTGCAAGGCCAATAGTGAGGACATCTATGAGATGAGGATGGAGCAGCGGCGCATCAATGAAGGACATCACCGATATCTCTCTCACCTAGCTCAGCGAGCAGCAGCAGCCACCACCTCCTCCCTTGGACCTTGCACCGATAGTACCTCGGTAGTGGGAGGACCCTTGGGCTCCATATCACCGAGGCCGCGGGAGTGGCAGCACGAGCAGCACGAGCAGCAGCTCGGGGTGTGGAGGGCAGCGGCACCGAGAGTGGAGAGGATGACAGCGCCGAGGATGTTCCGACCGCCTCCGCTCCCCGCTCGAGCACTCGGATCCCGCTCCATGAGAAGGGCAAGGGAGTGGCACGCCCCACGGAAGAGGAAGAAAGCGATGAAGAGGAGGAGGACGACGACGATGACGACGAGTGGTCCTCTCTTGGGCGTTCTAGTTCTTTTCTCCTTTTTGGTGATGTGTTGCTAAAAGGGGAGAAGAAATTTCTATCGATTTATCTTTATCTCGTTTTTATGATGTAATGAACTATGTGTGTGAGATGGACAAGTGGTTTGGAACTATGGATGATTGTAATAAGTTTAGACTTGTTTTTATTATCTCTCTATGTGGTTGGCCTTATGATATGCTTGGTGTCTTGTTGTTTCTCTCTTTTAGATGCATTTGTGTGATGATAAAATGCCATATTGCATTGTTTGTGTTTTTCTTTATTATGGATGCATAGATAAAGGGGAGCTCCTCATGATTCTTATCTCTAATGTGCAATTGGTATTGTATAGACCAACTCTTGAAATTCAATTTCATGCACATATTAAGGGGAGCTCATCTTTTATCTTTGCAAGTTGTGCTTGTAAATTCATCTTTCTAGAAATTTAATTGTATTGGCATCAATCACCAAAAAGGGGAGATTGAAAGTGCATCTAGGCCCCTCATTTTATTTTGGATGATTGATATCAATACAATTAAGTTTGGAACTAATGCTTTCATGAGAATGTGTGTAGTGAATATACAAAGCACATGAAAGTCTAGCAAGCACAATCAAAAAGGAGAAAAGAATTGCAAAATGGAATAAATGGAGAATTTGGAAAAGACCTATCTCAAAGCTTGTGCCTCGCTTTATTTCTTTGCTTTGAGTCATAGGGATGCCGTACTATAAAGAGGGATGCAAATCACAAACGTGGCTAAGAATGGAGATGCTCACAAACTCAATAAATCCCCTCGAAACCCATTCTTTCCGAACCCATCTGAAGCTCCGGTGTGGTACCGGAAGTTCCGGTAGGCCTACGGAGAGTTTTGCTCTCGGGTAAGGCCTTACCGGAAGTTCCGATCCTCGGTACCGGAAGTTCCGGTAGGCTTACAGAGAGTTTTGCTCTCGGGTAAGGCCATACCGGAAGTTCCGGTCCCCGGTACCGAAGTTTCGGTAGGCTTACGGAGAGTTTTGCTCTCGGGTAAGGCCTTACCGAAGTTCCGGTCCCCAGTACCGAAGTTCCGGTAGGCTAACAGAGAGCTTTGAGCTCTCCGGAATGCCATACCGGAAGTTCCGATACGGCACCGGAAGCTCCAGTGCGGTCCGGCTTTTCCAACCCTAAACCCACGTACCGGAAGTTCCGGTGCGGGCCGTAAGTCCAGGTCTAACCCTAACTCGAACCATACCGGAAGTTCCGATACGCTATCGGAAGTTCCGGTGCGGGTTTTCGGACGGACCAACGGCTCTTTTTGGGCTCGTGGTATATAAGCCACACCCCCTCTCTTCATTCACTCACTTGCAACATTCCGAGCCAAAACACACTTGTGCTTCACTCCACTTGCTCCAAATCCTCTCCAAAGGCAAAAATCCCATCCTTGAGCTAGGATTTGAGTGAGAGACTTCAAGCAAGTGTTTGAGAAACTTGATTCCATTCTTGAGCATCTTCACTCCCGTCAAGCTTGTGATTTGGATTTGTTACTCTTGGAGCTTTGAGCTCCTAGACGGCTAGGCGTGCTCGTGAGCTACCAACTTGTGTGGTGACGCCCGAGAAGTTTGTATTGCCCGTCCCGGAAGGGACATTGATAGTAGAAAACTCAAGCTCAACCTTGGTGGTGACTTGAGGGAGAAATAGGGTTGAAAGAAACCCGGTCCTTGGTGGACTTTCTCAACGGAGACGTAGAGTCCTTGGTGGGCTTGAACTTCGGTGAAAAATCCGTGTCTCTTATGCTCCCTCTTTTACTTAAGCGCGTTGTTGTTTAAATTCACTAGGTTGCTTGTTAGTTTCCTTTGTGCCGTTAAATTGCTAGAATTGCATAGGGTTGTTTCCTTCTTTCTTGCAAGCACTAGAATTGTGTAGGGTTTCATTCCGCATTTATCACCCCGCACCGGAAGTTCCGGTACCCTATCGGAAGTTCCGGTATTTGACGGTTTCGTCTTAGTGTTAATTCGCAGAAATTTTTAGGTTCGCCTATTCACCCCCCTCTAGGCGACTTTCATACGCGCTTCCCGAAAGCTGCATGAGACAACCTTTCCCAGCCGATCTTGTAGTGTTAGTCGGGCCTAGCTCCCCGATAAGGGTCCCCCACGCGATGTCGTCCCGGACGTCATCCGTGAGTAGAGTGCTCCCTTCTCTCCTCCTAAATTCCTGCCAAGTAACCAAGGGAGTAGGGTATCTCTCTAACATACGACCACCATCGGTACGTCGGTTTCATCGGGCCCATCAACACCAAGCATGCAAGCAAGTACGTTCAAACTTATCCACATGGGCCGGACACGACGCGGTCCTTGTGTGCACGGACGGGGCTACAACCTTGAAGACTCTTTCGGTCCTTCACTTTCCACCTAGTTGCCCGTCCGGCCTCCAATTTCCATTCTCTTCTCAATACTTAGCATCGTGTCCAAAATGTGATTGTCCTGTCTACGAGTGGTCTCCGTACCACTCGACGAATCATCGCCCTATTTAAGAAAGCATCTAGCGTTGGGTGATCGAATCAGGATAAACAGGATCCTACTCGCATGCTAGGGTTTTCATCACAACTCCCGTAGACCTAATGCACAATACGGACCTACAAGCATAGTGATGAAAATAAAATACTTAAATTAAAAGGTTGTGCACCGGGGCTTGCCTTGAGCTTGACCCCGAGTAGCTGGGTCAACGACAGCAGCTTCGGGCTCCTCCTCGCCGGTTACCACGTTCACCACCGCAGCCTACATGATACAAAGGTGATGTGTAAATTGTTGATGAAAACATGATATTGAATATTTTACGGAATACGTGCGGATTTCATCAATCACATGTAATTCATGAGTATAAATTAACTTGGTGTCCAGCGAGGTGAAAATGATTTAAGGTGATTATTTAATTTAATCTCCTTCATCAACTCCCATGAAGCATTTAAATCATTATCACATGTGCAAGGAAATAATCCAATAACTCCTAGCAAAACTAGGAAAAATAGCAATTAAATTGCCTCTGGTACTTAAGCACATGTTATAGATAATAACTGAATTAGGCTTCATAATTTGGGGCAATCCAATAATTAATTAAGCCATAATCTTAAATCTCCAAAAAGGAAATTAGCTCAATTAATTTGCCTCTGATAATGTAAATCTAACTGTATCATTAAATAGTACAAGTCTCAAGGATTCCAACAAACTTTGGTTTGCAATTTTTCGAGCTCTGGATCAAAAGATATGAATTTTTGAAGTTTACTCATTTTTCTGATATTTTAATTAATTTCAGGAAAAAGGAAAAGGGAGTGCATGTTCATGGGCCAGCCTGTGGCAATAAGGCCCAGCTCACGTGCGCGGCCCACGGACGGCGCGCGGCCCAGCGCGGCAAGCAGGCCGCGAGTGCAGCGCCCAGCCCAGGCTGCACCACGAGGCCAGCTCGAGCTGCAGCTCGGCCATGGTGGCCGGAGGGTTCGGAGATGGCGGCGGCTCACCGGAACAAGACCAAGTGAGCACCAAAAATTGAAAATAAAGTATCAGTGTGTGCAAGAGCTCGATGCGCATCCATCTGTGGGGGTACCAAGGTCAGGTGCTCACCGGAGTATGGCCGGCGACGAGGCACGCGTGAGCTCAGGATCCGACGACGTTCGGCGAGGTCGTACGCCGTCGAGGAAGCACCAAATCGAGCTCCGTTTGTTCCTAGAGCATCAGTGTAACATGGAGAAGAGCGGCATCAAGTCGGTTGGCGGCGGCGTTGGGTGTCGGAGGCGGTCGACGGGCGAGCAGGGCGGGCCGGCGGGTGATGGCCGGGGAAAAGCCGAAATCGGACGATCTCCTTAGATAAAACAGAGGGGAAACGGTTCAGGGTTGTTCTACACGTAGATGCGCACACACAGGGAGAGGAACCAAGCGAGATGGCTCACCGTGCTTGGGGAATTTCGTGATGAAGCTCGAGGTGGCCGGCAATGGCGTCTTGACGGAAAATCCTTCGATTCGTCGCGCTCAGACAGCCAGCTGGGTTGAGGCTTAACAGGAAGCTAAGGGAGAGCAAGGCGGAGCCGTTGGCCGTCTCGGTTCGGCCGGGGAGTGAGCAGAGCGGCGGCGCGCAGCGATTTTGTGCAGGGCGACGATGGCGACCGGTGGAGCTTCGCTTGCTTTGCTGCTGCGCAAGTGGGGGAGGAAGAGAGGGAGCAGCAGATGGGGAGGGAGCGGGGTGAGGGTGCTGGTGGTGGCGCCGGGTGGTGGTGTTGGCAGGGGAGAGGCACCACGCGGGCACAGGTGGCGTCGGCTTTCTGCTGTTGGTCAGCCAGGAGGGAAAAAGAAAGGAGAAGAAGGGGATGACGTGCGGGTCCCACGAGATTTTGTCTGTTTTCGTTGGTTGCTGCACTGTCTGAATTTCGTAAAATCTAAATAAAGTAGTTTCCAAGCTCAACAATTCCGAACAAAAATATCCTCGTGTTCACCAAGATTGGGCCTAATTTCTGCAGTGTCAAACTACTCATAAAGTGCCCCGGGAAGAATCACATAAATTCGACAAACAGACTGTTTTCAGGGGTTTAACCGATTTATTTGAGGCATCAAACGTTTGAGAAAAACCATGGAGATTGGACTGAATTTTTCTTTAGTAATGCCCTACAACATAACGTTTTGGGAGACCCAACTTATGTTGTGAAAATTTGAGTCATAGTTCAAACCGAATTGAATTTGAATTAATTGACCACTCAAAACTAATTGCATGTCAAAGATTTTTCTTGTGGGAGTGCTAACAGATCAGGGGCATGTTTTCAAAATGCTAACCCGCAATTTTGTGACACGGGGTGTCACAACTGCAAAGTTTTGTTGGAAATAAGAGTATCTTTAACGATTCAACAAAACTTTAGCAATCCAGAAATCGAGAGCTCCGAATCCAAGTAGCACAAGTGACCAAACTTGCAAGCTTTTTCTACGCTCCCAATTGTTGAAAATAAGGGGTCAAGTCGTTTGTAGTGAAGCACTGAAGCCCCTTGCCGCCGAAGTTTACGGCTCTTTTCTCTCGCACCAGGTGAATCGGGAAGCCCTGTTGTCTCCGACGATTTGCACCCAGCTCTGGCTGGTGATTACCGCTTAATTAGTGATTCAGAAATTCCTTGCTCAATGAATGGCCGCGACCTAGTAGCAAAGTCATAGCATGTCCAGGCGGCTTGGTGTGTGAGACCAGACAGACACAAACACCACGGGGGGCAGCTGGCCGAAAATGGGTACTCAGTTCGCAACACGAAAGAAAATCGTGCGCCAGTTTGGCCTCTAAAGGGTTCATATGACATGGAATTGTTAGGTTGTCTTCTTTTGTGGTTGGTGGAATGGTGTGGGCTTTCTCGCAGTCCAAGCTTTTTATATTGCTGAACACGTACGTGCATCAGGTTGGTGACAGGTGAGAAGTCGCCATGTCTGTTCGAGTACATATACACATTTGCAATTCAATGCTTGTTTTTGCTTATTCTTCTATTAATACTTACACAACGAGTGCTCTCATCATGGCTGTGTTGTCGCAGACCGCAAGATCGCGACATTGGAGATGACTTATCGGTTGTTAAGGCGCAACATTATTCGATGGTTGTGTAATCCGGTCATAAACGTCTATACCGTGCCCCAATCGAGTTGAAAGACCGAGAGAAAAGCCTCACGGATTCACATCAATCGCTTGTTAGTGTTGATCTCCACCGGTTGGGCCAACCGGGCCCTATCTCGCGTCGTGATCGGGGACACCAAACCCAATAGGAGGTTGGTGGGCCCCTGTCACATAGTGCATGCGACGAGTGCATATATAGAAGAGGTGGGGGCTAGCGGTTGAGGTTATGAGGTTCATCACCGCCACTGTTCACCCACCACCTATCCCTCATCCTATATCTAGGGGCACTATGAGCGATAGGAATGCTCACCTATGCTGCCATCCTCACTACCATAGGGATGCCATTGCCTCTACGTCCACACCGACGGCCAAGATGGAGAGCACGTCGCCCTCCACCACGTTGGATGGCAACGGCATCGACGTAACGTCGACAAAGGCATGTTGTCTTATAAACCCTACCCACTCGATCTACACCTAGAAGTTCTGTGTTTCCTAATAATGGTATCGAGCAAGGCCAATATGTATCGAAATAATTGATTTCGATCGGTTGAAAGAATCAAAACCCCGACCCTGTAAAATATAAAGAAAGGGAGGGAGGTGGACTGACCTCGGACACCCGCCTCCATCACCATCGTTTCTCGGGAAGACAACCGATGGTCGTTCCTTGGACAACGCACATAAAGAACTCGGACTCGGCCGGGTGACGAGTTGTCACCACCACATGTTCTCTCTCTAGGGATCATGCAAAGGGCACCACCATAGGACCGCTTGCACGCTCACACGAGGGCGAGTGTACGCGCCGGTGAGTGGATCGGTGGAGGTGCCTCTAACCGTCCTCCGGGCCATCATACGCCTCCACCCGACTCATCGCACTCTCTCTCGCCCTCGACTCGACCGTGGAACCCTAGGCGGCGGCGGTGACAGGAGGCGACCGCGGCGGCTCTAGCGGGCGTGCGCGGTGCCTCCGGTGCGGGCCTGCGCGGCGGCTCCGTTGGGCGTGTGGGTTGGGCTGGGCGCCGGAGGCGAGGCGCGCGGACGGCCGGAGGCCTAGACGGCCGGAGGTGGCGACGTCTAGGCAACCCATCTCCTACCACCTCTACTCCGGCGGATCGACAACAACGGCTACATCGGCAACGACGGTGGCCACCTCTCCTCCGGCATCAAATTTCCCCGGTGGCTTCTCGCTGGTACGTGTCTCACTCGTTCTTCCCCTCCTCTTCTTGGCTTTCGTGTTTGGTTCCTCTCATGCGGCTGCGACGACCATGCTTCCAAGATTGCGACGCCAACTAGGTTGCCTTGTTCTTGCTGGTAGGACGATAGATGTACCTTTGAGTCAAATTAATCCTTAGGGTGTGATACTACCTTGATTAGTGTTTGGGTCGGTAGGAGGTTGAATAGATCGGTTCAAGTGACCATATCAAATAGTTAGTTTGTTGTTGGCTTGGTGCTTTGTGCTTTGAAAGATCATGCGGAGCATAGATAAGTCAAGACACAACATTCATACCCACATGGTTAGAAGGTGGGTAGTTAAATCATGCTTCACACCCTATGTAAATCAGCTCCAGCTCACAAACAAACAGATGTCAGCCACAGAATAAAGAAATCAGTAGGACAAAAAAGTGATAATTACTGAAGGAAAACTTTACCATTAAGTTTGTGGAAGTCCAAAGCATTATCAAAAGTGAAATTACGGAAGCAGGTGTTTAAATAACTACTGCATGATGATGCTACCAGTAGACAACAAATAATCATGTAATCATGTAAATATGGAACCAATAAGCAACATACCATTCCGTGCCTAGATATTGTTAGATACAATGATATCAAATTTTAATGTAACCAATAAGGCACATAACCCTATAGATTTTCAAAAACACAAGTACATTGAAACACAAGAAAACACAATTACTGAACATTGCAAGATAATAATTACTAAAAACATCGATTCATCGAAGATTTTAGAGAAGAATCACTAAATCGAGATAATTATTGAATATAGTTTCAATGACTCGAACTATTCGGTAAATCCAAAGTACATGACTGAACAATTTATGATAGTCACCTCTTACATCGACACAATAAAAAAAAATTATAGGTAATACATCACAAAATTAATTTTAATGCCATCATCTTTAAAGGCACATAACCCAACAGATTTTCAAATTCACAATAACAAATTCAACGAGAGGATAGGACAAACAATATTTTTTCTATAGCCATACAATACACAATAATTTACAATAGTCACCGTTTACATAGACACATGACAAATGCACAATAACATTTATTCAATTACAATAAAACACAATTACTGAATATTACAAGATAATAATTACTAAAAACTTCGATTCATTGAAGACTTGAGAGAAGAATCACTGAATCAAGATAATTACTAAATATAGTTTCGATGACTCGAACTATTCGGTAAATCCAATGTCAATACATGACAGAACAATTTATGATAGTCACTTCCTACATCAACACATGACAAAAATTTTCTATAGGTAATATATCACAAAATTAATTTTAATGCCATCTTCTTCAAAGGCACATAACCCTACAGATTTTCAAATTCACAATAACAAATTCAACGAGAGGATATGACAAACAATATTTTTCTATAGCCATACAATACACAATAATTTACGATAGTCACCGTCTACATAGACACATGACAAATATACAATAACATTTATTCAAACACAAGAAAACACAATTACTGAACATTGCAAAATAATAATTACTGAAAACTTCGAGTCATCGACGATTTCATAAAAGAATCACTGAATCAAGATAATTACTGAATATAGTTTTAGTAACTGAACTATTCGATAAATCCAAAGTCAATACATGACTGAATAATTTGTGATAGTCACCTCCTACATCGATACATGACAAAATTTTTCTATAGGTAATACATCACAAAATTAATTTTAATGCCATCTTCTTCAAAGGCACATAACCCTACATATTTTCAAATTCACAATAACAAATTCAACAGAGGATAGGACAAACAACATTTTTTCTATAGCCATACAATACACAATAATTTACGGTGGTCACCGTCTACATAGACACGTGACAAAATTTTTCAAAGTTTCCAAAATTATGACACAACAATATCTCATAGTAACCTTACACATAGACACATGACAAAATAAATCCATACGTAATACATCACAAAAATAAATTTAATATCATCTTCTTCAAAGCCAAATAACCCTATAGATTTTCAAATACACAATAACAATTCAACAAAGGATAGGACTAACAACATTTTTCCTATAGCTATACAATACACAACAATTTACGATAGTCACCGTCTACATAGACACATGACATAATTTTTCTATAGGTAATACATCACAAAATTAATTTTAATGTCATCTTCTTCAAAGGCACATAACCCTACATATTACTGAGCAAGGTAGTAAAACCAATACTGAATAATTAAATTCTTAAATCATACAAAATGACTGAGTGAGAGATATTTGCATGTTAAACTATTCAAGCTTACAAAATTACAGAATGTTTCAAATTACTGAGCAAGGTAGCGAAACAAATATTGAATAATGAAATTCTTAAATCTTATAAAAAATTACTGAGTGAGAGATATTTGCATCGTTAAACTATTCAAGCTCACAAAATTACTGAATGTTACAAAATTACTTAGCAAGGTAGTAAGACAAATACTGAAAGTAAAATTCTTAAATCTTACAAAAATTAATGAGTAACACAAAATACGAATTAGTGGAAGTCTACCAAATTACTAAGTAAGGTATCAGGACAATTACTGAATAGTTAAACTATAAAAACCTTCCAAAATTACTGAGCATTAAACTACAATTACTGAGCATCAAATTTACTAGTCAAGCTTAAACAAAATGCAAGACAAAGTGCAAATCTATGGAGGGAGCATGACAATTCAGAATATGATGAAACAAATTACTGATGCAACTCGGATCAAAACAAAAGCAACATAGACAATCATCAATACAAAAAATTACTGAGGTAGCTCTCAAAATTACTGAAGCTTCAAAATTAAAGGGGCAAATCGGGTAAAACCCCAAAAAACATAGACAGTAATCGATACAAAATTTACTGAGGCAGCTACCAAAATTACTGAAACATAAAAATAACTAAGGTTACCCAACATTCTCCAACAACAAAACATGAAAATGCTTATGTAGCAACAAAAGGCATGTTTTACGAAGGACATATACCTATTGATTTAGAAGAACAAATTTACAAATAACCAGATTATACAACACAAAATTTTTCTATAGGTAATACATGACAATTTTTTTAAAAGGCATCTTCTAAAAATACATAACCCTACAGATTTTCAAGTACACATGTACATTTCACCAAATGATATCACATAAAATTTTTCTATAGCTATACATGACACAACAATTTCTAAATGTCATCTTGTACATAGACACATGGCAAAATTTTTCTGTAGGTAATACATGACAAAATTTATTTTAAATGTATCTTCTACAAAGACACATAACCCTACAGATTTTCAAGTACACATATACATTTCAACAAATGATATGACATAAAATTTTTCTATAGCTATACATGACACAACAATTTCCGAATGTCATCTTGAAATCAGAATTTCTCTATAGGTAATACATGAAAAATTTATTTTGAAGGAATCTTCTACAAAGACAAATAACTCTACAAATTTTCAAGTACACATGTGCATTTCAACACCAATACTGAATAATTAAATTCTCAAATCCTACAAAACTACTGAGTATTCATTAACTACTGAAGCCTACAAAATTATTGAGTAAGGTACCGGGAGAATTATTGAATAGTTAAACTATTGAAACTTACAAAATTACTGAACAAAATTGCAAGTGAATTCTGAAGAATTACTAGGTCAAGTAGTAGGAGAAGTACTGAATAATTAAACTACTGAAGCTTCCAAAATTACTAAAGCTTCCAAAATTACTAAAGCCGGGTCTAGAAAAAGAATAACCTAATGATTTTAACATATTGAATGTCCCAAAATTACTTAAGCATCAAACAGCCAAGAGGACCAAGTGATTGGGTTAGTTTGGCTCTACATGATTGGTCGGTTAAGGGTTTGGGTCATAGTATATAATAGTTCGTCTATACAAAAATCTCGGGAAGATGAGTCCGGATCTCCGTGTTGGTCGCCTGCGTGCGCCTTGGCATCTACTAAAGCATGCAGAGTAATATCATGTCTTATAATTACTAAACCCAGAAAAAAAAATCATTACTGAGCATGCAAGAAAGGAAGAACGATGAACTGAGAAATAGTAAAAATTATTGGAACATGCCTGTCGGAGGTACATGGCTCACAATTACTGAACCGAGAAACAATGAAATTACTGAACATGCATGGAAGAAAGAACATGGCTTCAACATCATGATGATGGTTGGGTACATAGATTTTGTTACTTTACAATGTGAAAATAATAATTGTGTCTACATCAAGCTGAAATATTTAGCATGCCAAAACAGTAAAATCTACAAAGTGACCTCAATTTACAAAGGCATACTAGTCTGCAATTTCAGCTTCTCCGTAACTTACTGAATAGAAAAACTACTTAGCCAATTAATTACTTAATCAATCATGAATGCCATTGCAAAAATATGCTTGATATTTGCATCTAAAAACTTGAACAGAAATTACTAACATAATATACTTGTCAATAATTTCTCACATGACAATTAATAACATAATAATTACTGGATCACCTTAGAGGCTGATGAAAAATTACTTTAGAGCAAATAATTAAAGAGGACTAAGTCGTTTTGTGATGGAAGATAATCAGCACCAAACAACTTTTTCAACTGGGATGGTTGATCATAGCTTCAAATGAAAAAAAATCCAGGTAACAATATTACTAAGTAGCCCACACCAAAATTATTGAACAGTTGAAATAGAACCATGTAAATAGTAATAGCTCCATTATGTTTACATGCATGCATATAGAACCCCATAGTCATTGCAACACCTGACCTAGTTATCACAAAACTCAAAAGTATAGTGCGCATCATGACACAAAACAAGCATTACATAACCAATGGAGCATTCATCACTCCAAAAACAAAAAAGTCTTCATTCACGACATCTTCATCTATGAGCCCAAGGCTCCCTCCAATCCTCAAAAGTGCAAGCATACAACTGTGTCCACCAAACCAATGAGTGCTAGAATCTAGAAGAATAACATTTGCTCTTCGTCTATCTTGACCACTGGAGAACTCATCAGCTTTCTGCCATAAAAGTAATATAAACCTTTAAGAAATAATAATTGAGACATATAATGTAGAACTAAATTACTGAACAATACCTCCAACAAATATGTAGTGCTGCAGACAGAACATGTAAGCAACATAGCAATAATGTCTGAGAGTTATGTAGGATATTAAAGAAATTACTGGTAATTCATCTCATTTTGTTTCTTATATAGGAGTATAGCTCATCTAAATTACTGGTGATATGATTCCCCAACAATATCTAACCTTGTAGTAGTAGAAGATTTGCACTATTCAATGAAAAGAACATATCAAAAAATTATAACATATGAAACAACTAGCAGGAAGCCATTTACACCAGAGAATAATATTCATGTAAAATAGATGGAGTCTAATAAATAGATTGAGTCTGATAAATAACTAACCCATTGTTAAGGATGGAGAAATTACTGACTGGTGGAAATACCTGTCAAATTCACCCATGTGAACCCATGTTGTTGTCATGTGTACTTTTAACGAGGAGGGAATAACCAGGCTAAGCACCAAAAGGCCTTTTTGTTTTAGTACAAATAAACCAGACATCAAAGATGCTTGCAGCTGCTCCTACGACCGGAATCGACTGATAAACAAACCAAATCAAATTCAATGTCCCATCCCAAATTGAATAGAGCAAAATTACTGGTTCACTGATAATGTAAAAGAGGATGGATCTTAGATACTAAAATGGTAGAGAAAGAACATCTAAAACTGCATCTGAGTGATAGGAAAAGCAAAAAGATAATAACTGAGTAAGATATCAAATGCTTAAACTATTGGTTCACCAAACATAGAAGAACCTTACAAAATTACTGAACAATCACACTACTGAATTTTATGTCCATGTCCTCTAAAAGTTACTAAATGAAACTAAAATGGTCGACAAGAATGTAAGTTGCATGATACTTGAGTCTCATAAAACCAGCTAGCTACTACAACCTTTGGGATAATAAGATCGGAGAATATTGAACAACAAAACTACTGAATGTTACAAAATTACTGAGCAAGGTAGTAAGACAAATACTGAATAATTATATTCTTAATAAATCTTACATAATTACTGAGTAACATAAAAGATGAATTACTGAGTAATTATAAACTACTCAAGCCCACAAAATTACTACATAAGGTACCAGGAGAATTAATGAATAATTAAACTACTTAATGTTACAAGATTACTGAGCAAGGTACTAAGACAAATATTGAATAATTAAATTATTAAATCTTACAAAATTACTGAGTATCACAAATTAAGAATTACTGAGTAATTATAACTACTGAAGCCTACAAAATTACTGTGTAAGATACCAGGAGAATTATTGAATAGTTAAATAATAAAACTATATTAACTAACAAAATTACTAAGTAAGATTGCAAGTGAATTACTGAGTAACAGAGAAGAATAATTACTGGGTCAAGTTGTAACAACCCAAACTGAATCCATCTTGTAACCCAAACCTGTTTAAACCAGTTTGAAATTTGAATCAAATTGTTTTTCATTTGAATTCAGCAGCATGGGGAAACTACTGCATGAGAATTAAACAAAATACTGAATCAACGAAGGATAAAGCTATGATGTTCTTTCCCCACATAATAATCCAGTTATTGCCAGCTAGGTATAATCAATTCTTTGAATTTAACATAGCATAGATGCATGAAAATTAATGAAGACTAAAAAATAATTAATAGGAAAAATAAAATACTGAAGAAAGACTAAAATTACTGATGGAGGATTATGTAAATTTAGAAAATTACTGAATAAGAATTAAACCAAAATAAGGAAACTACTGAATGAGGATTACTGAATAATGAAACTATTGAAGCTTAAAAAAGTATTGAAGCAAAGACGATCAATAGGACTAATAATTGGGTCTAGCAGAAGGAGTACTGAGCAATAGGGGCTGACCCAAGAATCATTGGAACAAAAATTACTACACTCATGATAACAGAGTTAGGCAGGATATTAAAGAAATTACTGGTGGCAGAAAAAGAATTACTGGTGGTTCAAAAATAGATATAGTCAGTGGGAAAAAATGGGGTGACCCTCCAAATAAAACACCCATCTAGTCGTTGTGAAATCATCTGGAAATCAAAATTCACACAACACTAAAGCAGATTGATGATCTATATTTTATAGGTTTGTACCACTCAATTGATTTGTTGAAATCTTCCAGCAACCTTATTATCCATAGAGATGGGTATAGTAGATTCTTGCCAACGTTATGAAAGCTCAACTGCAGAAATTAACTGAAACTGAAAGGCTCCAATTCCCTCACTTCAATATATTTCATGAACAAGAGATGCTCTCCTGAATGGAAATCAAATAGCTGAGCTGCAAGGTGAAGGAATGAAATTATCGAACAGTGCAAACATAACTATATATGCAACAGAAATACTGAACACACCGGTAGTGGAACCAAATTACTGAAAGCATGAAAAAAGAGAATTACTGGAGCAAAGAGGAAAACAAATGAATTACTAAAAGGGGTAGAAAAAGAATAATAACCCTATAGTTGCAACTATTGAGTTCAAAGTGTTGTCATACAAAATTCTATAAATATAATTACTGATTTGCAACTATTCGGTTCAAATTACTGTACTGACATGATAAAATTATTGACCGCAATCGTGGAAACAACAAATGGAATTCTAAAAAAAATGGTGAGTAATCTAGTAACCTACATGCATCATCAGGGTTCATGGGGAGTATAGGGAAAAAATATTGAGAATTACTGAGCAGTGGAAACTACTGAATTCTAGTCTTATCAAATATCAAAATTACTGAAGCAGGCACAAAGGTAAGAAAATGGCTCCCTAATTACTGACTTAATAGAATAACTGAAGCATGAATAAAAAATATAGCTTGTAATTACTGAAAAGAGAAACTATAAAACTATAAAATTATTACTGATGCATGCGCGAAAGAAAGAATGTGGCTAATAATTACTGAATAGAGAAAAAATAAAATAACTGAAGAATGCACGAAAGGAAGAATGTGATTAATAATTACTTAATCAAGGAAGGACATGGCTCATAATTACTGAACAAAGTTGTATCAATTGCTAGTACATGGAGGTATATAGTTTGTTAGCTACAAGAAGCTAGATCAATGTTGTGAATGAAAAGCTCACACTATAAATCTAGGGTGGGTAATTGCGAGAGTAGTGGAGCAGCGAACTACCTCACGTGTGTATAGATGGTTGCAGCCTTCTCTTCAACTAACTGAAACTGGTAGAGAAGTGAAGTAAATCAAAGTGACCTTGCAGTCCCAAACCAAAATTATGAGCGACCAAAAACATATGGTGGAAATTACTGAAAGTGGCAAGATTGGGTCAGAATCAATGAAAACATGATGCCCTCAATGTCAAGAAATATCATTCCAAAAATTTGAGACCAGGGATTCAAATAGTTTCTAAAAACACAGTGCAAAAAATAAAATACATTATAGCTGGTTAATAATAAAGCAACAGTCAACAAGGTTTGCTTTCTACATTGATCTTAATACAAAGAATAACTAACACGGTCTTCACAAGGTGTTGAAGTATAAAAAGAATTAGCAAATGAACTCCGGATATAAATTGATACTTAAGGAAAACAAATACTTAAGCATATACGAAATACAAAAGGGTGGGTGTTAAGGTGCACCTTCACCCTAGCTAGGTGAGGTGCGGCTGGTGCTGCTAGGGTTGCGGCAACGGGGAGAGAGGGGCGCGCGGCGGGGAGGCGGGGGCGGCGTGCGCGAGGAGGAGAGGGGAGGGGTAGCAAATAAGATTTCTCTTTATTGCTTAATGAGATCAGGTACAATACCCCTGTTTATATAGGGGAGATCCTAACTTGACCACTTCTCCAACTTGGAGATATTCCAAACCTATTACAACTCAAACTTCCTAATTAAACCTTGACTTCCTAAACTTATCTCAACTTCCTAAATCTATCTAGAACCTGATCTCTTTATTTTTAGAAATACTTGGCACCACTCCTAGCCACTTTGGAAAGCAGGACCCGCACCCAAGGGGCCGCGCGCGCTCGCCGGCCGCACTCCGACTCGGGTGCGGCCTCCCTGGCGGCGCGCATAGGGCGAGGCGGCCCCAAGGCGGTGGGCCACCCCTGCTGGGTTGGGTTGGCCCATAACATCTCCTCCTCCATTGACGGTCGGCTCGTCCGCGAGTTGGGGAAGGCGCCATCTTGGACCGATCATGGGAGTTGCCGACGAAGCGCACGGAAGAAGTGTAGCCGAAGCACGTCCAAGAACCGGATCATCCAGACAAATTCCGTCGAGTCCGATCAATGTCCAATGTGAAGATGTAGCCCAAACTGCCGATAAAGCCATTAATGACGAAGTGATGCGAGGAGGGCATTGGGTTGTTTCCTCGCACTGCTGGCATTCCTAGAGCATCAATGAAGTTGCGAGGCACTCCAAAGTCAAACAAAACAGTTTCCATCTCCACTGGAGGCGTGGTGAAAGATTGGCGCTGGAAATCTGGTGTGGGTAGCAGCAAGCCATCGATGATCACCACAAAAGTGTCCCTTGGAGTTGGCCGACTAGTGTCTAAGTGAAGAGCATGGCCAAACAGCACCCGGAAATCTGAAGATGATGGAGGAAGAAGGACAATATCGGGGTGAACTCCGAAATACACATTGCGAACCCGGAACAGTTCTCGGCCTGCGATGTCCACGAATTTGACGTCCACATTCTCCACCGTGGAATGGGGCATTTCCTAGAGACATAGCACGGATGTCGGCATTCCTTGAATCAATCCTGCAGCATTCATGGTGTGTAATCCGACAGCTATCCGGCGCATCATCGCCTCCTCGCCTTCTTTGAGGAGAAAGGCACAAAGGTGGTAGAGCTTCGGAGAAGAGGCTGGCATGTAAAGACGTCCATCAAAGAACACTAGTCCCACTCTCATGTCCCATGCATGGGAAGCATCGCTAGACTCCGGTCTTTCGCGAGATCACAACAAAGTCGGGGTTGCACTCGATGTCGTGGCGCGAGGTTGTCGTAGAGGTCCGAACGGGCGTGGATGATGTTGAAGATGTCCTCTACACAGCAAGGTCCACCCATAATAGCCACGGAAGGAGCTGTAGGAGGGGCTGGAAGTGCACGAACTGCTGTAGTGATGGGCTCCTCCCGGGCGCCTCAAGCTCTTGTGCCGGAGCGAGCTGAGGAGCGTGATGTAGCGGCGAGTCGAGACCGATCAGCAGGCGGTGGTGTCCATTGTAGAAGAAGGACATGGTCGGCGCGTAAAATTCCCACATGATTGGCCTAAGAGAGGTCAACCATGGTGTGCCCGACACGATGTCCACGTCGTCGGGAAGCTCGGTGGCGTAGATGTCAATGTGATGAATGTCCTGGTCAATGGTGAGAGGAAAACCACGACACACGGAGCGGCTCAACACTCGATCCCCGAAGCCGAGTTAGGGAGAGTGAAGCACGACGAAGAGGCAGCATCCGGGAGTTCGCATAGCTGGTGTCAACGAAGTTGTGCGTAGCTCCCGTATCAATGAGGAGTAGCTCTGTGAGCAGCATGGGGCACCTCCCTTCGCCAATGATCGCCATGAAGGTGCCCTCCTCATCCTTAATGTTGATAAGGTCGTCGAGGAGCTCAAGGTAGAAGAGATGCTTGCACTTGTGGCCACACACAAAAGGCTCATCACGGTTGAAGCAAAGGTTCGGCGGCGACGTTCAGCCATCTCCTCGGCCGTCGGGCGTTTGTAAGCTTTGCCGGTCGGTTGTCTTGCAGCTATGCTGGCGCCTCCACCATTGGAGGCCGTCGTGGTGGAGCGCGGAGCTGGCGGAGCTTTCAGCGAAGGAGACGATATAGTCGATCCTCGTGTAGTCGTAGATGGTGGTTTGATCGCTAGTTGATTTTCAGCCACCATCTGCTGCGCGACGCTCATAAGCCCTTGCAAGGCTCATGGCCGCCTCCATGTCCCAAGGCCGTGCAAGCTCGACCTCCGTCTTCGAGTGGTTCTTGCAGGTCGGCGGTGTAGAGGTTGACTTACTCGTTGCTCCTGCAGATCTTCGACACGTGCGACAAGGGCTAGAAACTGCTCGGTGTAGTCGTGCACGGTGCCGGTCCGTCGTAGGATGGCCAACTCGCCAAGGGTGTTGGCGCGAGTAGGAGGCCCGAACCTCTCATTGACGAGCCCGACAAAGCTGCCCCATGACGGTGTGTTGTTCTCCTTGCTGAGGCACATGTACCATCGTTGCGCATCGCCCGTCATGTGATACGAGGCGTACCACACGCGCTCATTGTCGGGAATCTGTTGTCCAACAAAGAACTGCTCACAACGGTTAATCCATGGTAGTGGATCTTCCTTACCATTGTATGTCGGGAAGGTGAGCTTGTAGTAGCGTGGGATCGGGCGGCCATCAACTCGACCGCTTGATGCATCAAGTTGACCGCCGGCCGGGGGTGGTGTTGATGACGAACCCCGGGGCAATGAGAACGCCGTGTCGAGTGTAGCAACGAGCTCCGACAGCACCGGTGTGGAGGAAAACGCGTGGATGTCCTTGACGGCCTTGTGGGTCGCCTTCATCGCCTCGCGGCGACGTTGCTCCTCCTCGATGCGCTTGGCGGATTTCGCATCGGGTCCGTCCCAATGCTTTGCCAACTTTTGGACGGTGGCGGCAAGCGATTCAATGGCCTCCGTGTTCTCGGCCGTCGCCTTTAGGATGGTGTTGATGTTCTTCTCCACGGCGGTGTACTTGCTCCTTGTAGAGCTTCCGGAACGCCGGGATGTCGGATGGCGCGGACTCCTTGGAAGAACTCATGGCAGCGGCAAAGAAGGGATCACGGTCTCTAGATACCAGATGTTAAGGTGCACCTTCACCCTAGCTTAGGTGAGGTGCGGCTGCTGCTAGGGTTGCGGCAAGGGGGGAAAGAGGGCGCGCGGCGAGGGAGGCGGGGGCGACGTGCGTAGGGAGGAGAGGGGAGGGGCTGCGGTAACAGGGTAGCAAATAAGATTTTTCTTTATTGCTTAATGAGATCAGGTACAATACCCCTGTTTATATAGGGGAGATTCTAACTTGACCACTACTCCAACTTGGAGATATTCCAAATCTATTACAACTCAAACTTTCTAATTAAACCTTGACTTCCTAAACTTATCTCAACTTCCTAAATCTATCTAGAACCTGATCTCTTTATTTTTAGAAATACTTGGCACCACTCCTAGCCACTTTGGAAAACCGGACCCGCACCCAAGGGGGCCGCGCGCGCTGCCGGCCGCACTCCGACTCGGGTGCGGCCTCCCTGGCGGCGCGCCTAGGGCGAGGCGGCCGGGCCGCCTCGCTGGGTCGGGTTGGCCCGTAACGATGGGTTATAGAATCAAATTATTGTGATGTACTTTTACCATGGAGTACTTCTCGTTACGAGTATAGATCAAGCTAGTCGGGGTTCAATAATACAAAGCCTAAATCAAATATATTTGATTTTAATGGCCTTCAACTACCGAAATAAAACAGGCATAACCGTGGAATTCAGTGCTAGAATGACTACAAAATTGTTTTTACACTGCTGCTTACAATTGCTGCATCAAAACAAGCATAACAGAGAGGAAAATCAATGGATAATCTGACCAAGAATAATCAATCATCTGCAAAATTAAAATTCCTTCAAATTCAAATTTACTAAATGTTCTAAAGAAAAGGACAACCGAAAAGGAGACTGTTCACTTTAGTTAAATGAAATATAGGAGCAATACTATCCAGCCAAGCTGCATCCAGAATAAATAAATACTATAATGTGTCACAATAAAAATGAAATGCGGACACCTAGGACTCAATTTGTAGCACCTACATGCTCCCAGTGAACAAATTATCAAAACTAGCACAACGTCAACTGATAGATCCACACACGCAACAAAAATCCGCCACAAATTCAACAGAACAGTAGCCAAATGCCACTCCCATATGAACAACCACAAAAATCACACCCAAAAAGATGCGAGGAGTGCTCACCTAGGAACCACCATGGCTGCTGCTCTGCAATAGCTACCTCTTCAACCCGTGCAAAATCAAAATCCTGAGGCACCAAAACATCATGAGAGAATTTCCTTTATACCACTAAAATTGTACCTAGTTCCTTCTATGACATCAAATTTGTGAAAGTTCCTTCCATGCCATCAAATTTTTTTTTCTATGCCTTGCGTGCCATTCTGGTGAGATTTTCCATCTAACACCGTTAAGTATCAGCTGAAAAGAAGAAAATACCCATGATATACTAAACATGATGTGTATATATATATATATATATATATATATATATATATATATATATATTAGATGGTTAGATTTTGCAATGCCTAGTTTATACGAAATGGTTAGAATTCCATGTGAAATAGTTAGAGATGAGTGGCATCAAACGTGCTGCAGGAGTGCCCGTTCAGCCGGGTAGTGAATAGGTGTTATGACGCGTGCATCCTCCTCTACTCCAACAACTCCTCCATCACGACCTTTGGCATCGATCACACTATATTCGGGTTGATTCCTTTGTCGGTGATATGGAAGTTATGAACGAGACACGGCGGAGTCCGATGACCCGCCTAATCCGGCAAGTCGCCAGCACCTCTGTCCGATTCGCCAACGGCAGCAAGGAGTACGAAGTTGATTCCGAGGGTAAGTCTCGGGGCTTGTACAGTACACAAGGGACCTCAATGCTGGTGAGTGTACCACCAGGTGCCTCAACTTTTTCGTTGCGGAGCTCTCTAGATCGCGGCCTAACAAGACCTAAGGCACCGCAAATGGCTACAACTTCCACGTGTGGCGTACAAGATCAGAGAGGACCTCGACATCCTAATTCTTCCAATAACTGCAAGTGCAACCACCAGGCGTTAGTATCGATAATTTACCACTAGCACTTTTTGCCCGTTCTTCACAATAGGAGACATAAGGCCAGTCTCGGTATGGGTTTCATGGGCAATAATAGAGTGTCACGTATGCATTTTTGGTAATGTGGCAGTGTATTAATGAGGAGAAAGATGAAATGAGTTTCATGAGGATGAAACTCTGCATACACAGTTATCTAGACAGCTTGTGTCTTGCATTAACCTAGAAAACAACATTAGATGAAACTTTGCATTGAGAGAGGGTGTTTCATCCTAGTTTCAAACATTGTTAGATGACGTGTCACTCTAGGACACTGTGTCCATGAAACTTTCATTGAGACTGACCTAAGAAAACACTTCGGCTTTAATGAGAGGCCTTCAATCTAAGCTAAAAATATTACAATTTATTAAACTCCACCTGTAGACAGAGAAATTACAATGGCATAATTAGATAAACCATAAAGAAGGTACTGAAATAGAAAGCAAAGGTGCTCAAGAAAACTTGAAGATTTCTAAAAGTATGTTTTTACCTAAAGTATGTACATCATGAGAGGTCTAAAATATATGATTAGAGGAGCACGATGCTAAAGTAAAACTGCAATTAACTAAACTCCACCTATAGACATAGAATTTAAATGGCATAATTAGGTCAACTGTAGGGAAGGTATTGAAATAGAAAACAAGGTGCTCAAGAAGACAAATTTGAGGATTATTACAAGTCCATTTTACGTAAACGTAACTCATTTAATGGGAAGTTACATTGCATAACTTAACAGAGCTCGAATTGGAAGAAAAAGAAAAGAAAAAAGAGGCCAGCAGCCCGGCTGACAAGACATGATTGGCGTTTTATTGTTGAGCTCACCAACCAAGCCCAATATTGCACCAGCTCTATGGGAGATAGATCAGTGGTGGAGAATATCAATGACCCAACAATTCGTGCAGAAGCTGCTGCTCCGATTAGACCAATGACCATTATATATATATATATATATATATTTCTACACCAATGACCTTGGCTCTCTGCTTTGACGACAGATCGTAGGGCAGCAAAGGATTCGTGGAACAAGTCTATCAACCCGTGCAACCGCACAGGGCTAGTGATTCCACTACATATATACTTTAGTTGAATTCTAGTTTTTGTTATTAGTAGAGAGGGGGATTTAATTCGATTTTCAGCTCATATGAATGGATAAAAGGCAAGTGAAAAAGTTAAGTTGGAACATGTTTTTATTTACAGTCTAAGAGCATCTCCAACCGTTCCCAATAATTTTGCTTCTAAAAGCATGGTTTTTTTAGAGTTGCTATTTCTATTGGGAGTAAAAAGAAGACATGCACTCCAACAATTTCCAATAATCATTTCCTAAACAGTTTAAATATCTTTGTGGAGTGAGAATTAGGTGGCTAAATGTAGCAATGTCCAGGCTATGAGTTGGGAGTTAGTAAATTTAGCAACCTCGTTTAGAGAATGGTTGGAGAATGATATTTACTAATCACATCCTAAATTTTTATTTAGCAACCTCATTTAGGGAGCGCTTGGAGATGCTCTAAAAAAATGCATGTGCTTGATAAGATTCTGTCAGTGGAGCTTTCTGATACTCTAATCTACAACACGATATGATTCTTGTTAAAGTATTAATTTGGTGATACTTATCACTCTATTGAAATATTTCCAATTTTTGATAAAAGTTACTACAGATTCAAAATGAAATATCTTAGATGATTTAACTTGTTATATGGTACAATAATTAAATTACATCAAGGTTTGATATTCAATGTCTACTTGAATCTAAATTGGCTGTTATTTTGATATGTCAAAGGAGGGACATCAATCAAAGCATCTCACTGAGAGGTACTGCTGAATATGAAGGCTTAGGAATATAAATTTTAGTTTCTTGTTCTAATGAAGCATCGCATTGTGTATAGTACAAAAATTTTAGGCACCCAAGCTATTTCCGGTTGGAAGGCTTATTTGTAGGAATGTACCAAAATATCAGTCTGAAAAATGTTGTTATCTTTCTATGAAAATTAATCTTCCAACGACGAACTCGATCACCATGTCTCGCAACTTTAAATATGTAACTTTTCCATTCAAAATGCCATGCTTGTGACCTGTTCCCTTCATAAAGTGATTTCCTCTTTTAAAATACATACAAAGTAATCCTTGTGAGCATAGCTGAGAATACCTTATTTGTTCTCTTTCTGATCCCGGTTATATAGTCTTAACACGAAATGGTTCTGACAAATTGTTTGCTAAAAGTACTCATATGTCATATCTCTACTCCTATATGTATGATATGTTCTTATTTCAAAATTCTTCAGGCAGAGTAACATATGTGAAGCTTCTTGTCAATCTTCACTATTGATGACAAATCCATTTGAAAATTTCAGATTAAGTGGTAAAACTGGCTATGATACAATAATTGAATCTATTGGTTTTCCCAGCAAAATTAAAAAAATCTAGAGGGAGTAGACTTGTGTTGGTTGTGTGCAGAGAAAACCTTTCACGTCTATAGCGCCATCATAGCTCGGGCAACATGAATTCGTAAACTCAGAAACATTCAATGTAATCCATTTACCAATTAACAATACAAAGTAATCCTTGTGAGCATAGCTGAGAATACCTTATTTGTTCTCTTTCTGATCCCGGTTATATAGTCTTAACACGAAATGGTTCTGACAAATTGTTTGCTAAAAGTACTCATATGTCATATCTCTACTCCTATATGTATGATATGTTCTTGTTTCAAAATTCTTCAGGCAGAGTAACATATGTGAAGCTTCTTGTCAATCTTCACTATTGATGACAAATCCATTTGAAAATTTCAGATTAAGTGGTAAAACTGGCTATGATACAATAATTGAATCTATTGGTTTTCCCAGCAAAATTAAAAAAATCTAGAGGGAGTAGACTTGTGTTGGTTGTGTGCAGAGAAAACCTTTCACGTCTATAGCGCCATCATAGCTCGGGCAACATGAATTCGTAAACTCAGAAACATTCAATGTAATCCATTTACCAATTAACAAATCTTAATGCATCTACCTTGGGTGACAGTCTGAGTTCGGTTCTCTCTTTTTTTTTCTCTACATCAGCCACTTCTTTATTTTCATCTTCTTGTCGTCGTCTGCATCTTCCTGCTCATCAACACCATCCAAGGGTTAGTAGAGAAAAATTAGCTAGGAATAGGAAGGCATAAGACAGAGTAACCTACGTCTGTGTATCGGCGTGCAGCCAACTGCGTGGACTCGATTTAATTTGGACCTTATGCATTCGGCCACCTGCTCATCAACATTATCCAAGCATTAGTAGAGAAAAATTAGGAACAGGAAGGCATAAGACAGCAAGTAACCTACGTCTGTGTATCAGTGTGTAGCCAACTGCGTGGACTCGATTTAATTTGGACCTTATGCATCCTGCCAGTAATGGTGGCCACATCTCTTGATGCTCCATGCTGGAGTCACCGATAAGCTACTGCTCTGCCGATCGAACTCAACTATCATCCAATCACGGAGCCAGCACAACACATTCATGCTTCCAATAGAGATAAGAGAGTAGGCAGGGAGAGGAAAGAATAGATTGGAAAAAAATAGGGAAGAAGGAGATCATGGGTGATTATAGCCGGCTGGATGAAAGAATAAAATAGAATAGGAAGGAAGAGATTGTGGGAGGAGAATTCGCTGGAAAAAGGAATTATATTATTTTATGGAGACTATTTCTGGAAAAAGCATTAATCGTGTGATATGGGGACTCCTTGACGGGGGCATATGTGGAGCAAATATTCTTTTATAAAATATGGAAAAATAATATCACCCGTAGATCTTAATATTAAAGACCGGATGTTTAGCTTTTTTGTGAGAATTTTTAGGATTTTTATTCGATTAATGTGGAGGTCTCGAAAGGAGCCTCTAATTAGTAAATATAAGATAAGATATAAGATAAGATGGTCCTCTCCCTTTGACGTTAGGAGATTGTCCTACCAGATTCTCCGGTTAAGGCTGCTACTTCACCAAGGGACGACGACGATCCCCGCCGCATGAGTCTGGAAGAATTACAAAATTCGAATCAGGATCCGAAATTCAAGCAGCTAAGGCGTCCTATATGTAGCTTACGCATAGCGTGGCTCATTAGGCTCGTGGGCCAAATTATGTAATATTTAATTTTTTTAATTATTTGCAGAAATTATACTTAACAGTAGTGTGTGTCATATTGATTTTTATTACGTAAAAAGTTCAAAAACAATCAAATAATAAAATTTTGAAAAATACTGGACCAGTTAAATTTCACGGACGGAACAACCGATATTCACTGCAGAAACAATTGATTTTCATTATTGGAAAAATTAATTTTCATTGCTGAATTTTTTTAAAGAATTCAAATATGTTTTTGAAATATTTAAAAAATACTGGAACAATTGACTTATACAAATGGAATAATTAATTTTAGCTACTAGAACAATCGATTTTATCTGTTGGAACAATTGATTTTCAAAGCTACAAAAAAGTTCAAATTTAAAAATCAAAATTTGAATTTCGAATTTTTTTGAAAATTAATTCTAACGAACACAACGATAAAAACAAATTTGAAAACAAAGCTTGCATTTTGAGAGAAAAATCCATTTAAAATTGCAAAAAAATTGTGTCATCCAATGATGCGCTGACACGTGGCGCGCGCTACGTACAAGCTACAGTAACACGCGCTACATATAGAGATTTCTGGTATAACTGGACAGAAAAAGCACAGAAGTCCTATGTTGGTTTGGACTAGATCAAGCAGGTTTTGTTTCAACCTGAATTCCACGGTGGGCCGTGTTGTTAGGCATAGGTGGAAAATTGGCTCTAGAGTTTTGAAAAAATCAAAAATTTTGACATGGCATTTCTATACTATTTCTAACAATATACATCACATATAATCAAAAGATGACATGATTTTCATTATTTTTTTTATTTTTTCCTCCACTTTTATCTTTGTTTAACTTTTTCCTAGCTCAAACTTGATCATTTTCATGATTTGATTTCACCATAATTTATGATTTTTTATCTAGTTTTTTTTACATATTTTCATATCATATTCTTTCATTTTTTTAAAAAAAAATCAAAAATTCAAATCTAAGATACCGGTCTCCCGATAAAACCGACCCGGACCGGGATCTCCGAAACCGCAAAAACCGGCCGAGATCCGGTCGGGATTTCAATTCCTGGTTTCAGCATCCTCGGTTCCAGGGAAAACATAAACAACGTCGTCCCTTGCTTGTCGATCATACGCTGTTGTTCTTCGGATGGATCTAGATCGCACGGTTTCGTAGGTCACCGTGCGGGACGAGGTGGTTTCGGAGATGTCGAGAACGGAGCGCAGGTTGGTCAAGGTCATAATTTATTATCGATCTTGTTCCATTGAGTTTTAATCTATACTCTAGAGCTCTTTAATCTAGGCCTGTCTGGATAGGGTTCCACATAGTCATGTCACTTTGGCTGACGAGTGAGTCAACGGACTCGGGTTAGAATTTTTATTAATAATTATTTTTTAATTATTTAATATTAATAACCTCTTAATTTAAAAATTTGCAAAACAAACCTCCTCAGGTTATTAGTTTGCAAATTCAATTGACGGCATATATATTAGTTTTGCAAATTTTTAAATTGTTAGGTTATTAATATTCAATAATTAAAAAAGCAATTATTAATAAAAAAAATGCATCGTCCCACTAGATCCGCTTCCGGCCTGCCTTATGCCTGGAAGGCCCACTCGACATGAGAAGAGCCCACAGCAACTAAACCTCTCGCTAAAGAAAAGCAAAGCAAAAACTAGCTCGGCCACCTCCCTCCTGTTTCCGCCGCCGCCATCGACGTTCTCCCCCATCCCATCTAATGTCCATTCCCTCAGGCTTGAGATGAGGAAATTATCGCTGCGCCGGAGCGCTGCGGATCCTGCTATGGGATCCAATGCCGATGGCTCGGTTGGAATGGTGCTCCGCCCGCGGAGCATTGCTCCTTCACCTATAGCCTCCAATGCCCACGGATCTGAAGGTATGGTGCCAGGAGCACGGCGCCGCCGCCGCCGTCGCGCGGAATCTTCCGATGGGTCGCGTAGAAAGAAGGTTGCGCCCGTCCACATTCCTGAGGATTGGAGGGACTGGGCCGACCTGCTTCCTGAGCTGATTGGGGAGATCTCCGGCCGGCTCCTCTCCCTGGACGTGGCCGAGTATCACCGCTTCCGCGCTGTGTGCAAGCGGTGGCGCGACCTCACCGCCGACCCACGCGCGACTCCCCTGGACAGCCGCTTCCGGCCCCGCAACTGGGCAGTGCTCACCATCACCCCCAACTCCCGCTCCATTCGCCGTCGCCTCCTCAACCTTGCCACATCGGCGTCCACCTCCCGGCTCTCGCCTCCCACTGCCACTTGTGCGCTGCCGACGGCCTCCTCGTGCTCTTGAACAGGGACACAAAGGCCATCCGCCTCGTCGATCCTCTCACCGGCTCCGTCACCGACTTCCCCGACATCACGCGCGTCGTGGATCCTTCCTCGACGAGGGCAGCGGACAACGTCTCCAAGGTGTTCCGGGGTACCTGGGGCAGCAACGTCCGCGTAATCAACGGTGCTGGCTTCGACGACTCAACGTCGCCGCCAACACTGGTGTTCTGCCTCAGGTACATGCTGTCCAACATAATCGTCGCTAAGCCCGGTGACGCGCACTGGACGCTGGTAAACCCGGGTCAGGCTTCCTACCCGAGGTACGACTCGGCCGGTAAGGTGCTCTTCCACTCCTTGCTGTCACATGGAGGGCATTGCTACCTCACCTCGCCGGAGGGGTCGGTGTACATACTGGAGCTTCGGCCACAGCCTCGACTGGTGGGAATCATCGACCAGCGCAACATATGTGAACCAGGTACACATCACTTCTCATTCTTATGTCCACTGTAACATCAACAATGCAGGATTATGTAAAAAATCAAGAATGCCGGTATGTGAACCAGGTACGCATCACTTGGGGCGTGTCCTCTCATTCTTGTTTGTCCACGGTAACATCAGCAATGGTGGGAGAATGATGATGGTTCGGTTCTGGACAAACACCAAGCATTTCGATTTCCATCATGTAGAAGAACAATTGTTCACGGTGGCCGGCATCACCCGACGCATGGAGGTGGTGGAATTGGACATCGCCGGGAGGAGGCTGCTCCCGGTGACAAGCCTCGGCCGCCATGCTGTGTTCCTCGGGGAGACGCATTGCGTGCTCATCTCCACCGAGATGTTCCCGTCTCTTGCCGCGGACAGCATATATTTGGGCTGCCGTAATCAGCGTATGGTGAATTTTAGCATGTACTGTCTCAAGAACAAGAGGACTGAAGAACCGCACCAGTTCTGCCACGACGACTTTATGAGACTTCTTCCCAGTGTCAGGCCCTGCAACCTCGACCAGTACCTTGCCTGCTATGTCGACCGCTCTCACTGCTTGGGCGGTGAATGTATCAATCACTCCATGCATCAACTCTACTCCCTAGATGCTCAAATTGACTGACAGGATTCTAGCTTAAATTATACCAAATCAACTGGTGCATCCGGATGGTGTTTGTTTAATTTGCCATGTAACTGGATCAATCCTCTCATTTCGTCTGTCAGTCTATATCAAGTTTCTCCCTATTGATCTGTTTTCAACATTTTGTTTGCATTTAGATATGCACTTTCAACATTTCCTGTTTGACCTAAAAACGGTGAAATTTGTTGTGCGACATCGAACTTTTGCGGTTTTTGCCATTTCAACTGAACTTTCCAAAAATTGCCGGAACACATCGCAAAATCATGGTCATTTGCCAAAACACAGACTGCCATATAATAGTGTTTACTACGAATGTAGGTGAGATAGTGCTGGTAGAAAAACAATTTTGCCCTTTGAGCTTTTAAGAACACGACAAAAGTTAAAATTCACCATTATAACAATAGTCCATAAAAATGCATCTATTCAAACACAAAATCACAAACTGATCCACTTGTGTACTAAGTATTGTAAGCCTTACATGCCCTTACACAATTGAAATAAGTTGTAGTTATGTCCCAAATATGGTTACAGTAATATTACTTGGGGAGAATTGGCTGTGGCACGCTACAACACAAAAATTATAAACATGCATTTCATGTCATTCATGATCATGTCATCATGTGCATTTGTGAAATTAATTAAGTTTGTGTTAAGAAATGCATATAAAATATCAATTTAACCTAAGTTAAATTAAGTTCTTAAAAAGAATTTTAATAAAAGTAAAGTATGGTGTTTAACATTTTCTACTGATTAAACATACAAATAAAAGATTTATAAAGTTGCTTTGAAATTATTTGACTTTGTACAAATGCCTACAAGAAATTATTAAAGTTTTTCTTTTTAATTTAAACATGAAGTTTTAATCGGAAAAATATTTGGAATTGGAACCTGGACCTAAATAGAAAAGTGTTTGAAATGTTTTCATTTACAACCCTGAAATTTTTGGGATTTTTTCGAGCTCTGGAAGTATGCTTTTCAATTAATTAAAAACAAGAGGGTGTTTTTTGTAAAATTACCAAACCAGGCCGGATGCCAATCTCTTCTTCCTCTCTCCCTCCGAACCGACTCCCGCACCGCCTCCCTACCGCTGCGCTGGACCCGCTCCGGCCGCGCGCTCTCGTCCGAGCGCGCCACGTAGCCCCGCTTGGCCACGCACCGCTTGCTCCTCTAGTCGTCGGCAATAAAGCCGAGAGCCGTGCGTCTCTCTCCCTCTCTCTCCTTTCGCGCCGCAGCACACCCGCCATAGCTGCCACTCTGTGAGCTCCACCGCGCCGCCGCTACACTCCATCCCGGCTCGGACCAAGGCTGCAAATCGGTGCGCATCAACGCACCAAAGCCGTAGGAAGAAACCTCGGTTAATTTGGTTGAGTTTTCGGAGAGTATTTCGAAGATTCCCGGAGGACGTCACCGGCGACCACCATCCGCTTTCCTGCAAAATTCTTCGCGCACGGTGCGTTATCGCAAGTGATTCTTCGCCCGTTGTGTGCTCAAGTCTATTACCCAATCCATTAATATTTTTGTTTCTACCTATGTGGAAGCATTTGACTCGCCGTCGAGTTTTTCCCCGCAGCAGCTCTCCGGCCACATCCGCTCTATCGACGACGGCCACCACAGGAGCTTACCACACCCTATCGCTCCTTTGCCGCTCTCCCGCAACGGCTCTCGGAGCTCCCCGTTGAGGAAGCATCTTCCCGGCCGTTCCATCAAGCTCGTGACGCCGCCGGAGCTCGGCCTTCCGCCGCCGCACGCCGTTGGCCCATATTCCGGTGAGGCTTCACCCCGGAAGCTGTTCCTCGCGTTCCTCTCATTGCTCCGGACCTGCAGGGCTTGTCCCCGTCCTCTCGGGTCGTGTCGCGCGCCGCACCGGCGATCCACCGTCGCCGCCCGGCCGTCGGCCACACGCGAGGACCACACCGGTCCGGATCTCGTGTTGTCATGGCCACACCAAATCCCAAACTCCGTAGCCCCTCGTGTGGCCCAGATTCTATTGGTCAATGGCTCAAGAATTCCTTTTTCCGAATTTATTCTTTTCCCGGATTTAGTTAAACTTCAAATATTCCTAAAAAATTTCACAAAAATCAGAAAAATACCAAACAAAGTTCATTAGATTCATAAAATTATTTCCTATTTGAGTATGTATTCAAATGTTTATTTTGAAAAATTATAATTTCATAGTTTAATTAATTACCTTTCTTTAATTAAGATAATCTATTATTTTATGCTAATTATTATTTGATTTTGAGAAATAAATTTCTTTAAAAATTAGAGATATCTGCAGACGAAAGTTTTGTCAAGTTTATTTTCCAAAATTCAACATAAACACCGTCATTTCATGTGATCCCCATTTAGTACTCTATGTGTTATTACATATCATTAATTAATGATTAATTTATTTATTAATGAACATGATTAATTAGTAATTATTAATTGATAAACATGATTAATTATTAATTAATGAACAGGATTAAGTGTTAATTAATGAACATGATTAACTATTAGTTGTTGATTAATGAACAGGATCAATTGTTACTTAATAATTAATAAACTTGATTAATGATTAAATTGATAATTAATGATCGTGATTAACACAATCTTTGCACATCATATCATGTACATTCATGCATGCATGGTTGTGATTCGCGACGTATTGTTGGTCGACCTAGGTCCTGGCGTGATCGAGGTTCCGTCCGAGGTGGAGGCAGGAGACGGAATCTCGAAGTCGACCAAAGACACCGCCGAAGCTAACCCCGACTCGAATCCGAGCAAGCCCCGGTGCATCCCACCTATGTTTTTAAAGTCTTTTCTTTTATCACAGTAATGAGTCGTGATTGTGCATTAGGTTATAGGAGTTGCTTGATACCCTAGATGCATGAGCTAGGTTTCCATTTGTTTATGTTATACTCGGTACAGGTAGCTCAATAGAGTTTGATAACCGCTAAGCTAATGTCCTAGGGAATCGGTAGAAGTGTCGAGTGGTGGCATACACTACTCGCGAGATATAGGTTATTGACTGGTTCAATTATATGCTAAAGGATTGATAAAAGAAAGATGAGAGTAGAAGTGAAGATGATAATAAGCCGAGACCGGACGGGCCCCGTAGGAGAAAGGGCAAGACGGAGATGAGGTCTTGCAAGGTGGTAGCCCCGTCCGTGTCTGGTCAAGGACCGTACCGTTGTCGGCTTAGTTGAACAAGTTTGAACGTACCGTACTACATGCTCGGTATCATGGGCCCGATAGGTCGATGTACCCTACCGCCCGGAGATGTAGCGTAGCCAACTCTCTTTTGCCGGTCGTTAGTGAGAGGTTAGTCTCACGGGAGGGAAATGGGTCGCCCACGGATGAAGTCGTGGGGTCGCCATATTCCCGGGGAGTTGGAAATAGCGATCTGCTGCCAGGTGCTACCAGGAAAGTTGTCGTATACGACCGATGACGGTGCGTATACGTCGTGTAGTCGGGTTTTGCCAACTGGTATAAATCGATTCGAAACGCTGTCCCTCACGATGAATGAGTACCGCTTGTTTAGCTCGTCACATCGTAGTAATCAATCGAAAGATGAGGATGAGAGATGAAAGGACTCGTTGGTCGGAATGATCTTTTCTTGAAAACTTGATTGCGTAGTTGTAGACTGCAAAACCTTGTTCTCTATTGAACTTAACTTGAGCTAAAACATTGAAAGTAAGGATCCACCTTTAGTGCTGTTTTCGCAAAGGAGTAAAACCCCACGACCGTAAAGCCTTTGCATACTAGGCGTCGGCCTTAGCGTGCCTCGTTGACGGGTCGGTCTTGCTCAGTATTAGAATACTCGGGGTTTGTTCGTTTTATTTTCGGGACCCGAGCCGTACTTCCACGACTCGTGCGGTAACTTTCCGGAAGAGGAGCAGGTGTTCCGAGGGTGGTTCCCTCCAATGGGAACAGATCCCGACGTCCCGAGCGAGGAGGATCGTGATGTACGACGGGCTCGGTGCATCATGCTAGTGGTCTTTTGTTGTAAAGAGAATAAGTTCCGCTGCAAGAATCGTAGTCTTTCAACTTCGGTGACGTTTTATGCTTCCGCTCGTCGGATGTTTGTATTTCGAAAACCTGGTTGTATTATACCATGATGTATATATTCTGGCTTGTATGAGATGATGAACTGTTGTAACTCGACTCGTCGAGTGTTCCCCTGTACCGACTCCTGGGTGTCCCGGAGGGAACGTCACACCGACATGGGATGGTTGTGGCATAGACGACTAGCCCATGTCGGTATGAGAAATCTTCACAAACTCCAAATGGGCGGTCACATTCTTGGACTAACGGATGTTTGCTTTGAGGAAAATAAAATTTGTAGTGCATGTCAAGCCGGTAAACAAGTTGGAGCACCACACCTATCCAAGAACATAGTGACAACAACAAGACCGTTGGAGATGCTACACATGGATCTCTTCGGACCCATCGCCTACATTAGCATTGGCGGTAACAAATATGGACTTGTTATTGTTGATGATTATTCTCGCTTCACGGGGTATTCTTTTTGTGTGATAAAGGTGAAGTGAAGGACGTACTCAAGACGTTCTTGAAAAGAGCACAAAATGAATTTGAAGTAAAGATCAAGGCCATAAGAAGTGACAACGGTACCGAGTTCAAGAACACTCAAGTTGAAGAGTACCTTGATGAGGAAGGCATCAAGCATGAGTTTTCGGCACCCTATACACCTCAACAAAACGGGATGGCCGAAAGAAAGAACCGCACTCTCATAGAGATGACAAGAACCATGCTTGATGAGTACAAGACCTCCGATCGCTTTTGGGCCGAAGCAATCAACACCGCATGTCATGCCTTTAACCGGTTGTATCTCCATCGACTCTTGAGGAAAACACCATAAGAGCTACTAACCGGTAAAAAGCCTAACATCTCGTACTTTCGTGTTTTTGGGAGCAAATGCTTCATGCTCAACAAGAAACCCAAGGCTTCAAAGTTCTCCCCTAAAGTTGATGAAGGTTTCTTGCTTGGGTATGGATCAAATTGTCACGCCTATCGTGTCTTCAACAAAACCTCCGGTTGTGTTGAAGTTGCACGGGACGTGACGTTTGATGAATCTAACGGCTCTCAAGGAGAGCAAGTTGTTATTGACAATGTAGATGTTGAGGCTCCTAGACAAGCAATCAAGAGGATGGCCATATGCGATGTGAGGCCGCAAGAACCGCAAAATGATCAAGATCAACCTCCTCCCTCAAGTCAAGACCAACCATACACAAATCATGATCAAGTTGATCAAGATAAGAAGTTGGTAATGAAGATCATGCTCAAGCACAAGATGATGAACCCACATCGCATGATCAAGAGGTTGAGCAAGATGGCGGTCAAACAAGCTCACAACCACCACACTCAAGAGTGCACCAAAGTGTGCAACGTGATCACCCCGTGGAACAAATTCTTGGAGACATAGAAAAGGGGTAATCACTCGTTCTCGTGTTTGCAATTTTTGTGAACATTACTCTTTTGTCTCTTCTTTGGAGCCATTGAGAGTAGAAGAAGCACTCGAGGACTCGGATTGGGTGATGGCCATGCAAGAAGAATTGAACAACTTCACAAGAAATGAAGTTTGGACATTGGAGGAAAGACCAAGAGGCAAAAATGTTGTGGGCACCAAGTGGGTATTTCGCAATAAACAAAATGAAGATGGTGTTGTGACAAGGAACAAAGCAAGATTGGTGGCCAAAGGATATTCACAAGTAGAAGGATTGGACTTTGATGAAACCTATGCCCCCGTGGCAAGGCTAGAATCAATAAGAATACTACTTGCCTTTGCCACTCATCACAACTTCAAGTTGTACCGAATGGACGTGAAGAGTGCATTCCTAAACGGGCCAATCAAGGAAGAAGTGTACGTGGAGCAACCACCGGGCTTTGAAGACCCCAAGTATCCTAACCACGTGTACAAACTCCATAAGGCGCTCTATGGGCTTAAGCAAGCACCAAGAGCATGGTATGAATGCCTTAGGGATTTCCTTTTGAAAAAGGGTTTTGAAATGGGCAAGGCCGATGCAACCCTCTTCACAAAGCGTTTTGACCATCATATCTTTGTGTGCCAAATTTATGTCGATGACATAATATTTGGTTCTACTAATCAATTGTTTTGTGATGAGTTTAGCAAGATAATGACAAAGAGGTTCGAGATGTCTATGATGGGAGAGTTGACATTTTTTCTAGGCTTTCAAGTGAAGCAACTCAAAGAGGGCACCTTCCTATGTCAAGCCAAGTACACTCAAGATATATTGAAGAAATTTGACATGGACAAGGCAAAGCCCGCCAAGACACCCATGGCTACAAATGGCCATCTCGACCTCACCAAGAAGGACAAGCCGGTTGATCAAAAGGTATATCATTCTATGATCGGCTCATTACTTTATCTTTGTGCATCTAGGCCCGATATCATGCTTAGTGTGTGTATGTGTGCACGTTTTCAAGCCGCTCCTATGGAGTGCCACATGGTGGCCGCTAAAAGAATCTTGAGATATTTAGTGCACACACCCAACCTGGGACTTTGGTACCCCAAGGGTTCAAAGTTCAACCTAATAGGCTATTCCGATGAGGATTATGCCGGGGACAAGGTAGATAGAAAGAGCACCTCCGGGACATGCCAATTCTTGGGTAGGTCCCTAGTGTCATGGTCATCCAAGAAACAAAACTTTGTTGCCCTATCCACAGCCGAAGTGGAGTATGTGGCGGCCGGTAGTTGTTGTGCACAACTCGTTATGGATGCGACAAACTCTAAGGGACTACGGTTACAAGTTGAACCGTATTCCACTCCTATGTGATAATGAAAGTGCCATAAAGCTAGCATATAACCCCGTTGAGCATTCGCGCACAAAGCATATAGACATTCGTCACCACTTCTTGAGAGATCACTCTATCAAAGGGGACATTGAAGTGAGCTATGTGAGAACCGATGAACAATTAGCCGATATTTTCACCAAGCCACTAGATGAAAGCCGTTTTTGTCATTTAAGGAGTGAGCTAAATATCATTGATTCTAGTAATGTGGCTTGAATGCTTGCATATCTGCTGTGAATTAGAGTAATTGCTTTGAAAAATAAAATTCTTGAAAAATCTTGTATGTATTGGTTTTCAAAATCATTTGGTTCTTGATCTTTGTATCATGCGGAGTTGAATGTAATCATTGTTGGAATGTTTGAATGTGGCTGGTTACATCCAATGAAGTTTTAGCACATGTCCATGAGTTTAATTGAGGTCAAGAGAGAAGAGAAATTTTGGAGAAATTTTCTGCGTTTGGAGCAAGTCCGCATTTCCTCGGAGAGTCGGACTTTGTCCGACCCAGTCGAATAATGTCCGATCGCCCGTAAAGAGTCGACTCCACGGGATTTCTGCCCTATAAGCCCGAATCCAACTTACCCCTTCATTCAAACTCCCTCATTCAAACACAACCTTTCTCTCTCCTCACCAACCGGCGGCTCAAGGCTCCCCTCCGGCGATCTCCCATCTCCTCCGGCGTTTTGGAGAGATTTGTGGGGAAAAGACTCTCCTACTCGGACTCTATCCGATCCCTTCGTTAGCTTCAAGGTTTTTCCCCTAATCTCACCTTCTCACCTAGGTTTAAAGTCTTTCTCCATGGATTAGGAGTTCCCTTGTTTCCCCTAGGTAGATGTTGCATAGAAGTTGTTCCTAGGATGCTATACATGCTGTAGATGCAATATGGCTAGGAATGTGCGGTAGATCTATGCGGAATAGCAAATTTGGTGAAAATCCTGTTGCAGTCGGACAATGTCCGAGTGAGTCGGACAATGTCCGACTCCTCTCGACTAGTCGGATATTATCCGACCCAGTCGGATAATGTCCGACTCCAACAGAATTTTCACTAAATCTGAAATTGCGCATCGATCTCCCTCAACTTATCTATCTATGCTATCCATCTCATACCATTCCTTGATTCTCTTTTGTCACCATGGGTCGTACTTCCACCAACCCCAACCCCGAGAAGAGGACTAAGATTTCTGGAAAGAAAAGGAGTCGGGCTATCGACCTTCCTATTGTTGAGCCAATGGAAGAGGAGGAACCCACCGAGATTCGCCGGGAGATGAGGAATGTGACAGTCCATCCCACACTTGACAGGGAAATGATCAACTATGTCAAGGGAGTTGAGTCGGCGGCCACGGAGGCTAGAGTGGTCAACTCGGTTTGCTATGGACTGAGAGTCTCTTGATAACAGATTTTGGTCCCACTTCCACACAGATTGGTACATGTGTGCATACATGAGCAAGGTCAAGCCCACAGTACCCATGCAAGTACATTGATTGGGATTACATGGCAAGCAAGCGCACAACATTATTTGAAGAGATCATTGCCATGTGTGAGTTTCATGGGATCAAAGGAATCATGGGGTTCAAGTATGACTGGAACAAGGAGATTGTGTGTCGGTTCTACTCCACCGTGTACTTTGACAAGACTCGCAGGGAGAATGTGGTGGATGACATATGGCGAGAAGCTCTCATGTACCTTCGCACGGTTTGCCAACATTCTTGGTTTGAGAGACACCATGACTAGGGTTCTTTGCCTTCATGATTCGGATTCGCTCTATCCCGAGCTCATGAGGTATATGTACACGGATGAGAACTCAGTGCAACCCACCTTATGCTAAGGATCTCAAGCCTCTTTATGTGGTCTTGCATAGGATGCTTCGCCTCACTCTTTCTCCTAGGGGTGGCAATGCAGATCATGTTGCATTTTATGCCAAGGATCTCTTTCATATTGTCGGTGTTCGAACCACCGTTTTAGGCCGGATGGTGCACAAGGGAAGATACGAAGAGTTTAGGCTGGTTTGGGAAAGCTCCCTACATCCAGCGGCGGCGGGGGGCGGGGGTGTCACGACGTCGTGTTCCTTGCGCCAAGATGGAGAATGCGAATACGGAAGAGGGGGAGAGGAGCGTGCTCCAAGTCCCGTGCGTGATGTGGCGTGTGATGCGTTCGTTCGCTGTGTGTTGTGGTGTGTGATGCGTTCGTTCGCTGTGTGTTGTGGTGTGTGATGCGTTCGTTCGCTGTGTGTTGTTGTTGTTGTTGTTGTCCCATCGGCCTTCTTTCCGTACGTCCCGGCAGGGTTGATCGGGCGGTCGCGTCGTCCCTGTAGCAGCGAATACCCGGGTGGAGTGTTCCGCAATTAGAGGTGCCGTGGATGGCGTTGTGGCGAGTGGTTGGATTTGGACGGGCCATGCCCGTCCTTCCCTGTCGAGCGCAATGATGGCTCGGATACGGATAAGACCGGGGGTAGTTTTCCCCATGACTCGAGCTTGCGGGCGAAGGTCGGGCGAGGCGGAGTGTAACTCAAGCTCGACTTCGAGTTACACCTGTTCGACGGGTGTGACGGGGTTGTACGCCCGTACGTCGGCGTATGATGGCCTCTTCCGAAGGCTTCGGTCCACACCAACTCCTGTCGGGCAACAGGAACGCCGTGGCCCGTTGGCGTGCCCCGACGGGAGCAGGTGGTGGCAGGAGGGAGGGGCTCGGGTCTCCCGTCAATGATTTCCGAGTAGTGCCCACGTGGGGGTCGGGGCAGTTGGGAGGTAATGCGGTTGGTGGACGAGCCACAAGGTCGAGCCGAGCTCGAGCGCAACTCGAGTACGAAGATCGAGTGACCAAGGTCGGGCGAGACGGAGTCCCTCGACCAAGGCGCCTTGGTCATGCGAGCGGACGTCCTTGAGTAAGGCTACGTGGTCGTCTCCTGGTTAGTTCGAGCGGGTCCGGGCCCGCCTCTATTGATGACGTGGCCGTGACAAAACCTCCGCTAGGTGGGCCTAGGTGCTGCCACGTGGCAGCGCTAATCTTTTCCCCGACGGTAGCCCCCGAGCCCGCGGGCGAGTCGGGGACTCGTCCGGGGATCTTCCGTCGAGGCGGGGAGTCGTGTCCGTATGTTGCTTACGAAAACTTCTTATCCGCCGGATGCACGCGAGCGCGTCCGGTGGACAGGTTTCCCGAGCCGTGGGATAAGCCGAAGACTTATGCCCCGGCTTAGTTGTTAATGAAATGCGGTCCCGTTGTTGGATCTCGTGTTGCGATGCCAGCCCCCGAGCCCCGCGCGATTTGGTCGGCCGATCGTGGGATAGTTCGTTTTAGTCGTTTTCCCCGTCCGCATCGTGTTCGTACGACGGAGGGTAGAGCAGATCCGCGATTCACCCGGAAGGGCCGACACGCAGGGCTCGACGAGCTCGGTAACGGGAAAAGTTCGAGCGAAGTTGCGGTTTCTCGTCGAGGAGGTTCCGTCGGACCCGCTGGGGGACAACTCCATCAATCCGTGCAATCGTTCTCGATTGGGACCCAAAACCGTTCGCTAGGTTTCGGGGCTCGATGCCTCTCTACGATGAGATTCCCCTTAGTCGAGGTCGACCGGGACTCGAACGTGTTAGTCGATGCCCATTGCGCTCGCGCGCGTGGGTTGCGGCCGCTAGGTGGGCCCATCGACGTCACTCCCCGGCTCGGTATGTGTTGCTCGAGGCGGCTGTCGAACCCCTTCGATGGGGTCAGCCTTAGAACCTCGGCTGGGTCGGGTTGGCCCGTAACAGTGGGTTATAGAATCAAATTATTGTGATCTACTTTTACCATGGAGTACTTCTCGATTCTGAGTATAGATCAAGCTAGTCGGGGTTCAATAATACAAAGCCTAAATCAAATATATTTGATTTTAATGGCCTTCAACTACCGAAATAAAACAGGCATAAACGTGGAATTCAGTGCTAGAATGACTACAAAATTGTTTTTACACTGCTGCTTACAATTGCTGCATCAAAACAAGCATAACAGAGAGGAAAAATCAATTGATAATCTGACCAAGAATAATCAATCATTTGCAAAATTAAAATTCCTTCAAATTCAAATTTACTAAATGTTCTAAAGAAAAGGACAACCGAAAAGGAGACTGTTCACTTTAGTTAAATGAAATATAGGAGCAATACTATCCAGCCAAGCTGCATCCAGAATAAATAAATACTATAATGTGTCACAATAAAAATGAAATGCGGACACCTAGGACTCAATTTGTAGCACCTACATGCTCCCAGTGAACAAATTATCAAAACTAGCATTAAAATAGATCCACACACGCAACAAAAATCCGCCACAAATTCAACAGAACAGTAGCCAAATGCCACTCCTATATGAACAACCACAAAAATCACACCCAAAAAGATGCGAGGAGTGCTCACCTAGGAACCACCATGGCTGCTGCTCTGCAATAGCTACCTCTTCAACCCGTGCAATATCAAAATCCTGAGGCACCAAAACATCATGAGAGAATTCCCTTTATACCACTAAAACTGTACCTAGTTCCTTCTATGACATCAAATTTGTGAAAGTTCCTTTCATGCCATCAAATTTTTTTCTATGCCTTGCGTGCTATTCTGGTGAGATTTTCCATCTAACACCGTTAAGTATCAGCTGAAAAGATGAAAATACCCCTGATATACTAAACTTGAAAATTTTGCTTGCAGTTCCCAAAATAGATACACTGATATTTCTAATGAAACGGGATCGAGTTGTTTTATATGCGGGCAGGAGTAGCGGGTGGGTTAATGGGTAGCACCCGGAATGTGGTGCGGGCCTGGTAGCATGCGTGGGGGGTTTGGGCTGGTGCGGTCGGACTAGGTGGGATTGTTTGGTTTGACTGGTTGGTTAGTTAGTTTGGGTCAAAGGGTAGAATAAGCTATTCTACACCCGGGTGCATAATAGTATATATATATATATATATATATATATATATATATATATATATATATATATATATATATTAGACGGTTAGATTTTGCGATGCCTAGTTTATACGAAATGGTTAGATTTCCATGTGAAATGGTTAGAGATGAGTGGCATCAAACGTGCGGCAGGAGTGCCTGTTCAGCCGGGTAGTGAATAGGTGTTACGACGCGTGCATCCTCCTCCTCTACTCCAACAATTCCTCCATCCCGACCTTTGGCATTGATCACACTATGTTCGGGTTGATTCGTTTATCAGTGATATGGAAGTTATGAACGAGACACGGCGGAGTCTTATGACCAGCCTAATCCGGCAAGCCGCCAGCACCTCTCTCCGATTCGCCAACGGCAGCAAGGAGTACGAAGTTGATTCCGAGGGTAAGTCTCAGGGCTTGTACAGTACACAAGGGACCTCAACGCTGGTGAGTGTACCACCAGGTGCCTCAACTTTTTCGTTGCGGAGCTCTCTAGATCGCGGCCTAACAAGACCTAAGGCACCGCAAATGGCTACAACTTCCACGTGTGGCGTACAAGATCAGAGAGGACCTCGACATCTTAATTCTTCCAATAACTGCAAGTGCAACCACCAGGCGTTAGTATCGATAATTTACCACTAGCACTTTTTGCCCGTTCTTCACAATGGGAGACATAAGAAAACACTTCGGCTTTAATGAGAGGCCTTCAATCTAAGCTAAAAATATTACATTTATTAAACTCCACCTGTAGACAGAGAAATTACAATGGCATAATTAGATAAACCATAAAGAAGGTATTGAAATAGAAAGCAAAGGTGCTCAAGAAAACTTGAAGATTTCTACAAGTATGTTTTTACCTAAAGTTGTACATCATGAGAGGTCTAAAATATATGATTAGAGGAGCATGATGCTAAAGTAAAACTGCAATTAACTAAACTCCACCTATAGACATAGAATTTAAATGGCATAATTAGGTCAACTCTAGGGAAGAGTATTGAAATAGAAAACAAGGTGCTCAAGAAGACAAATTTGAGGATTATTACAAGTCCATTTTACGTAAAGTATATGATTAGAGGGCATGACGTAACTCATTTAATGGGAAGTTACATTGTATAACTTAACAGAGCTCTAATTGGAAGAAAAAGAAAAGAAAAAAGAGGCCAGCAGCCCGGCTGACATGATTGGCGTTTTATTGTTGAGCTCACCAACCAAGCCCAATATTGCACCAGCTCTATGGGAGATAGATCAAGTGGTGGAGAACATCAGTGACCCAACAATTCGTGCAGAAGCTGCTGCTCCGATTACACCAATGACCATTTTTTTATATATATACATATTTCTACACCAATGACCTTGGCTCTCTGCTTTGACGACAGATCGTAGGGCAGCAAAGGAATCGTGGAATTTGAAATGGTCCTCTCCCTTTGACGTTAGGAGATTGTCCTACGCGACCAGATTCTCCGGTTAAGGCTGCTACTTCACCAAGGGACGACGATCGCCGCCGCATGAGTCTAGAGGAATTTCAAAATTCGAATCAGGATCCGAAATTCAAGCAGCTAAGCGTCCTATATGTAGCTTATACATAGCGTGGCTCATTAGGCCCGTGGGCCAAATTATGTAATATTTAATTTTTTAATTTATTTGCAGAAATTATACTTAACAGTAGTGTGTGTCATATTGATTTTTATTACATAAAAATTTCAAAAACTATCAAATAATAAAATTTTGAAAAATACTGGACCAGTTAAATTCCACGGACGGAACAACTGATATTCACTGCTGAAACAATTGATTTTCATTATTGGAAAAATTAATTGTCACTGCTGAATTTTTTTAAAAGAATTCAAATACTTTGTTGAAATATTTAAAAAAGTACTAGAACAATTGACTTATACTAATGGAATAATTAATTTTAGCTACTAGAACAATCGATTTTATCTGCTGGAACAATTGATTTTCAAAGCTACAAAAAAGTTCAAATTTAAAAATCAAAATTTGAATTTTGATTTTTTTGAAAATTAATTCTAACGAACACAACAATAAAAACGAATTCGAAAACAAAGCTTGCATTTTGAGAGAAAAATCCATTTAAAATTGCAAAAAAAATTGTGTCATCCAATGATGCGCTAACACGTGGCGCGCTACGTATAAGCTACAAGTAATGCACGCTACATATAGAGATTTCTGGTATAACTGGACAGAAAAAGCGCAGAAGTCCTGTGTTGGTTTGGACTAGATCAAACAGTTTCGTTTCAACCTGAATTCCACGGTGGGCCATGTTGTTAGGCATCGGTAGAAAATTGGCTCTAGAGTTTCGAAAAATAAAAAATGGCATTTCTATACTATTTCTAACAATATACATCACATCTATACCAATCTATGATTTACGTAGACGTCGTCACCGCTCCAAACGTCGTCACCGCTCGGCCCCTTAACCCGTCGTCCTCCATCGCATCCTCCCGCAAAATCGTCGCCCCCGACCTCACTAGCCCACCCTCCTGCACGCCCACCCACTCACCAACCTCAAACCCTAACGTGCATCCCCTCCCCAGCCGCCGCCGCCACCACGCCGCCGCCACCACTGCCTGTCTGCCTCCATCAACGTCTTCCCCGTGTCGCGCCTCCCTCCTCTCGACCTCCCCTCCCCACGCCAGCTCGCCCTCCTCCTCCCCAATTTGTAGAGCAGTCATCGCTTCTCGCTGGCCCCGAGCCCGAGGCCCTCACGCGCGGATGGAACCGAAGCTCCGCCGACGTCCTCCCCGTGTCACCGCGGCACCTCGCCCTCCTCCTACCCCTCCTGCCGAAGCTGTAGCAGCTGTCGTCGCCTCTCCGTGGCCCCCAAGCCAAGGAGCTGAGGACTCACATCTCTCGGGGAAGAGGAACCGCCGATGGAGCTTGCAGATGCGTCATATTCTGGCTGGCCAAGTGCGAAATCGGAGTCAAGGTAATATTCAGATGTAGGCATACCTTCGTTCAGTTTAGAAATTGATAAAGATACAACTGCTGCATAGGCGGATCCGTGGTGGACTGGTCCACGGCGTCAAGATTCAAGTAGACCACTCCCTTTATAATATCCATGGAGGTGCGCACTTCTGAGATTCAGATTTTTCCTATTGTGATTTATATTTTCGTTTTCCTTTGGATTCATCACAACGCTAGACTAGATTCCCTTCTATTTTTTTTCTTTGGAGTGGCAGCGTGTAGATAAGCTTGTTCATCTTTCTTTTCTTTACTGAAATGACAAGATCAGAAACATTATAAATCGCTCAAAAGCTGCATAGGCACTAATAAAATCTTTCCTCTATTTTTTATTTGTCCAACATTTTCACAGGCCTGCTGTTTGCCCTACTTTTTTTCACATACACCTACTACATCTTTGCTCTATGTGATTATGTGAAGCCTTTTATATTCTCATGATGCCTTTTCACACATAAGTATTCCCATTTTCTGCTCTTAATCCTACAATTGTTCAATGCTAATGCTTATTATCTTTCTCACTTATAATAGAAGAAATTGCATCATTGCTCATGTTAGTGTGCTAAAGTGTCTTTTTGATCCTAGATGAAGAAATAATGGTTAAAAATAAAATCTTAACTAACCAGTCTTGTTGTATTTTCCACATTTCATTTTTCCAATTTTTCGTTGTAATAGATTAATTCTTACAGCAGCTAGATGTGAAAGACACTACTGGGATTGCTTGTTATGTGTGACGGAACCCGTGGCATATATAGTTAGTATGTCTAATTTTTTGAGAAAAAAGCAATACATTTGATTGAGCTAAAAAATAATCAGATTTGAAGGTCATTAAGGTAATGTTACATGTGCTGTCATGGAATTCTTATGGCACCATATCAATCTATGGGCATGTGCTGTCATGGATTGCTACGCGGTCATAGACTTAGTTAGTCAATGCCCTTTATATTTTCTCAATGTGCGGTCATAACTTCTGTCTTCCATTTGCAGGATGAAGCCTTGTCGTTTCAGTGGTCAGAAGATCTACCCTGGGAAAGGCATTCAGTTTATCCATGTTGATTCTCAGGTTTGCTTCTTGAAGCTTTTACTATCAGGAATATCTCTAAGCTCATAAGATATCTTAGAGGCACTAATGATACTTTTTTACTGGACAGGTGTTCGGTGTCTTTTCGCTAACTCAAAATGCAAGCACTACTTCCACAACCGTCTGAAGCCTGCAAAGCTTAGCTGGACAGCAATGTACAGGAAGCAACACAAGAAGGTACCGTTTATTAATTGTTCCACCTGTACATTCTCAAGTAACTATGCTCATTGGTTGGATGAATTCGTTGCTATCATGTTTGAAAAATGTTTCCACCAATCTTCTTGATTAGAAGCCTTGATTATGATTCATGAAGTCTTGTTAATAAACCATGTTAAGAGTTCCAATAAACATGTGCAGTTATTTATTTGCTGCCTTTCAAGGTTACAATTTACATGTCTATAAATTTTTGTATTTGAATACTGTGTTGCATTATATTTCTTTTAATTTGGGCAGTTATATCAACCCTAAATTACATTATCTGCATATCAATGTTTCACACAATTGTTTTCTACTAGAATATTTTATATGCCTTTGGCATTTTTATTTGCAGGATATCCATGCTGAAGCTGTCAAGAAGAGGTGCCGCATCACCAAGAAGCCATACTCCAGGTCCGTTGTTGGTGATTCATTGGATGTCATCCAGAAGAAGAGGGCCGAAAAGCCTAGAGTTTGTGATGCAGCTAGGGAAGCAGCTCTCCGGTATGTTTTGTATCATTTTGTAAATCAGTTTTATGTGTGCCACAATGACAACCATTGTGGTGGTGTGTGATCATGGCTTATGGAAAACCAATTCACAAACCAGGTCCCAGAAGTCGCAGGGGAAGGGTGTTGTTCAGAAGGGTGCCAAGGGCCCAAAGCTGGGTGACGGTTTCTAATTATCTTCTCTAATCCTGGGGTTAGTAACATGTAGGTATAAATTGTTTCACATATTCAGATTCTTATGGTTTCGTATATAGTGGTAGTACACAACAGTTAATTCTTTGGATTGTTCTGCTTTATTTTAGCAAGCAATGTTCTGATGAATTTTTTATTACTACTGCAGGGAGTCAAGTTGATAGGCACACTTCTGGTGTCACCATTGCTGACATTTAAATGAATGGCTATCTCATCCACCAGGTTTTTTTTTTTAGTTTGTGACAGTGCTTATGCTGAAAATGCCCAAAACTGGTAGGATTTATACCAGTGGCATGGAGTTTGGGTAAAAACAGTTACTCCCTAGCTGCATAGATATGAAAGGGAGTTGCACAGTTAACAAAATGTTATAAAAAGAAGTTGGAATTAACTGGGTATTGTGATTATTGATTATCCGTAAACCCTTTTCTTGAAATGTGGGTCATTTTTTGTGGCTTCCAATTGTAATGTTGTGAGTGAAATAGTTTATATCAACATTTCCTAGAGTAGTATATGCCTTAACATTCTTATATTCAAGTGTCGGTGAGCTTGAACGAAACTATGATAAAAAAATATTTTATGGCCTTATCCAAAACGAGGACTATCTTGAGCTAACAACGATTGTCCTTATTTTTCTTTTATAAATGTTCCAGTGGAATAATGACTATGGTTATTAGGAAGCACTGATTTCAGAGTTGTCAAGGTATGTGCTCCTTCAGCTGTTTTGTTATTTTTATTTGGTGCTACAAATCCTTTATTATTTGTGGTGTTTGCTTTTCCAGATATATGCACATATGGTTTAGATTAGCAATAATTATAATATCAATACACTGCCTATCATGTACCTTTCCATAATGCAAAGTAATATTAGGGAAGAATTCTCTACAGGTGGGAGTATATTACATGATGGTATGATGAGCATTTTTTTCAAATGATGGTCAGAGACAATAGAGATTCAAGCAGTAATCAAACAAGGAGCTTTACAAGGGTTCTATGGGATGTGTTGTTAAGACATGGCTCTAGAGGTTATCCAGATTTGATTGTATGCTAAAAAAATATCATAATCAGACATGGCTCTAGAGGTTATCTAGGTCCTGATTTACAGACATAAGTTTTGCAAATTTTTAAATCGGTAGGTTATTAATATTCAATAATTAAAAAAGCAATTATTAATATAAAAAAATCCCTCGTCCCACTAGATCCGCTTCCGCCCTGCCTTATGCCTGGAAGGCCCACTCGACATGAGGAGAGCCCACAGCAACTAAACCTCTCGCTAAAGAAAAGGAAAGCAAAAACTAGCTCGGCCACCTTCCTCCTGTTTCTGCCGCCGCCATCGACGTTCTCCCCCATCCCATCTCATGTTCATTCCCTCAGGCTTGAGATGAGGAAATTCTCGCTGCGCCGGAGCGCTGCGGATCCTGCTATGGGATCCAATGCCGATGGCTCGGTTGGAATGGTGCTCCGCCCGCGGAGCATTGCTCCTTCACCTATAGCCTCCAATGCCCACGGATCTGAAGGAATGGTGCCAGGAGCACGGCGCCGCCGCCGCCGTCGCGCGGAATCTTCCGATGGGTCGCGTAGAAAGAAGGTTGCGCCCGTCCACGTTCCTGAGGATTGGAGGGACTGGGCCGACCTGCTTCCTGAGCTGATTGGGGAGATCTCCGGCCGGCTCCTCTCCCTGGACGTGGCCGAGTATCACCGCTTCCGCGCTGTGTGCAAGCGGTGGCGCGACCTCACCGCCGACCCACGCGCGACTCCCCTGGACAGCCGCTTCCGGCCCCGCAACTGGGCAGTGCTCACCATCACCCCCAACTCCCGCTCCATTCGCCGTCGCCTCCTCAACCTTGCCACATCGGCGTCCATCATCGGCGTCCACCTCCCGGCTCTCGCCTCCCACTGCCACTTGTGCGCTGCCGACGGCCTCCTCGTGCTCTTGAACAGGGACACAAAGGCCATCCGCCTCGTCGATCCTCTCACCGGCTCCGTCACCGACTTCCCCGACATCACGCGCGTCGTGGATCCTTCCTCGACGAGGGCAGCGGACAACGTCTCCAAGGTGTTCCGGGGTACCTGGGGCAGCAACGTCCGCGTAATCAACGGTGCTGGCTTCGACGACTCAACGTCGCCGCCAACACTGGTGGTCTGCCTCAGGTACATGCTGTCCAACATAATCGTCGCTAAGCCCGGTGACGCGCACTGGACGCTGGTAAACCCGGGTCAGGCTTCCTACCCGAGGTACGACTCGGCCGGTAAGGTGCTCTTCCACTCCTTGCTGTCACATGGAGGGCATTGCTACCTCACCTCGCCGGAGGGGTCGGTGTACATACTGGAGCTTCGGCCACAGCCTCGACTGGTGGGAATCATCGACCAGCGCAACATATGTGAACCAGGTACACATCACTTCTCATTCTTATGTCCACTGTAACATCAACAATGCCGGATTATGTAAAAAATCAAGAATGCCGGTATGTGAACCAGGTACGCATCACTTGGGGCGTGTCCTCTCATTCTTGTTTGTCCACGGTAACATCAGCAATGGTGGGAGAATGATGATGGTTCGGTTCTGGACAAACACCAAGCATTTCGAATTCCATCATGTAGAAGAACAATTGTTCACGGTGGCCGGCATCACCCGACGCATGGAGGTGGTGGAATTGGACATCGCCGGGAGGAGGCTGCTCCCGGTGACAAGCCTCGGCCGCCATGCTGTGTTCCTCGGGGAGACGCATTGCCTGCTCATCTCTACCGAGATGTTCCCGTCTCTTGCCGCTGACAGCATATATTTGGGCTGCCGTAATCAGCGTATGGTGAATTTTAGCATGTACTGTCTCAAGAACAAGAGGACTGAAGAACCGCACCAGTTCTGCCGCGACGACTTTATGAGACTTCTTCCCAGTGTCAGGCCCTGCAACCTCGACCAGTACCTTGCCTGCTATGTCGACCGCTCTCACTGCTTGGGCGGTGAATGTATCAATCACTCCATGCATCAACTCTACTCCCTAGATGCTCAAATTGACTGACAGGATTCTAGCTTAAATTATATACCAAATCAATTGGTGCATCCGGATGGTGTTTGTTTAATTTGCCATGTAACTGGATCAATCCTCTCATTTCGTCTGTCAGTCTACATCAAGTTTCTTCCTATTGATCTGTTTTCAACATTTTGTTTGCCTTTAGATATGCACTTTCAACATTTCCTGTTTGACCTAAAAACGGTGAAATTTGTTGTGAGACATCGAACTTTTGTGGTATTTTCCATTTCAACTGAACTTTCCAAAAATTGCCGGAACACGTCGCAAAATCATGGCCATTTGCCATATAATAGTGTTTACTATGAATGTAGGTGAGATAGTGCTGGTAGAAAAACAATTTTGCCCTTTGAGCTTGTAAGAACACGACAAAAGTTAAAATTCACCATTATAACAATAGTCCATAAAAATGCATCTATTCAAACACAAAATCACAAACTGATCCACTTGTGTACTAAGTATTGTAAGCCTTACATGCCCTTACACAATTGAAATAAGTTGTAGTTATGTCCCAAATATGGTTACAGTAATATTACTTGGGGAGAATTGGCTGTGGCACGCTACAACACTAAAATTATAAACATGCATTTCATGTCATTCATGATCATGTCATCATGTGCATTTGTGAAATTAATTAAGTTTGTGTTAAGAAATGCACATAAAATATTAATTTAACCTAAGTTAAATTAAGTTCTTAAAAAGAATTTAAATAAAAGTAAAGTATGGTGTTTAACATTTTCTACTGATTAAACATACAAATAAAAGATTTATAAAGTTGCTTTGAAATTATTTGACTTTGTACAAATGCCTAAAGAAATTATTAAAGTTTTTCTTTTTAATTTAAACATGAATTTTTAATCGGAAAATTATTTGGAATTGGAACCTGGACCTAAATAGAAAAGTGTTTGAAAAGTTTTCATTTACAACCCTGAAATTTTTGGGATTTTTCCGAGCTCTGGAAGTATGCTTTTCAATTAATTAAAAATAGGAGGGTGTTTTTTGTAAGGGGCAATAGCGTTTTGACCATAAATTTCAACTGCAATTGCGTTTTAGCCACTGATTTTAAGATTTTGCGTTTTAACCACTGTTTTTTGAACCGGAGTTGTCCGTTAGCCATGATTTTGTAACACCGTGAGAGGCATCGGAATAAAGGAAATAAAAAAAGAAAAAAAACGTTTCGGACTGAAAAAGACAGAACTACCCTTCCCAAAGCCGACTACCCGAGAACCGGCCGTCTTTGTTTCGTCGAGAGTTTGGGAACGGGAACCGGAACCCTAACCCTAAGAGGTGGGCGAGCGAGCGGCGCGAGGGAGACGCGCGAGCGGGCGCGTCGAGCGGCGAGCAAGGCGGGCACGCGAGGCGAGCGCGTGCGGCGCGAGCGCTTGCGAGCGCGGCGCGCGAGGCGAGCGCGTGCGGCGCGAGCGCTTGCGGGCGCGAGCGTGTGCGGGCGCGGGCGCGTGCGGCGCGAGCGCGAGCGCGTGCGGGAGCGCGAGCGCGAGCGGCGAGCGAGTCGAGCGCGAGCCGGCGCGGCGGCGAGCGCGAGCTAGGCGCGCAATCCGCGAGCGCGGGCGGGCGCGGCAGAGCTACGCGCGGCGAGCGCGTTGACATGGACGAAGCGGTGGGTGCGAGAGGTAGCAACACATCCAGGCTGAGATAAGGTATTGCACTTTGTGATTGTTGTGTTGTGATTGAACACATGGATGGATGATCTATTGATTCGGTTTGGACGATTGAAAACAGTTTAGTGCGTAGATTAATTTAGCTAATAGCAAACGTTTGTATTGTAGATTGAAACTCATTACTAGGGTACGTTCATATTGGAGCTTGCCGGATGGTGAACCAAGGAAGTACCTGCAGGGAAAAAAATTGCCGCAGATATATGTTGGGTTGAACTATGAGTTGGTCCGACTTGTTGATTTTGTAGCTCGTTTCTACATGTGGGGTTCTAAGCAATACTTGACCTTATGGCGTGATAATGGTTGTGGTGATAAATGCATTGAGATAAAATCTGATGAACAACTGCTTGAGTGGTTTCATCTCAACATAGATAAGGGAGTGGTGTGTATTGATGCTCAAATTAATGATTTTAAAGGTCCATTGCGGTTGTCACCCACAAAACGTAGGTTGCACCCTATAGTGAGAAATAGAGCACCTACAAATGAGAGAGATGCAACCCAATCAGCCACACTCACAAACCAATCAGCCACACCCACAACCAAAGCAACCCCCAAAAATGGAGTGAAAAGGTCGAAACCAAGGGTGATGAGGAGCCAATAGGAGTTAATGAGGAGGGCATCTATTGTGATACTGAAGTCTTGAGTGATAGTAGTTATGATTCTGATTTGGCTGCTTCTTCAGAATCTGATGATGATGATGAGTATGATCCTGATCTTGAAATTGTTGATGAGGATGATCCAGACGATATTCCTGTATTTTCATATGATGTAGATAATCCAAATGTTGAGGTGGGAGTGATTTTTAAGGATACGGACGAGTGTCAATCTGCAGTTCCTCAATGGGCTATCTTGTATGATCATGCATTTGAGAGGGTGAATAAAGACCCGTCAAGATTTACAGTCAAGTGCTTGCTATATCAATGGCAACATGTTGATGTAGGCATGTTGATGTAGGCTACAAAATCAAGAAACCAAAACCGAGACGAAAACCTGGAAGGCCTAGAGTAGCTAGAATCAAAGAATCTGATGAGGGTAACACCAGCAACAAGAAAATGAAATGTCGTGAGTGCGGCCAAAGTGGCCACATATCTAAGTTTTGTCCAGGTGGTCTCACAGCTAGTCAAAAAAGAAGGCTTGAAGAATCAAGTGGAGCACAAACAACATCGTAAGTTATTGCTTATTTTCTCTAATACTTACATATACTTGTTTCCTACTTTGCTTGCCTACTAACATATTGCTTGTCCTTTCAAGTGCAAGTATGGATGACATTGATATGGGAGGAGGAAGACCACCAACAAGACGAGGAAGAGGAAGAGGACAGCATGGAAGAGGTGGACAAATTCGATGAAGAGGTGGAGGAGGAAGTGGAGGAAGGCTTGCTCATTTGCTTGGGATTGATAGTTGAATGTGCTCATGTGATTGCCATATGCTGTTTCTTTTGTTTAGCATGTAATGCCTCTCTAGTTGGACATGTTGTGCCTCTCTAGTTGGACTTGGACATGTAATGATTATTTTGGAAATGTACTACTAGTTTCGTTGAACCTGTACAATCTGAATATGCAAGGGTCAACCTAAGTGCTGAAATTGTGGTTCTATTTGCTTTTGTTTAATATTATTGTTGCATGTGATTAATCTGTTCAATTGTGTGAAAATATAGCCAAAAGTCTGCTGAAATTCTGTCAAAATTATGCCCACTTTTTCTATATTTTCTTTGGTTAAAAAATCTGTTGTAATATATATTTGAAAACAATGGTAAAAACACTATATCTAGCATCAATCTGTGGTCAAATCGCAATTGTCAATAAGGGTAAATCTGTCTTCTCACATCAAAGTTCACCCCGTTATGTCCAGTTAACAGACTTGTGGTTGAATGGAGCTTCATGTTTGAAAACTTGTGGTTAAAACGCCAAATCAGAAAATCGGGGCTAAAACGCAATTGGACTCCAAAATCATGGCTGAAACGCTATTGCCCCTTTTTGTAAAATTACCAAACCAGGCCAGATGCTAATCTCTTCTTCCTCTCTCCCTCCGAACCGACTCCCGCACCGCCTCCCTACCGCTGCGCTGGACTCTCTCCGGCCGCGCGCTCTCGTCCGAGCGCGCCACGTAGCCCCGCTCGCCACGCAGCTGCTTGCTCCTCTAGTCGTCAGCAATAAAGCCGAGAGCCGTGCGTCTCTCTCCCTCTCTCTCCTTTCGCGCCATAGCACACCCGCCATAGCTGCCACTCCGTGAGCTCCATTGCGCCGCCGCTACACTCCATCCCGGCTCGGACCAAGGCTGCAAATCGATGCGCATCAACGCACCAAAACTGCAGGAAGAAACCTCGATCAATTTGGTTGAGTTTTCGGAGAGTATTTCGAAGATTCCGGGAGGACGTCACCGGCGACCACCATCCGCTTTCCTGCAAAATTCTTCGCGCACGGTGCGTTATCTCAAGTGATTCTTCGCCCGTTGTGTGCTCAAGTCTATTACCCAATCCATTAATATTTTTGTTTCTACCTATGTTGAAGCATTTGACTGCCGTCAAGCTTTTCCCCGGCAGCAGCTCTCCGGCCACATCTGCTCTATCGATGACGGCCACCACAGGAGCTCACCACACCCTATCGCTCCTTTGCCGCTCTCCCGCAACGGCTCTCGGAGCTCCCCGTTGAGGAAGCACATCTTCCCGGCCGTTCCATCAAGCTCGTGACGCCGCCGGAGCTCGGCTTCCGCCGCCGCACGCCGTCGGCCCATATTCCGGTGAGGCTTCACCCTAGAAGCTGTTCCTCGCGTTCCTCTCATTGCTCCGGACCTGCAGGGCTTGTCCCCGTCCTCTCGGGTCGCGTCGCGCGCCGCACCGGCGATCCGCCGTCGCCGCCCGACCGTCGGCCACACGTAGGACCACACCGGTCCGGATCTCGTGTGGTCATGGACACACCAAATCCCAAACTCCGTAGCCCCCTGTGTGGCCCGGATTCTATTGGTCAATGGCTCGGTAATTCCTTTTTCCGAATTTATTCTTTTCCTGGATTTAGTTAAACTTCAAATATCACTAAAAAATTCCACAAAAATCAGAAAAATACCAAACAAAGTTCATTAGATTCATAAAATTATTTCCTATTTGAGTATGTATTCAAATGTTTATTTTGAAAAATTATAATTTCATAGTTTAATTAATTACCTTTCTTTAATTAAGATAATCTATTATTTTATGCTAATTATTATTTGATTTTGAGAAGTAAATTTCTTTAAACATTAGAGATACTGTAGACGAAAGTTTTTGTTAAGTTTATTTTCCAAAGTTCAACATAAACACCGTCATTTCATGTGATCCCCATTTAGTACTCTATGTGTTATTACATATCATTAATTAATGATTAATTTATTAATTAATGAACATGATTAATTAGTAATTATTAATTGATAAACATGATTAATTATTAATTAATGTACAGGATTAAGTGTTAATTAATGAACATGATTAACTATTAGTTGTTAATTAATGAACAGGATCAATTGTTACTTAATAATTAATGAACTTGATTAATGATTAAATTGATAATTAATGATTGCGATTAACACAGTCTTTGCACATCATATCATGTACATTCATGCATGCATGGTTGTGATTCGCGACGTATTGTTGGTCGACCTAGGTCCTGGCGTGATCGAGGTTCCGTCCGAGGTCGAGGCGAGAGACGGAATCTCGAAGTCGACCAACGACACCGCCGAAGCTAACCCCGACTCGAATCCAGGCAAGCCCCGAGGCATCCCACCTATGTTTTTAAAGTCTTTTCTTTTATCACAGTAATGAGTCGTGATTGTGCATTAGGTTATAGGAGTTGCTTGATACCCTAGATGCATGAGCTAGGTTTCCATTTGTTTATGTTATACTCGGTACGGGTAGCTCAATAGAGTTCGATAACTGCTAAGCTTATGTCCTAGGGAATCGATAGAAGTCGAGTGGTGGCATACACTACTCGCGAGATATAGGTTATTGATCGGTTCAATTATATGCTAAAGGATTGATAAAAGAAAGATGGGAGTAGAAGTGAAGATGATAATAAGCCGAGACCGGACGGGCCCCGTAGGAGAAAGGGCAAGACGGAGATGAGGTCTTGCAAGGTGGTAGCCCCGTCCGTGTCGGTCAAGGACCGTACCGTTGTCGGCTTAGTTGAACAAGTTTGAACGTACCGTACTACTTGCTGGTATCATGGGCCCGATAGGCTGATGTACCCTACCGCCCCGAGAGATGTAGCGTAGCCAACTCTCTTTTGTCGGCTGTTAGTGAGAGGTTAGTCTCACGGGAGGGAAATGGGTCGCTCACGGATGAAGTCGTGGGGTCGCCATATTCCGGGGAGTTGGAAATGGGTAGTCTGCTGTCAGGTGCTAGCGAGAAAAGTTGTCGTATACGACCGGTGCGGTGCGTATACGTCGTGTAGTCGGGTTTTGCCAGCTGGTATAAATCGATTCGAATCGTCTGTCCCTCGCAGTAATGAGTACCGCTTGTTTAGCTCGTCACATCGTAGTAATCAACTGAAAGATGAGGATGAGAGATGAAAGGACTGTTGGTCGGAATGATCTTTTCTTGAAAAGTTGATTGCGATAGTTGTAGACTGCAAAACCTTGTTCTCTATTGAACTTAACTTGAGCTAAAACATTGAAAGTAAGGATCCACCTTTAGTGTTGTTTCTGCAAAGGAGTAAAACCCCACAGCCAGTAAAGCCTTTGCATACTAGGCGTCGGCCTTAGCGTGCTCGTTGACGGGTCGATCTTGCCGAGTATTAGAATACTCGGGATTTGTTCGTTTTATTTTCAGGACCCGAGCCGTACTTCCACGACTCGTGCGGTAGCTTTCCGGAAGAGGAGCAGGTGTTCCGAGGGTGGTTCCCTCCAATGGGAACAGATCCCGACGTCCTGAGCGAGGAGGATCGTGATGTACGACGGGCTCGGTGCATCATGCTAGTGGTCTTTTGTTGTAAAGAGAATAAGTTCCGCTGCAAGAATCGTAGTCTTTCAAGTTCGATAACGTTTTATGCTTCCGCTGTCGGATGTTTGTATTTCGAAAACCTGGTTGTATTATACCATGATGTATATATTCGGCTTGTATGAGATGATGAACTGTTGTAACTCGACTCGTCGAGTGTTCCCCTGTACCGACTCCGGGTGTCCCGGAGGGGACGTCACACCGACATGGGATGGTTGTGGCATAGACGACTAGCCCATGTCGGTATGAGAAATCTTCACAAACTCCAAAAGGGCGGTCACATTCTTGGACTAACGGATGTTTGCTTTGAGAAAAATAAAATTTGTAGTGCATGTCAAGCCGGTAAACAAGTTGGAGCACCACACCCATCCAAGAACATAGTGACAACAACAAGACCGTTGGAGATGCTACACATGGATCTCTTCGGACCCATTGCCTACATTAGCATTGGCGGTAACAAATATGGACTTGTTATTGTTGATGATTATTCTCGCTTCACGTGGGTATTCTTTTTGTGTGATAAAGGTGAAGTGAAGGACGTACTCAAGACGTTCTTGAAAAGAGCACAAAATGAATTTGAAGTAAAGATCAAGGCCATAAGAAGTGACAACGGTACCGAGTTCAAGAACATCCAAGTTGAAGAGTACCTTGATGAGGAAGGCATCAAGCATGAGTTTTCGGCACCCTACACACCTCAACAAAACGGGGTGGCCGAAAGAAAGAACCGCACTCTCATAGAGATGGCAAGAACCATGCTTGATGAGTACAAGACCTCCGATCGCTTTTGGGCCGAAGCAATCAACACCGCATGTCATGCCTTTAACCGGTTGTATCTCCATCGACTCTTGAGGAAAACACCATAAGAGCTACTAACCGGTAAAAAGCCTAACATCTCGTACTTTTGTGTTTTGGGAGCAAATGCTTCATGCTCAACAAGAAACCCAAGGCTTCAAAGTTCTCCCCTAAAGTTGATGAAGGTTTCTTGCTTGGGCATGGATCAAATTGTCACGCCTATCGTGTCTTCAACAAAACCTCCGGTTGTGTTGAAGTTGCACGGGACGTGACGTTTGATGAATCTAACGGCTCTCAAGGAGAGCAAGTTGTTATTGACAATGTAGATGTTGAGGCTCCTAGACAAGCAATCAAGAGGATGGCCATATGCGATGTGAGGCCGCAAGAACCGCAAAATGATCAAGATCAACCTCCTCCCTCAAGTCAAGACCAACCATACACAAATCATGATCAAGTTGATCAAGATCAAGAAGTTGGTAATGAAGATCATGAAGTTAGTAATGAAGATCATGCTCAAGCACAAGATGATGAACCCACATCGCATGATCAAGAGGTTGAGCAAGATGGCGGTCAAACAAGCTCACAACCACCACACTCAAGAGTGCACCAAAGTGTGCAACGTGATCACCCCGTGGAACAAATTCTTGGAGACATAGAAAAGGGGTAATCACTCGTTCTCGTGTTTGCAATTTTTGTGAACATTACTCTTTTGTCTCTTCTTTGAAGCCATTTAGAGTAGAAGAAGCACTCGAGGACTCGGATTGGGTGATGGCCATGCAAGAAGAATTGAACAACTTCACAAGAAATGAAGTTTGGATATTGGAGGAAAGACCAAGAGGCAAAAATATTGTGGGCACCAAGTGGGTATTTCGCAATAAACAAAATGAAGATGGTGTTGTGACAAGGAACAAAGCAAGATTGGTGGCCAAAGGATATTCACAAGTAGAAGGATTGGACTTTGATGAAACCTATGCCCCGTGGCAAGGCTAGAATCAATAAGAATACTACTTGCCTTTGCCACTCATCACAACTTCAAGTTGTACCAAATGGACGTGAAGAGTGCATTCCTAAACGGGCCAATCAAGGACTAAGATTTCTGAAAAGAAAAGGAGTCGGGCTATCAGCCTTCCTATTGTTGAGCCAAGGGAAGAGGAGGAACCCACCGAGATTCACCGGGAGATGAGGAATGTGACAGTCCATCCCACACTTGACGAGGAAATGATCAACTATGTCAAGGGAGTTGAGTCGGCGGCCACGGAGGCTAGAGAGGTCAACTAGTTTGCTATGGACTGAGAGTCTCTTGATAACAGATTTTGGTCCCACTTCCACACAGATTGGTACATGTGTGCATACATGAGCAAGGTCAAGCCCACAGTACCCATGCAAGTACATTGATTGGGATTACATGGCAAGCAAGCGCACAACATTATTTGATGAGATCATTGCCATGTGTGAGTTTCATGGGATCAAAGGAATCATGGGGTTCAAGTATGACTCGGAACAAGGAGATTGTGTGTCGGTTCTACTCCACCGTGTACTTTGACAAGACTGCAGGGAGAATGTGGTGATGACATATGGCGAGAAGCTCTCATGTACCTTCACACGGTTTGCCAACATTCTTGGTTTGAGAGACACCATGACTAGGGATCTTTGCCTTCATGATTCGGATTCGCTCTATCCCGAGCTCATGAGGTATATGTACACGGATGAGGACTTGTGCAACCCACCTTATGCGGAGTTTAACTCAAGCTCGACTTCGAGTTACACCCGTTCGACGGGTGTGACGGGGGTCGTACGCCCGTACGTCGGCGTATGATGGCCTCTTCCGAAGGCTTCGGTCCACGCCAACTCCCGTCGGGCAACGAGAACGCCGTGTCCCGTCGGCGTGCCCCGACGGGAGCAGGTGGTGGCGGGAGGGATGGGCTCGGGTCTCCCATCAATGATTTTCGAGTAGTGCCCACGTGGGCGTCGGGGCGGTTGGGAGTTAATGCGGTTGGTGGACGAGCCACAAGGTCGAGCCGAGCTCGAGCGCGCAACTCGAGTACGAAGAACGAGTGACCAAGGTCGAGCGAGACGGAGTCCCTCGACCAAGGCGCCATGGTCCCCGAGCCAACCGGACCCGGATCGACTCGATGATCGAGGCGATCCGGCACCTGAGCCGGTTCAACCTTGACGCAACGGTCGTCGTGGGGTCATTCCACAAGCGGCGGTTCGCGCCGTTGATGCGACGCTCGATGCCGATGCATCGGGTCTCGAGCAACGACCGCGTTGTTCCGGACACGGTGATGGTGCTGCAGCAGCTCGATGATGACGTCGTTGCCCACCGTGTTAGAAGCGCCCTGGGCTCGGCCGCACGGGCCCGGCCCGTCGTGGGGGCTCCGAGGATGAAGCCGCATCCCCGGCGGTGGACGTGGTAAGTTGTTTCGGACTTCTTGGTCTCATTGTCATTCGTGTCGTTTAGCGTTCGCTGATCTCCCATTTTCCCCATAGTCCACCCGGATATCGCTCACCCGGCGGTTCGAGCTGAAGCTCCTGGAAGGAGCGGGCGAGAGGGAGGTGAACCGTCCGTGGGCCGAGGAGGAGAAAGCCGAGCGGAAGGTGGCAAAAGACTTGACTACGCGGCTCAAGGCGGAGAAGGCGGTTCGAGTGGCCGAGTGCCGGAGGAAGAGGGATGCGTACGAGACGGCGGGGTTAAACCCCTTCACACCCTCGACCGCCTCGACCCCCATTCCCACCGACTCCGACGACGACGGTGGAGCCGGCGAGTATGAAACCGACGGGGAGCACCCGTACGTCTACTCCCGCCGAGCCGTTACCTCGGCCCTCGCGACCTCCGCCCCGCCTCCCTCGACCTCCGCGGCCGGGACGTCGAGGCAGCTCGCAACCTTCGGGGTCAAGACGAGCTCCCGGGTCGACGAGCCGTCTCTCGTGGAGGGGACGGGGACCGGTGATGAGCCACCGTCGGGCCGGCGGTGGTGGACCTCATAGAGGATCCTTACGGTGATGCGAGGGAGACGGCGGAGATGATCGCCGAACTCATCGTTGGCGACCCTGGTCTCAACCGCGCGCCGCGGCGTCCGGGGACGGCATGGCGGATGTCGTAGATCTGCGAGGTCTTCCCTCCGCCGGATCCGCGAAACGCGCGCCCGCCACCGAGTCCGTGGTGGGTGGCGAGCAAGGTCGACATGCGGACGCGCATGTCGATGTCCTTAAACCCGCTGCGGGTCGGCGAGCCAGCCTCTCGACACGCGAACGCACGTGTCGATGTCTTTGAATCTTCTACGCCCGGCGAGGGGCGCGCCGCAACGTCCTCCATCGACCTTGAGGCCCCGGCGGAACCCGTCGTGGAGGAGGTGTGGGAGGTGGTCGATCCGGCTGTCTCGTCGGGAAGCGTGTAGCGAGGGCGAGCTTGGCGACGGCGGGCCGGCGCCCAAGCTCTCCGTGCCGCCGAGGAGGAAGGCACCGTCCACGACTCTTCGAAAGTCGTTGACTTCCTCGGCGGCGAAGGCGAGGAGTGCGGCCACCGGGGATGTGGTTGCGACGGCAATGGTTAGCACGGGAGGGGTGCCGGTGATTCCGGCCAACACCCACGAGTAGCCGCCGGAGCGGAAGCCGGCGCAGTTCGTGGCGGGGCTCACGTCGGTGGTGCGCGAGTTCCTCGACGGGCTCGAGACGGGGCGCACGAGCTCGTGGAATCAGCTGGTCGAGCCCGTGTCGGCTTGGAGGAGTCGCTTCGGGCGGCCAAGGAGGCGACGGAGCGTGAGGCGGCCGAATCACGCCACGCAAAGGAAGTGGCCCCGGCCTCCCCGGCCAAGGCCGAGGAAGCCACATCCGAGGTGGAGAAGGTCAAGGAGGCGCTCCGAGCGGAGCGCGAGCCGAGGCGAAAGCCGAGGCCGCGGCCGAGGTTTCCCATCAAACCGTGTCCGGCTACCTCGGAGAGCTCCAAGAGCAGCGGGCCGAGAAGGAGGGTAAGTGTCCCGACTTTTCTCGTCTTGACCTCCTAGGTGCCTTAGTCGTTTTCTTGGATTTTTCGATCAAGAGCCTCCGATGTTGAACGCTCTTGATGATGCAGGGATGGAGTAGAGGCTGGTCGCGGTGGAGGCGTCCCGGTGGGAGCTCGATGCCGTCCTGGGACGCGCCTGCGCCGAGGTCGAGGTTGAGCGGCGCGCCGAGGCTGCCTCGCCGGAGCAGGTCGGTGCGGTAATCCGAGGAGTGAGGCGCTCTAGTGTGCGCTCGACCTTCACGATGCTAGCGTCGCACTACGAGGGCCTCGACTTCGGGGCCGTGAGCTCCGGGCTTGTTCCTCGGCTTCGTCGGCGCCGAGCTGGAGGCGCTGCAGACCGAGACCCGCGCGCACGCCGACTCCTTCGCTGCAAAGCTCAAGGAGGAACCCCTCCCCAAGATGAAGATAGATTATGGGATTAGTCTTTTTATTTTTCTTTGTTATGAACAATAGGGCGTCGTTCCCCTCGTTTTGTAAATAACTTTTAGTTTTTAACTCGTTTTGCGCTCGACCCGTCAAGGTCTTGCTCTTCGTTAATCATTTTAAGTTCGACTTAAATTCATCTTGGCGTTTTCATTTATCCCTTCAACTCGCAAAGTTTGAGCCCCCGAGCCTCGTTGGACTTAGCCCTTTAGGTGAGCGTCTACTAGGAACGCTCGGGGTGCTCGAGCTTCAGCCTTCCGACCAACTAGACCGTGAGTCCGTTTGCTTGTGACTTACTTTGTTCGTCATTGCGATTCGAATTCAAGGTCAAGAAAGACTTAGCGAGTTTCGTTCGCAAAAAGGAGCTAAGAAGCGCGTATGTTAGCGATTTTTGTTTTGAAAAATTGTTGGTATCGCCCACCGTCCAGCCCCCGAGTGAGGGTCGACCTCCAAGCGGAGGTCGAGGATCACCGTAACGAGCGGGCGATCATTTGAAAGTAAAGGAACGAACGCAAGTTTAAGGGTAGAATTTACGTAATCGTGCGATGTTCCGGGCGTTGGTCGGCTCTCGACCTTCCACCGTCTTGAGCTTGTAGGAGCTGGGCCGGATGACGCGCGCGACGATGTAGGGTCCTTCCCAAGGTCGGGAGAGCTTGTGGTGGTCCTTGCTACTCGCACTCGCACAACACCATGTCTCCAACGTTGAAGCCTTGGCTCTTGACGTTGCGGTCGTGGTATCATCCAAGTGCTCGTTTGTACCGGCGGAGTGTAGGAGCGCAGCGTCGCGCGCCTCGTCGAGTTGGTCGGCGACGTCCTCGAGCGCTGTCTTGTTCCCCTGTTCATCGAAGGCGCGAACTCCGGGACCGCCGTAGTCGAGGTCGGTTGGCAAGATTTCTTCCGAGCCGTAGACCATGAAGAATGGCGTGTAGCCGGTCGCCCGGCTCGGGGTCGTTCGAAGACTCCGGAGGACGGCCGGCAATTCCGCCGCCCATCGACCATCGAAACACTTCAAGCGGTCGCGGATGCGGGGCTTGAGCCCCTGTAGGATCATGCCGTTAGCTCGCTCGACTTGACCGTTTTTCTCGAGGTGATTTACAGCTGCCCGATCCACTCGAATGTGATAGTCGTCGTAGAACTTAAGGAATTTCTTCCCCGTAAACTGCGTACCATTGTCGATGATTATCTAGTTGGGAACACCGAACCGATGAACGATGTCGAGGAAGAACTCGACCACCTCTTCGGACCGGATCTTGCCGATAGCTCGAGCTTCGATCCACTTGGTGAACTTGTCGACCGCCACGAGCAAGTGGGTGAAGCCCCCTGGTGCTTTCTTTAGTGGCCCGACCAAGTCCGGACCCCGGACCGCGAAAGGCCGGGTGATGGGTATGGTTTGGAGAGCTTGAGCGGGCTGATGTGTTTGTCGGGTGTAGTACTAGCAACATTTGCACGTGCATACGACGCGAGTCGCGTCGGCCACTCGCGGTTGGCCGAAAAAGCCTTGTCGAAAGGCGTTGCCCACGAGGGTGTGCGGCGCCGCGTGGTGCCCACGGACGCTCGCGTGAATGTCGTCGAGAAGCTTTACACCCTCCTCGATGGTGATGTAGCGCTGCAATATCGTGGAAACGCTGCGTTTGTAAAGCTCGCCGTCGACTAGGACGAAAGACTTGGAGCACCTATGTAGACGCCTTGCTTCGGTCCGGTCGGCCGGTAGCTTGCCGTGGAGAAGGTACTCAATGGATCGTGTCCTCCGGTCGGATGGTGGTGTCTCGCCGGCAGCCGGAGCATCGATCTCCATAATTTCCCCGCCCGTTAGCGGTGGATCAGCCCCGAGTCCTCGTTTGGGCTCGAGTGCTCCTTGGGGTCGAGGTCGGGACATGGGGCAGCCCCGAGCCTGCCTTGACGGGCCCTCCGTCGTCCTTCGGAGGGTCGGGAGGTCGGACGGATGGTTAGAACCGGTCGTTGGCGAAGACGCCCGGCAGGGTCGATTCTCGGCTCGACGCGATCTTGGCCGGCGAGTCCGCCACCTCATTAAGCCGTCGCGGAATGTGCTTGAGCTCAAGGCCATCGAACTTTTCCTCGAGCTTTCGCACTTCCCGGTGATAGAGTATCGGCGTGTCGTTACGACGGCTTGATTCGTTCATCACCCGATCGACGACGAGCCGAGAGTCCCCGCGGACCTCGAGTCGTCCGATCCGGAGCTCGATAGCGATTTTGAGGCCGTTGACGAGAGCCTCGTACTCGGCTACACTATTTGAAGCTACGAAGTGTAACCGAATGGCGTACCTCATGCGTACCCTGTGGTGGGAGACGAAGACGAGCCCGACGTGGACTCCGCTCCGCATCGGCGACCCGTCGAAGTACATGACCCGGTATTCCTGGTCGACCGGCGCAGGCGGCAACCGGGTCTCGGTCCACTCCACGACGAAGTCGACGAGCACCCTCGACTTGATCGCCGTTTGAGGAACGGCACGTACGTGATGTCATGCCCCATTAGCTCGAGAGCCCATTTGGTGACTTTGCCTGCAGACTCTCTGTTTTCAATGATGTCGCGCAAGGGAAACGAACTTACCACTCTAATCGAGTGCGCGTCGAAGTAGTGGCGCAGCTTGCGTCCGGCGACCATCACCACGTAGAGGATCTTGAGGACTTGTAGGTACCTCGTCTTCGAGCTAGAGAGTACCTCGCTAACGTAGTAGACGGGATGCTGCACCTTGAGTACATGTCCCTCCTTCTCACGCTCGACTACGACGGCGGCGCCGACGACCCGAGTGGTTGCCACAACGTAGAGGAGGAGTTGCTCGCCTCGGTGATGGCGGGGTTAAGACCGGAGGGTTGGCCAAAATGTGCTTTACGTCGTCGAGCGCGGCTTGGGCCACCGGTGTCCATTCGAAGCGCTCGGACTTCTTGAGGAGCTTGTAGAGCGGAAGAGCCCTTTCCCGAAGGCGCGAGATGAAGCGGCTTAGTGCAGCTAGGCACCCCGTGAGTCGCTGCACCCCTTGAGGTTCCGGATCGGACCCATGCGCTCGATGGCGGAGATCTTCTCCGGATTCGCCTCGATGCCGCATTCCGAGACGATGAAGCCCAATAGCATCCCCGCGGGACCCCGAAGACGCATTTCTCGGGTTGAGCTTGACACCGTTTTCGTGCGGTTTGGCGAACACGCGCTCAAGGTCGACCACGAGTTGGTCAACCTTCTTGGACTTGACGACGATGTCGTCTACGTAGGACTCGACGATGTCTCCGATGAGATAGTCGAAGCATTTCCGGATGAACCTCTCGTATGTGGCACCGGCGTTCTTTAGACCAAACGGCATCGTGGTGTAGCAGTATGAGCCGAACGGCGTGATGAAGGAGGTCGTGAGTTGGTCGGATTCGTCGAGCGCTATCCGATGATACCCCGAGTACGCATCTAGAAAGCATAGGGTTTCGTATCCGGAGGTCGAGTCTACTATTTGGTCGATGCGTGGTAAAGGAAAAGGATCCTTTGGACAGGCCTTATTCAGAGCTAGTATAATCAACACACATTCTCCATTTTTCATTCTTTTTCGTACAACAACAGGATTAGCTAACCACTCCGGATGATACACCTCCTTGATGAATCCGGCCGCCGAAGCTTCACGATCTCCTCACCAATTGCCTTGCGCTTCTCCTCGTCGAAGCGGTGCAAGCGTTGCTTCACCGGCTTGGAGCCCGGCCCGATGCGCAAGGAGTGCTCGGCGACTTCTCTCGGTATTCCCGGCATGTCCGAGGGTTTCCACGCGAAGACGTTGGCGTTCGCGTGGAGGAAGTCGACGAGCGCGCTTTCCTATTTGGGGAGAGGGAGCCGCCGATGCGCACCGTCTTCTTCTCGTCGCCCTCAAGGTCGAGGACGACCTCCTTGGTACCCTCCACCGGCTCGAACGAGGCCGTCTTGCGGCTCGCTCGCGGAGGATCTTCGACGACCCGCTCCCCGATGACCGCCGGCTCGGTAGTCGAGGTCGGGTGTGCCGACGCCGGATCGCAGCTTGTCGACATCGCACCGGTAGGTGTGCCGGAAGGACGCACCTACGGTGATGACTCCCTTTGGCCCGGGCATCTTGAGCGTAACACGGTCGCCCGAGGATGGCGTGGTAGACTCCGGGAATCCGACCACCTCGAACGTGAGGGTCTCCGTTCGAAAGTTCGAAGGAGTCCCGAATGTGACGGGCAGGTCGATCCGCCCGATGGGAACGGCTTGTGTCCCCGGACGACGCCGTGGAACGGCGAACCGTTAGGGCGAATGCGCGAACGCTCGATGCCCATGGCATCGAGGACGTCGGCATACGAGGATGTTGAGGCCGCCGCCTCCATCCAGGAGCACCTTGTTGAGGCGCGTCTTGGCGACGATGGGTCGACCACGAGCGGGTACCGGCCCGGTCGTGGGACCCGCACCGGATGATCGGCGTGGTCGAAAGTAATTGGCAACTCGACCATCGGAGGCAGGCCGGAGTCGTGGGCTCCACGGCGAAGACATCGCGGTGCTCGAGCTTGACGGAGCGTCGGCCCGAGCGAGCGTCGGAGCTCACGAAGATCATCGGGCAACCCTCCGCTCGAGGGAAGCCCTCGCCTCCCTCGTCGCCGGCGTCCCCTCGACTCCGGCGTTCTCCTCATGCTCCGACCGGGGCGCCCCTTCCTCCCTCGCTGCGTGACGAACTTCTTCATCGGTGAGCAATCCTTCATCGGGTGTTTTACGGGGAACTCATGGTTGGGGCACGGCCCGTTCCACCTCTTCTCGAAGTGGTTCGGTGGGTCTTTGTTGGGCTGCTTGGCGCCCTTCTTCTCGGTCGCGGCCACCATGGGGCCGTCGCTCGACTCTCGACTTGTTCTTCTTGTTGGGCTTGGAGCCGCGAGGGCCTCCATCGGCGTTGCCGTCGGCCCGCTTGCCTTTCCCCTTCTCGGGGGTGTCGCGGTGAAGGAGGGCTCCAATCGCCTCCTCGCTTGAAGCGTGGCTAGTGGCGATGTCGAGGAGCTCCCGAGCCGTTCGTGAACAGCTACGTCCCGGCTCATGAACGAGAGCCTTGCGGTTTGTTCCGGAGAGGAACGCGCCCACGACGTCCGCGTCGACAACGTGGTGGGGCTCGTTGCAGCGCCGGAAAAGCGCCGAATGTAGTCCAGGAGCGGCTCGTTCGGATTTTGCCGACAGCTTCTTCAACCCCCACGGATTGCCCGGGCGGGCACACGTAGCCCGAAAGTTGCCCACGAATACCTCCGATAGGTCGGCCCACGAATGTATCTTGTTCGCCGGTAGATGCTCGAGCCAAGTTCGCGCCGAGTCGGCGAGATACGATGGCAAGTTTCGAATGATGGCGAGGTCATCATTCGCGTCGCCCGCCCGGCGAGCAAGGCGATAATCCTCTAACCGAGAGGAGGGGTTTGACTCCCCGCGTACTTAACAACCGTCGGTGGGGGACGGAAACGCGGCGGGAAGGTCGCTACCCTAATGGCGGAACCGAACACCCTAGGCCCCGGGGGTCGGGGCTCCGGCTCCGGTCGTGCTCAACGTCGTACCGGCCACCGCGCCGAGGATGGCGGACAAGCCGTTGGCCCGCGTCATCCGGGACGCGCCGCCGCGCGTAGAGGGTTGAGCGCGCATCGCGCGCCACGCCGATGCGTGAATGCACCGACCGCCCGGCCTCGGGTTGGCCGGGCTGTGCGGGTTGCCGCACGAAGCATGCACCGGCCTCCCGCCTCGGGAGTTGTGACGGTCGGCGCCGGCCACTAGTCGGGCCAAGTCGTGGTGCCGGTTGGAAACAAAAGAGAGGGAGATACAAGCCTCATGCACGTGAAAGCTAAATGAAATGCTGGAACATTCATTTTAAATTAAAATTTGACTTAATTTAAATTGGGCAAAGCTATCCATTCAATCTGGTCCTGTGATTTTACAAATACAACCCTAGGTTTTCATACATTACGTTTTGGTCCACTACTTTTACATTTTATTCCCTATACTTTTCGGTAATCTATACTATTAGGAGCGAGTTCTTTTGAAACCTTTTTCCACCTAGGAATAATACCATATACCCTCATGTTGGACCAACATTGTAAGGATAAGTGAAGTGGATAAGGGGGTAGATAGAAAAAACCATGTTTCCAGAGAGATTTCATATTTTTTCACCATTTTTTCTCGTCGTACGATACTCCTTACCCGCGTGGTACCCGCTGGGTCCACCTCTTCTTCCCCTCCGTATTTCATCCTAATTGTGGTTCCCAAGCACGATCTGCCTTCTCCTTCCCTCGTGCGATGATTAATTGAACAATCGATCTGACGAATGATGGTAGCGCACTGGTGTGGGCGAATGGCCACTACAAAGGCGCCATCAAGACGCGCAAAATGGCGCGGATGGGTAGGGCCGGTGGGATTGTCCGGCAAGGCAGCAATCGTCGCCCCCGCCTAGAGTCCCTTCAGCATCGTTGATATAGTGTCTGTCGCCTCCCCACCTGGTATATTCCCACCTAACTATCTCTACCTCCCGTCTAACCACCGGCATTAGCCTGCTCCCAATACAGATAATAAAGCACTTGCAGAGGTTGCAGCAGCTTTGTTTACTGAACAACAGTTTATCTTTTGCCTTGTGTTATGATTGTTAACTTTATCTTTTGCCTTGTGTTTGTTGCCTTGAAGAATTATTGACTATATGTTCCTCTGACCTTTAGTAAAAAATTACTGGTTGTTTTAAACGAATTTTGATTTATCATCATCCAAGCTTCAGTGCCTTTCAATTGACTAGCTCCTCATTTAAATCTTTTAACATCAAGCTGGATAAAGATGTGTACATCTTTTTCCCTTTCTTTGCCTGATACGAAGAGGCAACTAAATCTCCTTTGTGGTTAACCTTTTCATGTGGTGCATAACAAATCTTGGTGCCAACATCGGCATATGGCAGAGTGCAACTATCAATGAAAAACTAACAGAAAAGAGTAGTACCTCAATACTTTTTGGAAACATTTTTCAGTGGAAGATTAGGTGCTTTTGTCTCCGGACTTATGAGACACTAAGGACCCACCTTGTAAGTATTAAAGGAATTAGACAAGGTGAAGATAGAAGAAACTCGATGTTTCTAGAGTGATTCTGTCTGATGAAACAAGAGCTATGGGCTTAAAAATGTGATAAATACATTTTTAATTTGAAAACCTTAGCACAAGTTGGTAAAATCAGGTGCGTGACGCATATGCCCTATGCTAGTTACAAATAGGTTCGTGGATGTTGCTATTTTACAGATAGGCCCCTTTAGTTTTGTTAATTAACGTTTAAGTCTTTTTGTTTTCAAAAATCAACCCTAGCCTTCGTTTTAATTCTAGTTTTGACCTAATATTTTTTATTAAGCCTTTTATTTACTTGGTAAATTTTTTAGGTCCCCGAGCCATTTTTACATAAACACCCCTAGTCTTCCTGTATATTCTATTTTAACCCCTGCTATTCAAATACCTTTGGACTTGTGGTTTTACAAAATAAACCAATGTTTATGAAATTTACAATTTAGTACTTAATCTTTCACACTTTGGTCCCTAAACTTTTTCGTATTTGAAAAAGTCCATGTCTTGTTGTCTTTACATTTTTGCCCCTAAAATTTAAACCTTCATAACTTCTCGCTCGTAGCTTTGAATTAGGTGATTCTTGCGTTTACACGATCGTAGCGACGTGTACTATTTATTAGTATTGTTCTCATAGTCATTAGATTCTATTTGATTTATTGTTCCTTGGTTTGCTTGGATGATTGTTTCTTGCATGTTTGTATCGATGTGACGTTAAATAGAAGGACATGCATTTCCGAAGCTCAAAGAGCAAGAGTTGAAGATTGAGAAGCAGACAAGGTGAATCAGTCAAGTGTCCTTGACGCACATTGATCCTATTTCTTACTCTATCCGAAATTATTTACACTTTTATCACTTTAATTGTCTTGTGTGCATGAAAACTTGTTCCCGGGCACGCATACGGATGCATTCGGTTTTGGTTGGTAAAACCGGGTGTGACAATGACCGCCCCGCCAATGGAACTCCACTGGAGCTATTATTGTCCAACTCACCGAGGAAGAAGCGACAATGGAGAGAGAGAAAGAGAGAGAGAGAGAGAGAGAGAGATGTTCTTAAATTTAAAACAACGATTTATCAATTTATGTAACAAAGGTTTATCATTTCAAGTAACAAAAGCTTATCATTTTATGTACAAAAAGAGATCGATTTGAATTTTACAAAATAGATTTGATTTAATTTGATTATGAAAACGTTTGTTCTATGAAAATTTTTAATGAACAAAAACCTTTGATTTATGAAACTAAATCCATTTGATTTATCAAATTGGTCTAGTGAGTAAATGCCTATGATTTATGAAGAATAATTGATTCAATAAATACTTGTGATTTACTGAAAATAATTTATTTAGAAAATGATTAATTTTGTTTAAAAGTATTTTGTCAAAGATTTTTCATTACCAAAACATTTCACCAAAGAAAAAGAGTTTTCATCTTCATTGAATTAGGTTTTGCTAAACCAATTATTTTCATACTATTTCTACATAATTTAAACTACATATAAATTAGGCTATATAATTATATATTATTATTGATTGTTACATCCATGGATCTATAGAAGCGTTAGGTTTTATTGGTGTGAAAAAGCATTTAAAAATTTGTTTAGCAATCGTTTTGGAATTAGTTTAGAAGTTAGAAAATAGATTGGAAATAGAAAAAAAGAAATTAAACCCTACCCTAGCCTCCATAGGCAAAAATCCCCTCTGTCAGCCCAGCCCCCTCCCTTTCGCCTTTTCTCTCTTAGCCCGCAGGACCCACGAACCAGGCCCAATCGGCCCAACTAGGCCCACTCCCCTTTCCCCTACCTCTCGCCACCAGACCAAGCACGGCGCCGACGTCGGCCGGAATCCGGTCGCACCACCGCCTCCCCTACCTCCCCCTCCCCCGTATGAGGCCCAATACGTGCGCACTAGTCCCCCTCCTTCAACCCCATTTAATCCCCAGCACAAACGGTAGGAAAACGGTTGCGCTTAAGGGCCTTAATAGCTTTAATGGCCATTGACGGCCGATGAGCCGCCACAGAGCCCCTGTTTCCCCCTCACAATCACCGCTCGCGCCCCCGCAAATCCCAACGCCACAACCCGCCAAAGCTGCTGTTGTCCAAAGCTTGACGCTGGGCACGGAGGAGCTGCCCCGGGACATTGCGACCAGCCGATGAGCTTCACAGGACCCCGCCGCGTCCAATTATGCACGCGTGACGAGGACCAAGCGTCCAAGCCGCACGGGCAACATCGCCGGACGTCGCCGCCGCTACCTCGCTGCCGTGGACCCGCCTCCGGCCACCTTTACGGCCTGCGTGACCTCCAGTGAGAACCGTCGTGAGCTCCTCTCTGTTTTCCCCTTTCTTCCGCCCCAAACCACCCACCTGAGCACCGCCCGACCACCTCCAGCGAGACCCATCCATGGCGCCACCGTGGCCACTCACCGCCGGCCACCGTCGCTTCGCCTGAGCTGCCCCCAGCCATGTGATATTCCTTGAACGGCTCTGATTAAATGACCCCGAAGGGGTATCAGCCGAGTCCACATGGAACCGTGAACCAACGCTCCTGCCCCGGTCCACGGATCTGCAGACCTAATCCACAGATTTTACGATATAATTTTAATTGATTAAATCTAGCTAATTTGGTAGCTTTACGGTGAGCCTCCTCCTGTACTTTCGCTAAATTACGACCAGGCCCTTTTTTTATATAAAAAAACCCTAGTATTTTAATTCTATTTAAACCCTAGTTTTTTGCATTAAGCCATTTTATTTAATTGTGAAATTATAAATGTGTCCCTTAACCTTTTTGTATAATGTTTCGAGCCATATCCTTTTTACATAAACACCCCGAGTCTTTTGTGAAATTATGTTTTAGCCCACCTTTGCATAAAAGCACTAATTCTTACGAGTTTTACAAAAACAACCCTACAATTGAGTCCTTAAACTTTTACACTTTAGTCCCTGAACTTTTTCATATTTACAAATAAGTCCCTATCTTTCTTTGTTTTTATGTTTTAGCCCTCGAAACTTCAAACATTCATAACTTTAGTCACGGAATCGTAGCAACGCGTACTTTCTTTTAGTAGTGTTCTGTTTTCTTAGTTTATTTGTATGCTCGTTTTCATGTTTGTTTGCGCAACGTAAATAGAAGACAAGGAAATCAAGAATATCGAAGAGCGAGAAGTTGATGATGTAATCAGCGAGCATAAAGGAAAGAGGCAAGTGTCGCGGCGCCCCACTCTCGGGACTACACTCGTGTATACGTACCAATCCCTAGAACAGTAGTTGGTAAACACATAGATGATACGAGCGGCGACGTGGTGGATCTAGGCGGTGCTAGAGCTCGGGCGGAGGGGGATCCGGGGAGGCACGGTGGTGATGGGGACGAGAGGGAGGGCCGGCGGTGGAGGCGAGAGGGAGGGGGAGAAGGGGAAGGTCGGGGCGGAGCTTGCCTCGCGGGGTTCTCCGGGAGGCGGTGGCGAGTAAGGGGAACGGAGAGCGGCTTTTATAGTGGGGAGGAGGGGGATGGCGACGACGGCGGCGGCCATGGCGTGGCGGCCTCGTCCGGGCGCGCGGGGAGAAGGGAGGGGGCCGGGCACGGGCGGAGGCGGAGGGTGAGGCGTGGTGCGCGAGGCCATCGGGTCGGCGCGTCGCGACGACCAGGCGACACGTCGATCGGAGGTGGAGACAACGGGAGAAGCGGGTACGGCGGCGAGGGCGGGGGTGACGCGCGATGGCCGTCGGGTCGGCACGTCCTTCCATGGAGAGGGGGAAGCGGGGCCTTGGCGTGGTGTGGGTTGGCGGCGAGCGCGGGAGACGCCGGGAGGGCGGCGGTAGCGGAGGTGGGGACGCCGGGCCGGCGTGCGCGCGTACGACGCTCGTCGTGCCCGCGGCGCGGCGAGGAAGAAGGGGAGGGGGCCGAGCGCCGGTGGGCTGGGCCGGGGAGAGGGAGAGTTGGGTCGGGGAGGGGAAAGGGGGTAGGGGCGGCCCGATAGGAATAGTTTTCCTTTTCTATTTTCTCTTCACCTACTTAAGTCAAAATAAAATTAAGCAAAAATCGGATAAATTCCAATGAGTCAAAGTAAAATGAAGAAAAATAAAAGTAAAGCAAATAAAATAGAAACAACAAAGTTTACAGGTGTTAGAATTTATTTAAAAATTTCTACGTGTTGTTTTCCTATATATGTAATTAGGTTTTAATTCCTAGTTAATTTTCGTAAATATTTTTCCTGAATGAAATAAAATGATTTATTTAGTGATTTTTAATTTGGCCAAAAATTGGGTTGTTATAGTGTCCTTGACACATTTTGCACCTACTTTTTTCTATCTCGCACATGTTTGTTTGCATTGAATATAATATGAATCCTATGTGTCATATCCTTCCATACTTGTCCTTGCGCCTAGCTGGAATTAGAGGTAGACTTGGGTACGTCATGCTTAGCTTGCTTAATTCCAGTGGAAGACTTACACATGAGAACCTTGATGATGATCCAACGGAGTGATCGCTCTGTGTTGGAAATACTCCTGGATAGGAATCTAAGGAAGTGGTATGTGTTGGATGGTGCCGAGGGCACAAGGTGGATTGTGGCATGCTTGCTCGTAGATTTAAGGACCGGTTCTTCGAGCGATTCAACCAGGACTTTCATGCCAACACCAAGGCTGGCATGGGTAGGCTTGACTCGGTAGTTAGGGGAATCTCCTAATATTGTTAGATTTGGTGGGATGGGCGATGAGGGAGAGGGACCAACGGGTCGTCCCAAGACTTGCAAGGCACAAGAGGGGGCCCTTAGGAGGACGTACTAGAGTGGTACTCTCTTACCGGTGAAACCTTAGCGACCATGTACGTTACGGGAGAGGAGCCTAATGAAATGTCTTGCGATGATCTCCTGGCAACACACCTAAGGAAGTGTGAAAGTGCTTGTCCGAGCACGAGCAACATGGAGACTTCGATCCACTCGGCAATAGGGGACGAAATCACCGACTTGTGGGTAAAGTGGTACATCCTTTACAGAGTGTAAAGCTGTCATGACAGTTGTGCTCACGGTCAAGAGCGGCCTCGAAATCCTCACTCGATTAGGGGGCATGGTTGGGTGGTTATGAGATGGTTATGTTGGATCCACGATGGATCGGATGATGATGTTGAACCATGGTTGGTTTCGGGAGTGAACATCACACTTAGTAAATAGGTTGCTTAATTAATGAACTAGACATAGGTGCTCTCTATGCAACAAACCTCATGTTAAGCCTTTTCTTGATTTAGCCAAACATGTCATACTTTCCCCCACTTGCTGAGTATGTAATGTACTCAAACGTTGTTGCTTCCCTCCTTTGCAAATTTTGTTGCTGATCGGAAGCCAAGTACAAAGGTGGACTTTGCATGAAGACAAGGAGTGAAGAGCTAGGCTTGTGATCTTCCGGCCGATTGCTCGTGGGAGTCGAAGGACGCCAACGCTTAGATTATTCTCGCTGCAATGTAATCTTTTATTTTAGACCTACGAGTCCTTGATGTCATTATTTAACGATTTAATAAAGATAGTGTTCTTTTACCATATTATTTGTCCGAGTGTGCGTGAAACTTGATCCTGGACACGCATACGATTGGATTGGGTTTTGTTCGTTAAAATCGGGTGTGACAGCTGCCAAAGATGCTCTCTGCACTAACCAATGCTTCGCTGCGAGCAATACGCACGTTGGTACCGGTGATCTCAATGCTCCTAGAACCGGTTTAGCGGAGCTCACGGAGGAGTGAATGGGCTGTAGAAATCGCACCCACCACTCAACAAGAGTTTTAGTCATGGGCGCTCTAGAAGCGAGTTTAATGGAGAGCAAGTAAATACGACTCGCACGATAACATAGTGGGTGTTGAGAATATCTTGACCACCATGATGGAATCAATACCGAAGAACACCTTCAACAAATGCCTGGATCGAGGCGTGCATTAAACATGGTGAATACGGCGGTGATTCGGACCCAAGCCTAGGAGCTCGAAGGCCGGTCTTACCGGTCACAATCCGGTCGTTCGACCAGGACCCGGTCCGATGCGGCATCTTTTAGGCATGGTAACAATCCAAGACCTACTTCGATTGCGGATGTGCATGGTCGGGCCCCGAATCAGGATTTACAGGGCTCCGCACTTGGCAAACCGTGATGTTAGAAACACCCTGGTAGATCGCCTTGTTGAACGTGTAAACGACCAGCGCCGACGTGAAGAAGATGATTGCCGTAGAACCGGTCATCTCAACCCTCGTCCGATTGCTCTAGCACTACCGCCAACAGGAACATGTCCGAGAAACGACGACCGAGGTGGGAACAACCACGACACGTGGGTCAATGAAGGCAATCACAGCACCATCGACTAACATCAACACGATGACAGGGCTCGCGACAACTTCGGGAACAACGATCGTGGTGCTGGGAACCACGACAATCGGCGTAATGATGGTGTTGACGGTCGTTACGGACCAATTTCGACCGTCAATTAGTCAAATAAATGAGAAGGACTAGGCATGTCTTGCATGCATTTTACTTAGAAATAACCTAGTTCCACGTGTACCTCTAGATTTTTAGTGTGCGGGTGGAAAATGATGAATTCCGGGCCCCGAGGCGACAAATCAACACTTTTACAAAACTTCCACTTCGCCGCGGGAATCAACTCCAAGATAAAAGGCCAACGACCACGAAATCCAACACAAATAAGGCCTCACGCACCTGGATCAAAGACCAACATCCGGTGGGGAGCCAACCGCAAAGCCCGACCCGGGAGGGGCCGGTGGCGGTTCGGCCGAACCAACAAGGCGGTTCGGCCGAACCGTCATGGTGGCCCCACGGCCCACTTTCTCGGCGGTTTGCCCACCGCCTCCGGAGGTCGGTTCCACGCGCATTAAATGCCACCGACCTACGAAACCGCCTCCGGGAGCCGACCTTTCAAGCCTATATGTACCCCTCCTTAACACACACAACAACACAAGGATCATTCTCTCCTCACACTAGAAGTTTAGAGGCTTTCTAGGTAGTGCTAGGCTTAGTAGTGGGCTGCCTCATTGCTCCCAAAGTCTTGTGGAGAATTGGGTATAGCTCTTGTATCCTCTCTTTATGAGACTTGATCATTCATCTATGGAATACTTTCGTTCATATCCTTGTCATGAGCTTTATAGAGTAATCATGATCTTGTTTGATCGTTCATCGTTCGTTCATATAAGTTCGTCGTTCGTTCTTCGTTCTTCATTAATAGAAGATGAACTCATATCGAATGTTCTTCGTTCGTTCATACTTGATCACCGATTACTCCCGATCTTACTTGATTAATTGCCGTTCGTCGCTCATTCTTGAGCGACGAGCACCTTTGCATGACTTAGTGCTAGCTTTGATCCTTTCGTCTAGCTTATGCTAGTTAGGCTAGTGTTCTTATGAATAGGCTTCGGGTTCATCGTCCGCAAGGGTGCTCTAGATTTACCACCATGTCGGTGCCTCGAGGGATCTAGAGTTGTGGTTAGTGACGCCGGCACGGTCGTTGGGGTTATCTACCCACCGTTGAATGTGCTTCGTGTCCCACGGTTTGTAGAGGTAGGTGACAAGAAGTGACAGCCTTGTCATCCAAAGTAATCCTCCACGTTCGGGCATGGCATAGGAGTCTAAAAAGCCGGAGTCGCGAGGCGGACCTCGCGTAAGACGGATCTCCCGATGATGCCTAGGCATTAGACGCTTGCTTGCGCTTGCATGATCTTGGATGTTAGGTAGAAGCTGCGCACTCATATGAATGTTGTATCATTAGGAGTAGTGGTCTGCTAGTCTAGTTTAGCTTTATCTAGGATCGCCTCTATCCCTTTTATAAGAGAATGCATCGCCTTGGTGTGTGTCACACTATCCTCAACTTATTGCTCCTAACCCCTGCATTGGAATGTGAATACTTCATCATTCTTTTGTAACACCATGAACATAAGTACTCTTATCAACCATGTCTTCCTTTGGGAAAATATAAATACGATACCCTTGAATACTCTCGGGTGAAATGCTACAACGGGTTATCCGTCCGCTTGCGGATATTCATGACCCACCTTATAATACATATCTAGTACTTGTACTTGGATGTGGATTATTTGGTTAAATAGTGCAAGTGACTTAAACCCTTGGCTCTCCCGCGGTCACGTGTTTCTTTCCGCGTGACCTTAAGAGATGCCAACAAGCATTTACGGCGCCGTTGCGGGGAAGACATTGGTTAATAAGAATACAATGAATGTTCATGATTACACTTGATGATGATTTAATCATTACCTTTGCAGAGCTAACCTTGATCTGTTTTCTCTTCAATGTGAAAACAGGATAGTGCATGCGTGGATTCGACTTGCCGGAAAACTTCGTTGATAATCCCGAGGCTCTTGCGAGAAAGACTCGACCTCGCGTCGTTGTCTCTCCTCAAGAACCCACGACAAGCGAGCCCGCATCTTCCGCACCATCAACCTCAACACTCATGGCTGAAAGGACCCTTCGTGACTACTCTGCGCCCTCCGTCGCCAATGTGCCCATTGGGCCCAACGTCGACGCCGGTGCTGCAGGACTTGACATCAAGTCCAGCCTCATCACTATGGTGCAAGCCATTCCCTTTTGTGGAAAGGCCTCAGAGGACGCCAACTCTCATCTCCAACGGTTCCTGGAAATATGCAACACATCAGCCACGGCCGGAGCCAACCAAGATGCTATCAAACTCCGCTTGTTTCCCCTATCCCTCCTTGGGAAGGCGAAACGGTGGTTTTATGCCAATCGTGCAAGCATTGACACTTGGAACAAATGTTCCACGGCGTTCCTCGCCAAGTTTTTCCCGATGGGCAAAACCAATGCCCTTCGTGGAAGAATTGCAAGTTTCCGACAAGCGACAAACGAATCCATGCCCGAGGCATGGGAAAGGCTTCAAGAATACATTCGGCCTGCCCTCACCATGGGATGGAGGAATGGCTCATTCTTCAACATTTCTACAACGGGTTGACACCAACAACCCGTGGACATATGGATGCCGCTGCTTGGAGGAGCCTTCTTCTCCAAAACTATTGCCCAAGCAAAAGAACTCATAGAGAAGATGGTCTCCAATCAAGGGTGGAGCGATGATCGACTCCAAACACGCGCAAGAGGCGTACACCCTGTCAAGGAGGTGGACATGCTTGTCCGCCAAGGTTGACCTCCTCATAAAACGCTTGGACGAACACAACGCAAATGGTGGTGTTCATGCATTGGACTCACACATGACGTGTGAGGAGTGCGGGAACACCGGCCATATGGGGAAGGATTGCCCCCATACCCATGAAGAGGTGTTCTACATGAACAACAACAACGGGTATCGTCCAAACGGAGGACAAGGGTACAACCAAAACCGACCATCATATCAAGGAGGTAACAATTTTTACGGCTTTAACAATAATCAACCTTCTTTGAAAGATTTGGTTTATGGCCAAGCTAAAATTAACGAATCTATCAACAAAAAGCTTGCTGCCAATGATAAAGTCTTAGAAAACATAATCGCACAAATAGAAGGTTTCTCCTCTGCTTTCAAAAATCAGCTGAGCTTTAATAAAATGATTGAAACCCAAGTTGCTCAGCTAGCTGCTCTTATTCCTGGTTCTAATTCAGGAAGATCCGGGGCAACCCGAGTCTTCTTTAGAAAATGTTAATGCGGTTACCACGAGGGAGGAAAATCCACTCGGGATCCGCCATATCCTAACCATGCAGCAAAGAAGAACAGGAACGACCTGGAGGAGGAAAGCCCTTCTATTACCAAAGAAAAAGAAGAAGAACCGAAGCCAAGTGAAGGGAAGAATGGAATTGAATTTCAAGACACAAGCTTTTTGCCATTCCCTCACGGAAACGAGGAAGCCAAAGGAGGATGAACAATTTGCTCGATTCGTCGAGACCATCCGAAGGATTCATGTCAACGTGCCATTGTTGGACATGGTGCAGGTGCCCACATATGCACGCTACCTTAAAGACATCCTCAACAACAAGAGGCCACTACCCAACGAGGAAATGGTCAAGCTCACAGAGGAGTGTAGCGCAGCTATACTCAATCGGCTTCGAGAAAAGAAGAAGGACCCTGGCTGCCCCACAATATCATGTTCCATTGGGGCACACCACTTCGACCGAGGCCTTATGTGATCTTGGGGCAAGCGTCGGCGTGATGCCCAAAGAAGTCTTTGATCGTTTGAGCTACACAACCTTGACTCCTACACCAATGAGGTTGCAATTGGCAGACTCTTCGGTCCGCTACCCCGCGGGAATAGCCGAAGACGTGCCGGTAAAATTCGAGGCAACTTCATGCCGGTGGACTTTGTGGTGCTTGAGATGGATATCGACAAGAACACGCCCTCATTTTGGGACGTCCCTTCCTCGAGACCGCAAACGCCCAAATTGATGTTGGGAATGGAGAAATCCGATTCCACATCAATGGGAAGGAGGAAAAGTTTGAGTTCCAACCAAGAAAAGAACAATGCTCAATGATCAAGATCAAGTATGGGCCAAATCCCTCAAACATCCGTGAAGTTGAAGTGACGCCAAGAAAGACGGATAGTCTCGTCGCCTTTTGGAAGCAACTTGACAAAATTGAGAATCCGTCATGGTACCAACCCAAGAAGCACTGCAACAGCAAGGCCGGGATTATGGGCCAAGAAGCCGATCCTTCAAGACACAAAGCCACCTACATCAACAAAGACCAAACAAGTGTGGCAAGTGAAGAAGGTGCAGCCATCTTCATCCTCTTCTCCAGGGAAAGGGCCTGCACCACAAGGATGAAAAGAAATGGAGAAGTCCTCGCTCGCTGGACTTAAAATGGCAAAGCCCCGGTCGACGGGATAAATCGGTATTATCTTTCGATTTCTTTTGATTTTTGTTTTCCACCACATGCATCTCCCTGCATATTCTATTTTATCACAAGATAATTTTCATTTCATTTATTTGGATTTTCCGCTGAGCATATTTGATTTTTTTTTCTCACTCGCCATGCATAGAAAATTTGAAAACCAAAATCCTTTTACGTCCAAATTTTCCTACTTTGTTTGAAACTTTTGGACAACCCTTGTATCCTTATACAAAATCCAAAAACAATTTTTGCATGTTGGAATTTTCTCCAACACTTTTTCTCGAGATTTGATTTTTCGAATAAAGCTGAATTTGAGGCAACTTTCTTTGGATTTCTTGAGCAAAAATTTCGAGGAATATCCGGACGTAGCAACCATGGTCAATGATCATTTGGCCGTTGGGAGCTATGGGCCAAAAGGGGGAGCAAAAGGGACCCACAGCAGGTCGGCCGAACCCACCTCCTTGGTTCGGCCGAACCGCCATGACCGTTGCTCGGTCTGTCCTTTTCCCAACGGTCATATGCCCCTCCTAACGCTCAAAAACGGCTACTTCGTGAGCTATAAGTAGAGGTGGCCCGGCCGGAGCTCTCTCCCCCTCTCACACTATCATTTCCACTCCTCACTCACTTCATTCTCATTACTCTCAAGTTTTCCATTGTCCTCACTTGCTCATTGCCTAAAAGTTCTGCATAAATCTTTTGCTCTTGGTGTGCTTGTCTAGTTTTTGGTTTGATTTGTTTTTGTTTGGTTTTCTCGAGTTGCGATTTCTTGCTCACATGAACAACCGACGGTGTCGCTAATTTGATTTTTCCCTCACATGACCCGTTCGGAATTTTTGTTCTTGCATTCTTGCTCTCTTTGTGTGCAGCCATGACCGGTGCCAAGAAGGCTGTTCGGGTCAATCAAGAGGTCCTTGAGCTCACGCTCAAGTTCAAGCTCTTTACGTCGAAGCACCCGCGCACGCCCGTAGTCGAGTCACCGCCAAGTTCACCACCACAAGTCGAGGAAGAAGGGCAAGAGGGCAACATCGAGCATCGTCTCCTCACCGACACCGACCTCGACTTAGTGGGCGAGCACGAGACGCGCACCTACACGCTTCTCCAACACCGTCTCTTTGCTCCTACGCGAGCATTTGACACGGAGCTGCTGCACAAAATAGGTATGGATGCTGAATTTGCTCAAGTATTTAAAGCCTTAGGGTGGACAGATTTTGCTAGTGTAAATGAGCCGGGTTCCCGCTTGCTTACACTTCAGTTTTTATGCACCCTACAAACGGTAGATGAAGGAATTTCTTTTCGGTTTTTCCGTGAATCCTACCGTTTGACTTGGAAAGAACTTAGCACTCTTCTTGGCTTTAATACTCGCTGCAATACCGACTTGGATGGTGCCCTTCCTCGGTTTTCAAAGCATGCTTTTTGGGAAAGGATTACGGGTCTTCCTAGTTGCGTGCGACCTAGAACTAATCACATCCATCATCCTACCTTGCGTTTTATGCACATGTGGATTGCTATCACTCTTTTTCCAAGGAGTGATATTCGAATTGTGCTTGCGAGGATGAGCTAAAAATTCTTTTTGCTGCGGTCGATAAGATTAAGATTGCTCCCGTGAAAGCCATGATTTGCCAATGGATAGAAAATCTTGGGACGATAGGACCAATTGAATGTACCTCTCTAGTGACACGAATTGCCATGCGGGTGGGAGCTTTACATGATGCTAATGTTGAATACCTTGCTACACCTCGCTCTCTTATAAATAAAGATTATCTTATTCAAGGTCACTCTCTTAAGAATGGTCCGAACGATTCCCTCATATATTATTTTGTGGGATATGCAAACGAGTTTCGGTTACCTAACCCGGACCTTCGTTTGTATACTCTCAAAAATCTAACCATTGAGCTCCAAGAAGCGCAGCGGTCTCGCAGGAGTGTATCTTCTCGCAGGGGGCGCACGGATCGGAACAACCATCTACCTCCGAGATGCCCACACCGCACCCCACGACTCATGGCGAGCCGGGGTACAGCCACCCGGGTTTTCTCCCGGTGGGTACCCAGCCCCGCCACCTCACATGGCCGGGGATCGGCGTGGCAAACTCCGGGATATGGCCCGGGGCTGTTTTCTCCACAACAACAATGGGAGGAACACTCCACCGACTCCGGATCAGCCCAAGGCTACAACTTTGTGCAGGAGATGAACAACCTCTCCTCACAAATGGGAAGACTCCAAACCACGGCGGAAGACACCGAGTATGCGCTCAACCAACACATCTTGCAAACTCATCAATGGCAAGAGCGCACCGACACCCAGCTCACCGCCCTCACCAACATGACGGAGCAACAACGAGCCGATCTTTTGGCTTACTTCCGTCACATGGGGTTCATTCCACCAAACCCATGAGCAAGAACAAGCTTGGGGGGCAGCACCCCCGCTAAGGTATCATGTATCGCAACTTGTATCCTTTATTGTCTCTTGTTTTTGCTTGTTCTTGCCTCTCATATGAAAAACAAAATAAAAATGATAAAACTAAAAAGAACAAAAAGAAGTAGCTTAGTTCCCGTTTATACGCTGCAAGTATGTTGCTAGTCTTTCTATGTTGAGATGATGAATAGTTGCTCTGTTTTATTTCTCTCATGTGCCTAGTCTATAATTTAGAACTCTCCTAGTTTTGAGTTTGGTGGCTAGCAAAACTTGCTTAGAACCTGAAACTTGTGGGCTGCACATGCTTGAGCTGCACCTAAGTTGTTGTGAGATGATGATATGGTAAAAAGAGCTGCTATGATCTTGTCCTAAGTTGAGCTTAAAATCTCCGGAATTCTGTTCCCAAAAATTGCAAAATCTATAAGTTCCCAAGTGATGATAAATTCCTACCAAAGCCATATGCAAATTTCCCTTGAAAACCTTACTCATTTGCTACTTGTTACTTCATTGAGCTTTATCAAAATTGTGTGACCCTAGTGAGATGCTTTTCATACTCTCATGATCAAGATCACGTACACACTCCACCTCATATGCTACACTTCTACACCGGAAGTTAGCAACATGACATGCCATCCACCCAAAATAAAGACACTCCTCACATTTTATCACCTCTCTTAAAATATCAAAAGAAGGCATGGCTATGCAAAAGAAAAAGAAAATAAGGCTCACAAAAGATGAGCAAGAAAAAGATGCTGCTCTCATTTCGAGCATAGAAAAAGAAAGAAGAAAAGATAGCCATGCCCAAAATCCAAAATAAAAAGAGGTGAAACAAAAAGAGGAGTAGTCAAATACACCACCACCATCATCTTCACACTTGCACATCTTGATCTACGATTGTATGACTTGCTATCTCCATGGATCCACTCTTTTGGTTTCGCAAAAATATGAATGCAAGTGTGCCTCATTTCATACCCTACCTTGAGCTCCACAAAAGCCTATTAGATGTAGGATGAGGCAATACACATGCCTTGGTGAGGAATATAAACACCATTAGAGCGATTCGAGAGCATCACTTGTGGAACGTGGTTTTACTTGAAAAAAAAAAAAAAAAAAATATTTTTTGAAAACGTCCGGAGAATAAAAAGCAAGACAAGGGAAGAGAAAATAAATGCTCTATACACCGTTCTCTCTCTCAACCGCCCAAGGTAAAGTGAAAAGCACAAAGCCCCATGAGGACTAAGGGGAAGGGTGAGTCACCATTGCCAACTTATTCAACTCAAGGATGAGTATCTTTGTTATACACTTGGTACCTTTGAGAAGTAGGCATTGTAGCAACTCCTGATCAACAACCTAAAGTTCTACTACTTGCTCGGGACGAGCAAGGGGTAAGCTTGGGGAGCTTGTTGACGGTCGTTACGGACCAATTTCGACCGATCAATTAGTCAAATAAATGAGAAGGACTAGGCATGTCTTGCATGCATTTTACTTAGAAATAACCTAGTTCCACGTGTACCTCTAGATTTTTAGTGTGCAGGTGGAAAATGATGAATTCCGGGCCCGAGGCGACAAATCAACACTTTTACAAAACTTCCACTTCGCCGCGGGAATCAACTCCAAGATAAAAGGCCAACGACCACGAAATCCAACACAAATAAGGCCTCACGCACCTGGATCAAAGACCAACATCCGGTGGGGGAGCCAACCGCAAAGCCCAGCCCGGGAGGGGCCGGTGGCGGTTCGGCCGAACCAACAAGGCGGTTCGGCCGAACCGTCATGGTGGCCCCCCGGCCCACTTTTCTCGGCGGTTTGCCCACCGCCTCCGGAGGTCGGTTCCACGCGCATTAAATGCCACCGACCTACGAAACCGCCTCCGAGGAGCCGACCTTTCAAGCCTATATAAGGAGGGGTACCCCCCTCCTTAACACACACAACAACACAAGGATCATTCTCTCCTCACACTAGAAGTTTAGAGGCTTTCTAGGTAGTGCTAGGCTTAGTAGTGGGCTGCCTCATTGCTCCCAAAGTCTTGTGGAGAATTGGGTATAGCTCTTGTATCCTCTCTTTATGAGACTTGATCATTCATCTATGGAATACTTTCGTTCATATCCTTGTCATGAGCTTTATAGAGTAATCATGATCTTGTTTGATCGTTCATCGTTCGTTCATATAAGTTCGTCGTTCGTTCTTCGTTCTTCATTAATAGAAGATGAACTCATATCGAATGTTCTTCGTTCGTTCATACTTGATCACCGATTACTCCTGATCTTACTTGATTAATTGCCGTTCGTCGCTCATTCTTGAGCGGCAACGCCTCTACATGACTTAGTGCTAGCTTTGATCCTTTCGTCTAGCTTATGCTAGTTAGGCTAGTGTTCTTATGAATAGGCTTCGGGTTCATCGTCCCGCAAGGGTGCTCTAGATTTACCACCATGTCGGTGCCTCGAGGGATCTAGAGTTGTGGTTAGTGACGCCGGCACGGTCGTTGGGGTTATCTACCCACCGTTGAATGTGCTTCGTGTCCCACGGTTTGTAGAGGTAGGTGACAAGAAGTGACAGCCTTGTCATCCAAAGTAATCCTCCACGTTCGGGCATGGCATAGGAGTCTAAAAAGCCGGAGTCGCGAGGCGGACCTCGCGTAAGACGGATCTCCCGATGATGCCTAGGCATTAGACGCTTGCTTGCGCTTGCATGATCTTGGATGTTAGGTAGAAGCTGCGCACTCATATGAATGTTGTATCATTAGGAGTAGTGGTGCTGCTAGTCTAGTTTAGCTTTATCTAGGATCGCCTCTATCCCTTTTATAAGAGAATGCATCGCCTTGGTGTGTGTCACACTATCCTCAACTTATTGCTCCTAACCCCTGCATTGGAATGTGAATACTTCATCATTCTTTTGTAACACCATGAACATAAGTACTCTTATCAACCATGTCTTCCTTTGGGAAAATATAAATACGATACCCTTGAATACTCTCGGGTGAAATGCTACAACGGGTTATCCGTCCGCTTGCGGATATTCATGACCCACCTTATAATACATATCTAGTACTTGTCTTGGATGTGGATTATTTGGTTAAATAGTGCAAGTGACTTAAACCCTTGGCTCTCCCGCGGTCACGTGTTTCTTTCCGCGTGACCTTAAGAGATGCCAACGAGATGGCAACTCGCGGCAGCGGCAATCGGCACAGCTGCAATAGACCGACCCACGGAATGTGATTCCCGAGGTGCTTGTTTATGCGAGACACTTGATAATACAACAACCGGCCAACTTTATATTACAACAGGGGAAGAACTTCACAAATTACATCGGAGTTGATTAAGTTGAAAAGAGCGGAAGTTAAACCAGTCCATGTTTAGAAAAGGTGCGGAAGCAAACATAACGTTGATACGTCTCGACGATTATACAGCAAAGGTGACAAATCCGAGCCCATACGGATTAGCACGTAGCCAAGCACATTACTGCGGCAGACTAGGCTCCCGGTGGGAAGTCCAGCCCTCCGGAATCTGCATATCCCAGGGCATAACACCAACAGGGCAATCTAATGCATCACCTGAAACAAAACAACAAAGGCACAAAGCCCGAGCAACTAGAGCTCAGCAAGACCGACCCGTCAACATGGCACTCTAAGGCCGAGGCCTAGACATGCAAGGCTCGAGAGGGTGTAGTTGGTTTTGATAATAAAGCAGCGACTAAGCCATTGATCCTTACTTTCATGATTTTAGCATCTATTAACTTGCACATAAAATAACAATGATAGTAGCATCAAGAAAGATATAAACAATATAAAGCATAAGTATGTATCATCATACGCAACCAAAATTAACCAAAGCTTCGTTCAAGTTGTTACTACGATGTGACGCAGTTCACAAGCGGTACTCATTACTGCGAGGGACGAGTGATACGCATCGATTTATCACCAGCTGGGAAAACCCGAGGTACACGACATACGCATCATTTAAGAACACGTATATCAACCGTTCACCATGACATCCTACAACTTTGTAGGGTCCAAATCCTCGAGTGGGTAGCCGTCCAACGGTACCTCGTGAACCTGTCCACCCCAACGGATCCTACGACCAAGAATTCGCGTAACCTACGCCATTGCAAGCTATTAAGGTTACGTAGGTTTACTAGTTCCCATAAAACTAGCATGCACTCGTGACTTGTTCAATACTTGCTCAAGCGGGGCCAACAACGACACGGTCCTTAACCGACGACGGACGGGGCTACAACCTTGCAAGCCATGTCCTTTGAAGGCACATGCACTTGCCCTTTCACCTACAGAGCCCGTCCACGTCTCAACTTTTAGTTGATTAGACGAGCGATCTGCCACCTTGCGAGACAAGCCCTCTCCCGGCCCTTGCCTTCGCTCTTTCCAAACAAACTCGTTCGGTCTCAAGATTAGCCTTTCGATTCATTAATTTGCAAGTCTCGAAGCCTTCAAGCTCCGAGTACACTTAAGCAAATTATACCGGTAAACTTATGACGTAAGCATAGCCGGTTTTCTATCGAACTACCTGTACCGAGTATATCACTAATATAGGTCATATCGGGAAACAATGCATGTGGGTTTCATACATCACCTACACTTAATGCACGAACACCCTAGACATCTAGTAGTGTTATACTCGAAAGGAAAAACATTTAAAAAAATCGGGAGGATGCACCGGGGCTTGCCTTGTGCCACGAGTGGAAAAGTTAGAAGCTTCTGGTGCTGGTTTTTGTGTTGATTCCTTCCGAAGATCCTCGACCGACACTTCGTCGTTTCCTAAATTAACGATGTGTCAATAGCGATAAATGCGAGACGATGCAAAGGTATGACGATGCAAATGTCGATGATACAAACATAGCTAGGTTACAAACATGCGTGCATGAATGTATATGATATGATTATGCAAAGGTTTTATTAAACATGTTCATCAACTAACAATTAATGATTAATTATGTTCGGTAATTAACAATTAACAATTAATGATTAATTAGGTTTAGTAATTAACAATTAACGATTAATAATTAATCATGTTTATTAATTCATAATTAACAATTTATAATTAATCATGTTCATTAGCTAACAATTAATAATTACTAATTAATCATGTTCATTAATTAATAATTAATAGTTACTTAATGACATGTAATAATACAAGAGATAATGAATTGGGATTACATAAAATGACGGTGTTTATGTTTGATTTTGGAAAACAAACTTAACAAAAACTTTCGTCTGCAACATCTCTATTATTTAAAGAAATTCATTTTTTAAATTAAGTATTTAATTAGCATAAAATAATAGATTATCTTAATCAATGAAAGGTAATTAATTAAACTATGAAATTATAATTTCTCAAAATAGGCATTTGACTACATATCTAGATAGGAAATAATTTTATGAATCTAATGAACTTTGTTTGGCATTTTTCTGATTTTTGTGGAATTTTCTATGAATATTTGAAGTTTGAATAAAATCTGAAATTAATTAAATTCGCAAAACAGTGCTAATACCGATCTGGGCCGAAACTGGCTGGCCCATGGGCGGGGCGGCCCATGACGCTCGCGCGGCCCAACTCGAGGTCGGGTGCGGCGGCCATGGCCATGGCGGCCGGAGCACGGCGGCGGCTCGCCGGAGAAGCGCGGGAGGGGGTGGGGAGGTCGGCGGCGCGGCCCCGGAGACTCCACATGACACGGGCGAGCAAGGGGTGGGGTCCGGGGTGGCGGGGGTGGTCGGAAGGTACACCGGCGGCGAGAGATAGCTCGAGCAAGGCTTCGGCGGCGTCTAACGCTCACCGTACTCAACCAAATGATGAGGGGATTGCTTCCGGAGCTTCATAGGGACATGGGCAAGAGGGGCTCGCGAGTTGATTGATCTTGCGAATGGCGGGAAACCGGAGCTCACCGCGGAGGTAAATGCGGCGGCGCCGGAGCCGAGGAAGATTGGCTAAATTGCCACGATCCCGCACCGACAACTCGACGGCGAGTGCACCGGAGAGTAGAGTAGACCGTTGCGCACACCGGGAAGAGAGGAAGGGCGAGACGGCTATCGGGCGAGCCGAATTTGAAGGCGCGGCCATGGCGACCCGGTTTGGCGTCCGGTGAAGATGAGCTTCGATCTCACGAACGGAGGGAACTTGGTGCGAGCGGGCGGCACAAAGAGTTGTAGTGGTTGCTCGGCGAAGCTCCGGGTGGTGGTGGCTGGGTTGGAGAGAGCCGGAGGCGGCCGGACGGCGAAGGGCGGGAGGGGCGGACGGCAGGTGGTGCTTCGGGTGTGCCAGGGAGGAAGAAAAGGAGTTGGGCTCCGGGTTTTTATCCCAACGGGGCAGAGGGTGAGGTGGCGAGGAGACCGCTGCGTGGCGTCGGGAGCAGCTGCGTGGCACGGAAGCAGCCGGACGCGCGGCCGGAGTGGCCGAGCGGCGGTGGTGAGGCGATTCCGTGAGAGAGAGAAAGAAGAAAGAGAGTGACAGTGGGCCTGGTTTGGAAATTTTACCAAAAACGTCCTCGGGTTTTTGGTTAATTAAATAAGGCCGTTACAAAGCTCGGAAAAATCCCGAAAAATTCAAGGTTGTTAATAAAAACATTTCAAACACTTTTCCTTTTAGGTCCAGGTTCCAATTTCAAATTTTTTTTCAGATTAAAAATTCGTGTTTGAATTAAAAAGAAAAGCTTTAATAATTTCTTGTGGGCATTTGTACCAAGTCAAATAATTTCAAAGCAAATTCATAAATCTTTTATTTGGATGTTTAATCAACAGAAAATGTTTAAACACCATAATTTGCTTTTATTTAAATTCTTCTTTTAAGATCTTAATTTGTCTTACGTTAAATTGATATTTTATGTGCATTTCTTAACACAAAAATTAATTAATTTCACAAATGCACATGATGACATGCTCATGAATGACATGAAATGCATATTTATTATTAGGGTTGTTACAGCCCTCCCCCTTACAGGAATCTCGTCCCGAGATTCACGATCGAAGCGACTAGACGATGGTACTAAAGAACTCGGGTAATTGGATTGAAGGAAATCTTCTTGTTCCCAAGTAGCTTCAACTTCTTGTATCTTTTGCTTTATTACTCTCGTCCTTAGATTGCACTTCCCATATGAATTCAGGGAATACTCTGAATACCAAATGGTAGATAATTCATGGTTCTTTCCAAAGGCTGCTCATGGAAATTCTTAGGCTAACCAAAACGAAGGATAATTTCTGCAATTGATAGGGTGAAAACTGGATGTTATAATACAGACTTCATTGCCACTGAGAGATTTGGAAGCTTTTCTCGCGAAGTTGAACATTTCCAAGGATTGGAGAATCAAAAGGACTTCCAAAACTTTCCATAAAGTATTTGCATACCTTAAGACTCAATAGGAGTTAGGATTTATGGATTTTGGAACATGACGAGTGTCAGCTGTTAGGACAAACTGACCTTTCTAGATCATTGGACATTTAGATACCATTTGCAAATAGAATTTGCAAAGATTCAGAATAGAAATCTGGTAGATAGCTGAGAGATCTGTATGAAGACTATCAGCTTGCACGGCCTGAAAGATTAGATCACAAGATATGGATTTTTCAAAAGCAAGAGAAAATCGAGGTCGATGTAGAACTTGGGGTTCTAAGAAAGCTTTAAGTCAAATTTTAAGTTCTTGATTATTTGAATTTACAAACAAACAACCAGAAAGTTACAAAGAAGATAAGGCATATTTTAGTTTAGTTATTTTATGCCATGCCATGATGCAAGTTTCATTTTTAATCCTAACCGTTCCTCACTCAAAAGAAAATGTTACTACCGACTTAGCGGTAGCCAAAACTTTGGTGGCGACCCGTACTCAACCACGTAAGTTAATCTATGTTTTCGATACACAACCCACTAACGTGGTTAGTGTACCTACGGAAGATCCATTTTAGAAACAATACATCAAATTCAAAAGAAACTACGAAAATAAAAAGCAGTTCTACTAGTAACGATCCATGGAAAAGGATCGTCCCGTGGTATCCCACGAGCCAAAAAGGGTCCCGTATACGTCTGCGAGAACAGGACACCGATATCCGCGTGTCGGCCCACGCACGTACCTTCGTTGAAGATTCCGTAGATGCGAATATTTAAACAATCATAACCCAAGGTTAGTTTTTGCCACCAACTCTAACATCCTTATACTCGGGCATACTAACGTATCCTCACCCTAAATACGACGTAGTTTTCAAAATATGTCGTAGTTGTTGTATTACCATGGAATTGGCTCCGATACCAGCTGCAACAGACCGACCCACGGATCGTGATTCCCGAGGTGCTGTTTAGCGGACACTTGATAATACAACAACTGGCCAACTTTATATTACAACAGGGGAAGAACTTCACAAATTACATCAGAGTTGATTAAGTTGAAAAGAGCGGAAGTTAAACCAGTCCATGTTTAGAAAAGGTGCGGAAGCAAACATAACGTTGATACGTCTCGACGATTATACAGCAAAGGTGATAAATCCGAGCCCATACGGATTATCACGTAGCCAAGCACATTATCGCAGCAGACTAGGCTCCCGGTGGGAAGTCCAGCCCTCCGAAATCTGCATATCCCAGGGCATAACACCAACAGGGCAACCTAATGCATCACCTGAAACAAAACAATAAAGGCACAAAGCCCGAGCAACTAGAGCTCAGACAAGATCGACCCGTCAACATGGCACTCTAAGGCCGACGCCTAGACATGCAAGGCTCGAGAGGTGTAGTTGGTTTTGATAATAAAGTAGCGACTAAGCCATTGATCCTTACTTTCATGATTTTAGCATCTATTAACTTGCACATAAAATAACAATGATAGTAGCATCAAGAAAGATATAAACAATATAAAGCATAAGTATGTATCATCATACGCAACCAAAATTAACCAAAGCTTCATTCAAGTTGTTACTACGATGTGACGCAGTTCACAAGCGGTACTCATTACTGCGAGGGACAGCGATACGCATCGATTTATCACCAGCTGGGAAAACCCGAGGTACACGACATACGCATCATTTAAGAACACGTATATCAACCATTCACCATGACATCCTACAACTTTGTAGGGTCCAAATCCTCGAGTGGGCAGCCGTCCAACGGTACCTCGTGAACTCTGTCCACCCCAACGGATCCTACGACCAAGGATTCGGGTAACCTACGCCATTGCAAGCTATTAAGGTTACGTAGGTTTACTAGTTCCCATAAAACTAGCATGCACTCGGTCATTGTTCAATACTTGCTCAAGCGGGGCCAACAACGACACGGTCCTTAACCGACGACGGACGGGGCTACAACCTTTCAAGCCATGTCCTTTGAAGGCACATGCACTTGCCCTTTCACCTACAGCGCCCGTCCACGTCTCAACTTTTAGTTGTTTACACGAACGATCTGCCACCTTGCGAGACAAGCCCTCTCCCGGCCCTTGCCTTCGCTCTTTCCAAACAGACTCGTTCGGTCTCAAGATTAGCCTTTCGATTCATTAATTTCCAAGTCTCGAAGCCTTCAAGCTCCGAGTACACTTAAGCAAATTATACGAGTAAACTTATGACGTAAGCATAGCCGGTTTTCTATCGAACTACCTGTACCGAGTATATCACTAATATAGGTCATATCGGGAAACAATGCAGGTGGGTTTCATACATCACCTACACTTAATGCACGAACACCCTAGACATCTAGTAGTGTTATACTCGAAAGGAAAAACATTTAAAAAATCGGGAGGATGCACCGGGCTTGCCTTGTGCCACGATGGAAAAGTTAGAAGCTTCGGTGCCGGTTTTGTGTTGATTCCTTCCGAAGATCCTCGACCGACACTTCGTCGTTTCCTAAATTAATGATGTGTCAATAGCGATAAATGCAGACGATGCAAAGGTATGACGATGCAAATGTCGATGATACAAACATAGCTAGGTTACAAACATGCGTGCATGAATGTATATGATATGATTATGCAAAGGTTTTATTAAACATGTTCATCAACTAACAATTAATGATTAATTATGTTCAGTAATTAACAATTAACAATTAATGATTAATTAGGTTCAGTAATTAACAATTAACAATTAATAATTAATCATGTTTATTAATTCATAATTAACAATTTATAATTAATCATGTTCATTAGCTAACAATTAATAATTACTAATTAATCATGTTCAATAATTAATAATTAATAGTTACTTAATGACATGTAATAATACAAGAGATAATGAATTGGGATTACATAAAATGACGGTGTTTATGTTTGATTTTGGAAAACAAACTTAACAAAAACTTTCGATCTGCAACATCTCTATTATTTAAAGAAATTCATTTCTTAAATTAAGTATTTAATTAGCATAAAATAATAGATTATCTTAATCAAAGAAAGGTAATTAATTAAACTATGAAATTATAATTTCTCAAAATAGGCATTTGACTACATATCTAGATAGGAAATAACTTTATGAATCTAATGAACTTTGTTTGGCATTTTTCTGATTTTTGTGGAATTTTCTATGAATATTTGAAGTTTGAATAAAATCTGAAATTAATTAAATTCGCAAAACAAGTGCTAATACCGATCTGGGCCGAATCGGCTGGCCCATGGGCGGGGCGGCCCATGACGCTCGCGCGGCCCAACTCGAGGTCGAGTGCGGCGGCCATGGCCATGGCGGCCGGAGCACGGTGGCGGCTCGCCGGAGAAGCGCGGGAGGGGGTGGGGAGGTCGGCGGCGCGGCCCGGAGACTCCACATGACACGGGCGAGCAAGGGGTGGGGTCCAGGGTGGCGGGGGTGGTCGGAAGGTACACCGGCGGCGAGAGATAGCTCGAGCAAGGCTTCGGCAGCGTCTAACGCTCACCGTACTCAACCAAATGACGAGGAGATTGCTTCTAGACCTTCATAGGGACATGGGCAAGAGCGGCTCGCAATTGATTGATCTTGGGAATGGCGGAAACCGGAGCTCACCGCGGAGGTAAAGGCGGCGGCGCCCGGAGCCGAGGAAGATTGGCTAAATTGCCACGATCCCGCACCGACAACTCGACGGCGACAACGACCGGAGAGTAGAGTAGACCGTTGCGCACACCGGGAAGAGAGGAAGGGCGAGACGGCTTATCGGGCGGGCCGAATTTGAAGGCGCGGCCATGGCGACCCGGTTTGGCGTCCCGGTGAAGATGAGCTTCGATCTCACGAACGGAGGGAACTTGGTGCGAGCGGGCGGCACAAAGAGTTGTAGTGGTTGCTGGCGAAGCTCGGGTGGTAGTGGTCGGGTTGGAGAGAGCCGGAGGCGGCCGGACGGCGAAGGGCGGGAGGGGCGGACGGCGGTGGTGCTTCGGGTGTGCCAGGGAGGAAGAAAAGGAGTTGGGCTCGGGTTTTTATCCCAACGAGGCGAGAGGGTGAGGTGGCGAGGAGACTCGCTGCGTGGCGCCGGGAGCAGCTGCGTGGCACGGAAGCAGCCGGACGCGCGGCCGGAGTGGCCGGAGCGGCGGTGGTGAGGCGGTTCGTGAGAGAGAGAAAGAAGAAAGAGAGTGACAGTGGGCCTGGTTTGGAAATTTTACCAAAAACGTCCTCGGGTTTTTGGTTAATTAAACAAGGCCGTTACAAAGCTCGGAAAAATCCCGAAAAATTCAAGGTTGTTAATAAAAACATTTCAAACACTTTTCCTTTTAGGTCCAGGTTCCAATTTCAAATATTTTTCAGATTAAAAATTCGTGTTTGAATTAAAAAGAAAATCTTTAATAATTTCTTGTAGGCATTTGTACCAAGTCAAATAATTTCAAAGCAAATTCATAAATCTTTTATTTGGATGTTTAATCAACGAGAAAATGTTTAAACACCATAATTTGCTTTTATTTAAATTCTTCTTTTAAGATCTTAATTTGTCTTACGTTAAATTGATATTTTATGTACATTTCTTAACACAAAAATTAATTAATTTCACAAATGCACATGATGACGTGCTCATGAATGACATGAAATGCATATTTATTATTAGGGTTGTTACAACAACGATGGCCACGACCACAACGATCATGACAACCAGACACGACAACATCAACAACAACAACAACCAGGAGCAGCCACCGTCGAAGAATCGTGATCCCCGCGTAGCCTGGAGCGAGAGCGGAGGAACAACCGGTTTGACGACAGTGAGGAAGATGACCGCAACCGCAACTATCGTCATTATTGCCGTCACTCTTCTCGCATGTTGGTATGTTTCCAGTGCAAAATTAAAAAGAACTCCATCTTCCGGAAAAACTTCTTCTTGCAATTGGGCTTCTAAAAGCCAAAAAATTGATCTTTTATTCACCATATCACCTAATTAGGTGATGAAAAATCATAAGATTTTCCTCCAAGTATCCTTCTTCCGGCGCACCGATCGGGTGTAGCCAATTGGGTATAGCCCCGACTCTTGGATCATTTGAACTCCTTTCAAATTATGCAAGATTCCGATAATTGATTCTTCATTATTTTCTTTATCAAGCAATCTCTACAGACCGCTCTTCTAAATTTCCATGATTTTCCGCATCATGCGACCTTTACGAGACCACACTTGTTCATAATGCACTATCTCATGCGATCCTATAGACCGCTCTTGAACATTGCGCACCGGTCGGGTGCACCTAATTAGGTATAGTTCCCGACTCTTAGATCATTAGAGCATCGCAAATATGCAAGAGTCTTTTCCAAGAAACTATACTTTATAACTTTCCTTAAAAGCTCATACCTCTCAGCAATTTTCACCAAGAACATATTTGTAGACCGGTCATACCCATCAAAGCTTCACATCTCTTGGAAATTCATATCAAGCTATTATAACAGACCTCCTAAAGCAATCCAAACTCATATTCCGCTTAATGAAATTACACTAAGAACCAAAATTCTAGTTGATCATACCAGATTTCCCATTATCTTATATTCAACTCGAGTTTTTCAAACCTACAATCAGCCGAATGATTAACACCTAGAGCCTAAGGCATTCGGACTCACATTACTCGGTTAGGCAAGACCTAATCGTCTGCGATCTAACCATATCATACCCCCAAAGAATCTAATTTGGTACTTAATACCTTACCATGAATGGATATTCCATATCACGGACCGCTTCAACATTCACAAAGTAGCCCTTATGATTATACAAATTATTCGAACTTTCCTTCGGTAACGCTTAGCTCGCAAACACGTTTATCGGTTCCCGAGTAATAAATTACCCAAGCAGAAATGTTACTCGGGCCGTAAAAATACAACCCATTACCATCTAGCCCTCGAGCCCAGCTCGAGAGTCTATATAAGGAGAGCCATCGTCAACATAAATCAAGCTTACTCCGAAACCATCTCGCAGCGTGCCCACAATCTTGCAAGCCGCTTCGTGTTCTTCGCATTTCACGATCTGAACTTCCCTTCGCTTCCAATCTTCCCTTGATCTAGCCTCGAATCATGGGAAAGCCAACCAAGAAAACCACCACAAAGCCTTCATCCTCCTCGAGCACTCGTTCCGTGCGATCAACTCCCTTATGGGGTGCAAGAGTTCAAGACCAAGCACCTCCACTCGAAACCAATCTATAAGAGATAGTAAATGATGGATCTCTTCCCCTAAAGCCAATGATCAACCGGTACGCTCCCGGAGTCGGAGACGTGCCGTGGGGATTCGAAGATACCCAACGAGTAGTCTTCCGCTCCTTCTTTATATGTGGCTTCGATCTTCCCTCGCTATTCTTTCTTCCGCCGCCTTCTTCATTTCTATGGATTGGAATTAGTAAACTTAAATCCCAATTCCATCCTCCACATTGCCTTTTTTATCCATCTTTGTGAAGCCTTCCTAGGGATTCGCCCTCATTTCAAGTTGTTTCGTTACATTTTCCAAATCCGTCCCCTTCAAGCCACCAACAACCGCCAAGCAATCGGAGGTGTCGGCATTCACAGCCGACACGAGGAAGAGTATTTTTCAATACCGCTCAACAAGAGCATAGGAGGCTAGAAGAATGAGTGGTTTGTTTGCGACAATTCCAATCTAGCCCTCCCTCCATATAGAGCCAAAGTTTCCCCGAGCTTGACTCGCTGGAACCCCGATAACCTCCGTGATGAGCTGATCCAAGACGAAGAACTTTCCACTCTTCCGGACAAGATCGGAGAGCTGAAGGAAGAGCAAAATGTCACTACTCGTGACTATCATATGGAGCTTCATTTTTCGCGGAGTCCAGCCCATCAAACGCTAGTCCGAGCTCGGGTGGATGTTCCAGGAGAACAATAATAGCACCGGTGATGGCACCAATCGCCCAAATCTCTCGCGCCGGACCAAGAGCATGAAAAAGATGCTTCAAGCCGACAATGATAGCTCTGCTGCAATGAAGTTAACTTGTCTTACAGACACAGCCAAGCCTCAAGCAGCGGTATGTACAACTCCTCATGAACCCAACCGGTATTTGCCATATTCCATTTCTTTCAATAAGTCTTCTAACTCTCAAACTTTAATAATGCAGAAGCCGGATAGGTTCGGAAAAGCTTTTCTACCGAGGTAGGGGAGCCCGGGGTGCCTTCTACACGGGATCAAGGTGGCTGGCAATAACCGACGCGTGGGCGAGGAGTAGGGGGAGAAGGACGGTGTCCCGCCTAACCTCGTCCGGGCGGCATGGTTGCTCGGTGGACGGTGGTGGCTACCAGTGGCCCTGCCTCACCGTTGTGCCTAATTTCTAGAAATTTCAAGAATGCCACTCTGCAGCTCTTCTGCTCTTCTTCAAAAACCATACTTCTAGGCCGAATTTTGATTTCCCAATTTTTGTGCATTCTCAGCATAAACATTGGAGCAACTTTTGTTATTGGAAAAATGCTTTGATTTCCTACTGTTTATCTGGATTAACTGAATTTTTAAGGAGATTTAAATCATTTTAAAAATTCTGGAAAATGTCCCAAAATTCCATTTTTGTATACCCCACAAGTTTCTGCAAAAACATTTACATGATGTTGTGGAAACTATTGAGGTTTGGCAAAGGCTAGTTTGGATTAAATTTGAATTTCAAAATTCAAACCCTAGCCACTTTGATTTGCTTCCTATTAAAATGGAAATTGGGAAATACAAATTTAAGTACATTGTACTTTGTGACATGGGATGTCACAAGCACCTACTTTTATCCTGCTCGTGAGCACGAATGTGGGTCGCGGTCTCTGAAAAGAAATGCCCCTACGTGAACAGTGGTTGGGGGAGCCAATTGATTCTGCTACTAGGGCCGGCTCTGAGGGGAGGGCTGGCAGAGAGGTGGCCCAAGGCCTCCGAATCTTTGGGGCCCCTCTCCATCGAATGTGCCTCACTATGTGTAGCAAACTTAACTAGCGCTGCCAAGACATATAGCAAGACTAAAACTCTCTCACCTCGTATATAGAGAAAGAGCAAGTTACACCATGTAACACAGTTAGCTTATTACTACTGGAGGATATTTATGGTATAAAATAATAGCCAATATTTCTCAAAACTATTTACCACTACCCACTAGTGTTGGCTAGTATTTTGATAACCTAAGGGTAATATTGAAAAAACAGTTAATAGTGGTAGACTAGTAATTCTTATAAAGTCATAAGGATAAGGAACAATCGGCGACACAGGGAAACAAGGCCATGAACCTCAATGCTGTTGTGGGACGAGACAGCCTACTCGTCAGTGGCAGCGAGCGTATCAATGCCATTGATGCTGCAGCTACCTCAAAATGATAGGTCAGCGCCACCTGGGATTACTAGTGTATTGCGATGTGTCCTTGTGTGTTGTGTCAAGTCTTAATCTCAGCAATAGAACTACCTGGTCCCTCACCGAGTACGGAATTCGATGGTGCAACACACGAAACACACAAGAACACGAGATTTTAGACAGGTTCGGGCCCATCGATTGAGAGTAATACCCTACGTCATGTATGTTGTATATTGCCTTTAGCAGATTGCTAAATGTGAATTGTCGAGAGAGTTTTTGGGGATTCCCTTCTCCGCCTTATATATCTCGGGGAGATAGGCTTACATGCGAGTCCTAGTCGATTACATGAATTACATACTCGGAAGCTCTTTCTCTAAACTCTCCTTATTGATTCGGAGTCCTAACGAGGCTAATACTGCTTCTTTATTTGCTGATCAAGCCATATCGCGTCGGTCTTCTCGTCCTCTTTGTTTCCATACCGGTATATGGAACCTTCTATTATTCCATACTGGTCGGGCACCACTCGTGGGCCCTCTCCACTAGTCTTATCTGCATTTATATGCCACTATGTCTTTGATTATTCATTCCTTCGATAAGTGTATACCCATAAGGCAAGTCTACGACAACGACTCGTCGAGTAATTTTTGATTTGACCTTGAATAAGACCGACCAATCTTCTGCGTGTTGGTCCGATTCCAGTGTGAAATTAAAAAGAACTCATAATCTTCTGTAATATTTCTTCTTCTTTCCGGACGGCTTCAAAAAGCCAAAAAGTTGATATTTTATCCTCCATACCACCTAATTAGATGTGCAAAAAGTATTTTCCCTCCGGTGCACCGGTCAGGTGCACCCAATTAGGTATAGCTCTCGACTCTTGAATCATTTCAACTCCTTTCAAATAATCCAAGAGTTCATTGGTTGATTCTTCATTATTTTCTTCATCCTCTTCGATTGATCCTGATGTTTCACTTTTTGTGATCTCGACGGACCACTCTTGATCGTGGTGCACCGGTTAGGTGCACCTAATTAGGTATAGTCCTCGACTCTTGTATCATTTGAAGATCGCAAATAATGCAAGAGTCTTTTTCGAGAGACTATACTTTATTATTTTTCATCAAATCACATTCTTGTCAGCAATTTCCGCTAAGAACATACTTCCAGGACCGGTCATACCGGTCGAACTCCATATTTCCCGGAGATTCACATCCGGCTGACATAACATACCACCTAAAACTATTTGAATTCACAATCCGCTTAGTGAGATTTCACTAAGAACCAAAATTCTGGTTGATCACACCAGTTTTTTTCCATTATCTCACATCGACTCGAGTCTCCAAAGCCTATGATCAGCCGAATGATTAACACCCGGGGCCTAAGGCATACATATTTATAAAATCCAGTTAGGTAAGACCTAATTGTCTTCAATCTAACTTTACCATACAGCTAAGCAGATCGGCTTGGTACTCATAATGATAAGGTGAATGAAAATCTTATATTTCAAACCGCTCTGGTCATTTTGCAAAAGAGCCCTCGCGATCGGTAGAATCGCAAAAGACCATTTCGTTGTGACCGTTAGGTCACAATCACATAACTCGGCTCTAAATGAATAAATCACCTCGGTAAAACTCATTGAGCCGTAGAAAACTGCCCAGAAATTTCCAGCCCCCGAGCCCAATTCGGGTACCTATGAAAGATACGAACGAGCGACCTAGGTCAAACCCGTTCCCAAATTATCGTAGCGCACCCACAATCTCTCCTTGTTCTTTGGACATTGCGATCCGAGCTCTTCTTCCCTTCATTCCCAAAAAACAAACCTCCCACTTTCCTAACTAACCCATCATAATGGGAAGGAAGAAAACCTCCATTGAACCTTCGACTTCCTCTAATATTCCTCGCGATGAGCTGCCCTATGGCGCTCAAGAATTCAAGGAAAGTTGCATCACGAATACCATCTCGAAGAGATGGTTCTTGATGGAATTCTTCCTCCGAAGCCAATACTCAATTGGTCCGCTCCCACACCCGGTCAAGTTCCATGTGGAGTTGACGATTCCCAACGAGATAGTCCTCAAATCTTTCTTCCTTTGAGGTTTGGATCTTCCCTGCTGTTCTTTTTTTTTTTTTTTTTTTTTTTTTTTGTGGACTCCTTGCTTATTACGGATGGGAATTGGTGAACCTGAATGCCAATTCCATTCTTCACATATCTTTTTACATCCATCTTTGTGAGGCCTTCTTAGGCATCCGTCCTCATTTCAACCTCTTTTGATATCTATTCCAAATTCGCCCCCTTCAATCTATCAATAAGTGTTACGCCGTCGGTGGTGTCGGTATTCGGAGCTAGGACGCCTCCGAGTATTTCTTCATGGAAACAAGAGTGGTTTGTCCGTGATAACCCTCATCCTGCTCTTCCCCCTTTTAAAGCCGGCGCCGAGAGAGCTTCCTGCTGGAGCTCGAAAAACCTCGGAGAGAATCTCAAACAGGATGAAGTGATCGCCTTTCTTGCTATGATAAAAAATCTAAAAGAAGTGAAAGGCGTCACTGCTGAGACCGTTCTCTAGAGTTCCATAGTCCGAGGAGTGCAACCAATCAAAAGGCGATCCGAGCTCGAATGGATGTTCAATGAGAACAACAACAACCCTCGCGACGGAATGGCCCACCCTAGCCTAGATCGACTAACCAATCGCTCGAAGAAAATGCTACAATCAGGTTTTGATGACTTCGGGTGCAAAAAAGTGGGCTTGGCCTTTTGTTCTACCAATCCTCGTGATTACGTAAGTCTCTCCTTTCTTGCTCAATACCGGCATCCTAAATTCTCATATCCCTATGTTTTTATTTTCCTGACACAAACTTTATTCAATGTAGACCTTGAACAGATTCAAAAGCCATCCTCCTCTTCTAGAAAATGATTCATGGGGTGTAGACTACGAGCCAAATGGTCGTCCCAATCCAATTCCGACCGGTCCGCCAAAGACCGGTCTTATTCAAGCTATTCCAAACCGGTCCGATTCTTCTTAGACCGGTTCATCACAAAAAATTACAAGGTCTAGAAAAGTTGTTCAAGCCCCTAGCACGAAGAAGCACAACTTAGCCTTAGGAGCTGACGACATCGCCAAAATTCCTGCCTCTCTGCCGGGGGACACTCGCACGAAGCTCGGAAAGTCGAAGATCGGCGGAAGGAGCAAGAGGCGCTTGAAAGAGATCGCCAAGCCGCCTAGGCTGCATTTCATGAAACGTCAAGCGGGGGATCTCAAAGTGATCCTCAATTAATAGATTCTCTTGCTAATGTTCCTCGGTGGTCCCGGTATGCTTCTCGGACCGATACCCCAAGTAATACCGCCGGAGAATCGGTCTGTGCACCCTCGGCGCCACCGGCAGCCAAAAGGAGTGCAGAAGCATCAAGTGGAGGTTCCCAAGGTCCTCCGACAAAGAAAACTAAGACCTTTGCCGGCTTCAAGAAGGCGACTGCGTAAGTCTTCTTGGTTTACTTCAGTTTAATTTTCTTATCAACATGAATTATTTCACTCTTACCCCAGCCTTTGACTTTATCTTTACTCGTAGGATCACCCCGAACCTTCAAGCTAACATCGCGGGCTTGTTGAGAAACGAGGCCAAATATAACTATTTCCACTCCCGCAAAGGTCGGCAGCAATACCGCAGCCCTCGAGCCGGCGGCAAAGACCGCGTAACAAAGTTCGAGAAATCCGAGTGTGGCAACCGCAGAGGAAGTCCCTGCCGCCACTACCAAAGACCGTTCTGCTGCGGGAACCTCCTCCACTCAAGGCGCAGAGGAGCAAATTACCATTGAGACCCCTATCATCGACTTGACGACTGGTGACTTTCCTCCTCAAGCTACTCTATTCTAGACTGCCCCGAGCTCCCATTGGGGCCGGTCCGGATTGAAGAAGTTCTCCGCCGTCCAAGATCTACTCAACGGGCTCCGTCTGTACCAAAACTCGCCAAGATGGTAATTGGCGATGTTCAAATTGACAGTTCCAGCGGAGCTCACACATTCACCACGATCGCAAAATGGGACTCTATCCAAGAAGAAAAAGCCCCGAAGAACATCACCGTGTCCGGCTACGTACCTTCCCCCTCCTTTTCTCAGTATATTTCACATTCTAAGATCTATATATTACAATTCTTATAGAATTGCCATTTCTCTAGGTTCTTCGAAGAATTCGGAAGCTAAAAGCGCTATCATAGCGTGGCTTGAAGAAGAACCGAGCCAAACTCAAGAACAACCGATTGAACTCGGGACTCGGAGGACCGGTCGATGTCTCGAGAGGAAGACCTCCGTCGGCGGGAATCAAATCTCATCAACACTAATCCAAGGTAAGCTTTCGATCAAACCAACCGGTCTTAAGTTCTTTTCTCTCGCTTCACATAGCCTAACCGAGTCTTTAACTCGTTTCCAGCTCTCAATGATTTGGTTGAAGCACATAAAAAGATGGAAACTACTCTTTACGAGAAAACTGCTGCACAAGAATTGGCCCTCCAAGAAGGTTTAAAGGTCGAAGAATCCTTAGCAGCCCGCATCGTCGAACCGGAGGGCAAAGTTACTGCTAAGGATAACATCCTACAATAAACCCTCCAGTTTAACAAGACTTTTGAAGAAGAGAACTCCAATCTAAAGCCTGAATTGAACAAAGCTCTCGATGTTATTAAGACCGCTCAAGCGGACAAGGAATGTGCTCCGAAATTAGCACATGAATCCGCTCGACAAGCGCTAAAGGCCAAAGAAGTTGAAATCCAGCAAGCGCTAAACAGGGAAGAGAAAGCTGCGGGAGTCTAATGTAGACTTTAAAGGCAGATACCGCATCATGGATGTTTCCCATAGGCGTAAGTCTTTTTACTTGCGTTTTCCTCATACCGGTCTGTCACTGCGAAACTACGGTATTTTCTCTGCTGTAGAGCGTTCAACGAGTTGTAAGAAGGTCATCGACTATCCGATTAGGGATGAAACTCCTCATGACGATAACATGAATCGGAAACGGCACTGCGGGATGTCCCGAGGCGAGTCGGGAACATTCTCGGATGATGGCTATATCGGAGGCGCTCGGGTTGCAGCCACCATCCAATCTTGGACACCGGTCCAAGATTGTGATTTCAACTTTGTTCGAGCAGGAGCACGTCCGGAAACCTTCGAAGATCGGTTCAATGAGTTGAAGAACTCTCTCATTGACACCGTGACAGAGTTAGTGAAGGATCTCCCGCTCGACCCGATCGGCGAACACGTGAATGAAGCTCTCCTCGTTATCCATCCAACTACCAAGGAAACCGCACAAGCCTCCAAACAAAATATAGAGAATGATGAAGATATAGATTTTGATGCTCTTTCCTCTCCTTCGGATTCGGAAGCTACCATAGACGAGCCATCGACCATTGATTCTAAGACCGGGAATACCGGTGAATCCAGCGGTCAAGCTCCGTAGATTTTCTTTGGGCTTTTCTTCTCTTATCAATAGTAATCTTGAAAGATCATGAAAACATCTTCTATATATTTTTCGTTAATGCATCATTTCATTTTAAATCCCTACCAATAGTTTAAGTTTATGTTACTTATGCATATGACTATGTCATTTCGCGCGAAATTGCAGCGGTTGAGAGTAGTCTAGTACGAATAATATAACTTCACTTAAACGACGGTTATTCAAAATAACCCAAATCTCCTCTCCCAAGTCTACCAATCAAATCTATAACTCAAGCAACGATGGTTAATTCAACACAAACCCACTATAACATAATCACTGGCTCCAATCAGCGCAGGACATAGTAAATAGAGGCGGTCTTATTAACAAAATCACGCCATATAGAATAAATGACCGGTCTTAAAACATAGGATTTGCACAATTTCACAGATCGCTCTTATTACAGCAGCCCCCGACTCGAGTATATTTATACGAAATTAAAATACCGAGGCACAAGTCAACATGAATATAACCAAAGAACCAAAATGCTTTACTTTATCATACTTATAAAGTTACATAAATGCTGAACAAAAAAAACCTTAAGTGTAGAAACGACGAAGCTGATCAATATTCCAAGAATTTCAAATTTTCTCCTCCTCCAAGGTCATAAGCCTATAAGGCCCCGGTCTAGAAACCGATTTGACAACAAATGGTCCTTCCCGGACCGGTGACAACTTAAGTCGATTCTTATTAGACTGAATTTTTCTAAGCACTAAATCGCCCACTAGAAATTCCCTTATCCGCACATTGCGATCACGATACCTCCGTAATCCTTGGTGGTATTTGGCCGCTCTAACCAATGCTTGATCTCTCAATTCCTCCACAGCAATCAACTCAATCCGACATCGATTATCATATGTTCCTTCATCATAACAATGCACTCCGGTAGAAATGATATTCACTACTGTGGGTAACACTCGCTTCCAATCCATATACCAAAGAAAACGGAGTCTGCCACGTGGCACGGCTAACATTCATACGCAGCCCCCGGAGCAGCCATGGTAACTCCTTCACCCATTTTCCAGCATATGGTTTCAAGCGGTAAAAAATCATTGGTTTAAGACCGGTTAAAATCATTCCTTTTGCCCGGTTTACTTGCCCATTACTCTACGGATGCGACACCGAAGCGTAATGAATCTTAATTCCCAAGCTTTTTGCATAATCCTTAAAGAATTCTGAGGTGAATTTACGGTCCATTATCCGTAATGATACAATACAGAACTCTGAATCAAACAAATATGTTTTGCAGGAACATGATTGCCCGGGCTGTAGTTGTACTCGTGACGGCTTCCGCCTCGATCCATTTGGAAAACTTATCAATTGCCACAAAAATATGAGTAAAGCCTCCGGGCGCTTTCTTGAACGGTCCTACAATATCCAATCCCCAAGTTGCAAAAGGCCAAGTCATCGAAATCGTACGCAACTCATGAGCTGGACTATGAGGTTGTCGCGCAAAAAATTGACACCCTTGACAAGCTTTGACTACCCTATGTGCATCATCGACTGTCGTAGGCCGGTAGAATCCTTGTCTAAACACCTTCCCAACCAAAGTCTTGGATGAAGCATGGTTGCCACAAATTCCTTTATGAATTTCTTCCAACATCCGAACTCCATCATTGATAGATACACACTTCATCAAAATATTGTTCCCTCATCGATAAAGCTCACTTTCAACAAGTGAATAGTTCCACGCTCTAATTTCCAACCTTTGCCTCTCCACTTTTTCCTCCAGGCAATATACTAGACCGCAAATATTCAACGTATGGAATACGCCGAGTCAAAATCGATTATGATAACCTCATCCAATTGTTCTACTCCATTTGCTTGCACCGTATCACCCGTCTTTTCTCCCAAGATCGCATCCCCAGTCTTTATTTCTGTAATCGTAGTTTTCTGTATCATCTTAATAGATGGTTTATCCAATACCTGAAGAAATACCCCGGGCGTACTCGCCTACCTTGAAGAACCCGGTCTCGCTAACTCATCCACGGTAGAATTATTTCCGCGCAAAATATGAGAAAACGCAAACCAATCAAACTTATCCTCGAGTTTTTGAACTTCCTATCTATATGCCATCATATGATCATCATGGGCATCCTATACCTTGTTAATCCGACTAATAACAAGCATTGAATCACCATAAACATCCAAGCGCTTGACACCAAGGGAAATTGCTACTCGAAGTCCATGAAGTAAAGCCTCACATTCCGCAATGTTATTTGATGCTCTGAAATGCATCTATAATACATATTTTAATGGGTCTTTTTGTGGAGTTAAAAGCAAAACTCCAGCCCCGCGCACTGAAAGTTGCTTGGGATCCATCAAAATACATGTCCCAATACTGCAGATTCTGAATAGCGGGCGGTATTTGAGTGTCAAGCCATTCGATGACGAAATCAGCCAATGCTTGTCCTTTGATTGCCGCCCGTGAGGAAAAGGTGATTTCATATTGACCAAGCTCTATGTCCCATTACGCACCACATCCCCAATAGCAAACCCAGTGTTGACCTTGGTTGGATGTGCTTGAAAATAGTGCTTTAACTTCCTTGATGTTGTAACAACAACATATATCAACTTATGTATCTCGAAGATATCGCGCCCTTGACTCTGTCAAGAATTCGCTTACAAAATATACCGGGTGTTGAACCAATTGTAGGTGTCCTTCTTCCTTACGATCAACCGCCAAGACCGTACTCACCACATGAGTAGTTGCTGAAATATACAGACTGAATAGTCTCGTCGGGCTCGGAGGTATCAAGACCGGTGGATTACTCGGATATTCCTTGAGCTGATCAAACGTAGCCCGAGCTTCATCAGTCCACTCGAACTTATCCTACTTTTTGAGCAATTTAAAGAACGGAAGTCCCCTAATTCCCAGCCTTGATATGAAGCGACTTAGTGCAGCCATACAACCGAGTAAGCTTTTGCACGTCCTTCAAACAGCTGGGGGCTTCATACCGATAATCGTCCGAATCTTTTCCGGATTTGCCTCAATACCACGCCACGATGCCAAGTATCCAAGCAATTTTACAGACCTTACCCCAAACACGCACTTGTTCGGGTTAAGCTTAATGGAATAGTTTCGCAAATTACTAAAGGTCTCTCGCCGAGTCGGAGAGAAGATCTTCAGCTTTCCGAACTTAACCACTATATCATCTACATAGTGTCGAGTCTTAAACTTACCACTAGAACTACCCGGTCCCTCATGAGCGTGGAATTCGATGTCTGCAACACACGAAACACACAGGAACATGAGATTTTAGATAGGTTTAGGCCCCTCAAATCGAGAGTAATACCCTACGTCCCGTATGTTATGTATTGCCTTTAGTAGATTGCCAATTGCGAGTTGTTCGGAGAGTTTTCGAGGGGTCCCCGCTCCGCCTTATATATCTAGGGGAGCTAGGGTTACATGCGAAGTCCTAGTCGATTACATGGATTACATATTCAAAAGCTCTATCTCTAGGCTTTTCTTATTGATTTAGAGTCCTAACGGACTACAAATTGCTCCTTTACTTGTCAATCAAGTCATCAATTGTCGGTCTTTACGCCCGCCTTATTTCCATACCGGTATATGGAATCTTCTGTTATTCCATACAGGTCGGGCTCCACTCTGTGGGCCCTCTCCACCAGTCTTATCTTCATTGATTTGCCACCATATCTCTAATTATCCATTCCTTTGACGATTGTATACCCATAAGGTAAGTATACGATACCAGCCACCGAGTAATTTTTTATTTGACCTTGAATAAGACCGATCGGTCTTACGCATGTTGGTCCGATTCCATGGTGAAATTAAAAAGAACTCCAATCATCCGAAATACTTCTTTTCTATTCAAGATGACTTCGAAAAGCCAAAAAATTAGTATTTTACCCTCCATACCACCTAATGAGGTATGAAAACTTCCTGTATACTTCCTGCGATTTTCACAAACCGCTCTTTTAAAAATAAGGTGCACCAATCAGGTGCACCCAATTGAGTATAGCCCCGACTCTTGAATCATTTGAACTCCTTTCAAATAATGCAAGAGTCCACTAGTTGATTCTTCATTATTTCTTTCGATATGCAATCTCTACGGACCGCTCCTTTCAATTTCCATCATTTTCTACTTCTCGCGATCTCTACGGACCATCTGTTGAACACAGATGCACCTAATTAGGTATAGGCCCCGACTCTTATATCATTTGAGTATCGCAAATAATGCAAGAGTCTTTCTTGAGAGACTACGCTTGATTGTTTTCCATCAAATCACATTTGTCTCAAGCAATATCTGCCAAGAACATATTTTCGGACCGGTCATACCGGTCGAACTTCATATTTCCTGGAGATTCACACCAGAGTTGACATAACAGACCGTCCGAATCAATCCGAACTCACAATCTGCTTAGTTAAATTTAACTAAGAACCAAAATACTGGTTGATCGGACCAGTTTTATCCTATTTTCTCACATCGACTCGAGTCTCCAAGGCCTATAATCAGCCGGATGATTAACATCCAAAGCCTAAGGCATCCATTTTCAAAATTAAGTTAGCCAAGACCTAATCGTCTTGGATCTAACTCTTCCAACCTCCAAATGATTAAATTTGGAGCTAATATTATCCCAGCGTCCGAAAATTTCATATTTCATACCGCTTTTTATTCACAAAAAAGCCCTCGTGATTAATCACGTCGACTTATTCCTTATGACCGTTAGGTCATAATTACATAACCAAGCCTTTATTGAATATAAATCACTCGCGCAAAATTTATTGGGCTGTAAAAAATGGCTCAATAACTCTTCGAGCTCCCGAGCCCAACTCGGGTACCTATAAAAGATACGAAGGGTCGACCTAGGTTAAATCCATTCCCGAAACTCCATAAGCGCCCACAACATCTCCTTGTTCTTCGGACATTGTGATCTTAGTGCTCGCATCCTTCCCTTCCCAAACAAACCAACTCCAATTGTCCTTCTTCGATCGTCGAGATGGGCAAGAAGAAATCTTCCACCGATCCGTCCTCTTCATCTAGCATTCCCCGCGATCAACTTCCCTTTGGTGCTCAAGAATTGGGCGATAGCAAGATCACGAAGCAACCCTCCAGGAGATGGTTCGTGAATGGGATTCTTCCGCCTCAACCCATCCTCAACCGGACCGCCCCCACTCCTGGTCAAATCCCATGGGGTATAGACGACTCCCAACAACCGATCATCGAAGTCCTTCTTCCTTCGTGGCCTCGACCTTCCTTGCTCGTTCCTTTTTCCGAGGTTTGCTTTTCTACTACGGATAGGAATTAGTAAATCTGAATCCTAACTCCGTCCTTCAAATAGCCTTTTTATTCATCTCTCGCGAAGCTTTCCCGGGCATTCGCCCGACTTCAATCTCTTCCGGTACATATTCCAAATACACCCGATCCTATCTTCCAGCGACCGTTATGCGATGGGTGGAGTGGGGATAAAAAGTTGGAGTGCCGAAGAGTACTTTCCTCTGTCCCTCAACAAGAGCTTAGCTAATTGAAAAAACGAGTGGTTTATCTCGCGATAACCCTCAACCCTCTTCCCCCTTTTAGAGCCGGTGTAGCTAGGGAACTTCCCTCCCGGAACTCGAAAAACATCGGGGAAGACCTCAAGCAAGATAAAGAAGTGATCGCCTCGTCGGCTATGATCAAGTATCTAAAGGAAGTCAAGGGCGTCAAAGCCAAGACCATCCTTTAGAGCTTCATCGTCCGAGGAGTTCAACCGCTCAAGAGACAGGCCTCACCTAGATGGTCCTTCGACGAGAACAGCGTCAATCCAACCGACGAAACAGACTCTTCCCGGCTTGGAGCGCTTGAACAACCGATTGAAGAAAATGCTTCAATCCGGGTTTGATGAGGCAGGATGTCGAGGGTAGGCTTTGCATTCAGCTCCTCTAATCGTCATGATCGTGTAAGTATCCATTTTTTCACTTGATACCAGTATTTCGACACCACTATTTCCTTACTCATGTATTTTTACTTAATGCGAAGTTGGAAAACTTCAAAAGCCATCCTCCTCTTCCAGACGAACGATCCATGGGGCGAAGATTATGAAGCAAACGCCGCTCCCATCCCTTCAAAGACCGGTCCGCCACCCCCCCTCGTTGCTCAAGGGGCTCCGGACCGGTTTGTCCTTTCTCGGATCGGGCCAGCTCGGAAGATTTCGAGGTCCGGAAGGCAGTCCAAGCTCCCGAGCACAAGAAGGCACACATCGGTGCTAAGCGTTGATAAATCTACGTCAATCCCTGCTTCCGTGATCGGGGATACCCGCACGGAAGCACAGAAACTTGAAGAACGGCACAAAGAACAAGAAGCCGTCGAAAGAGACCACCAAGCCGCTTGGGCCGCGGTTCAAGCAGCTTCCACTAGGGGTCACAAGGAGACCCTCCACTAGGGGGTCTCCTCAATTAACTAATTCTCTCGCTAACATCCCCGGAAGGTCCCGGTATGCTCGCTCGGACCGGTACTTCAGAGACGTTGCGAGAGGGACCATCTCCGCACCTCAAGTTCCGCCAGCAGCAAAAAGGAGCATGGAGGATTCAAGCGGAGATTCTCGTGGTCCCCCTACGAAGAAAAGCAAGACCTCCTTGGGCTTTAAGAAAGTAACCTCGTAAGTTTTCCTAACCCGGCCTATTTTGATGTTTGCATGGTCTAGAACCCTTATTGCATTATCTCGGATCGTTAACCCTTTTCTTTTTCTGCAGGATCCCGCCTAATCTTCAAGCTAACATTGCGGGCTTGTTGAGGAATAGGCCCAATATTCCCTCTCGCTAACCTTGCGACGGTTAGCGAGCACAACATCAGCCCCAATTCTAACGGCGTCAAGTACCGTGGATGCCTCCAAAGCCATGAATGCGGCAATTGGGAAGGAACCCCCGCCGCCTCAACAGAAGAACAAATCACCAAAGTCATTGAGGAGCGGGTTATCGCTGAAGCTAATGTCGGTGACATAGTTACAAGTGACTTCCCGCTCCGTAACTCCCATTGGGGCCGGTCCGGATCGAAGAAATACCTCGCCAAGCAACAACTACTCGCAAGGCTCCGGAATCACCAAGGCTCGCCAAGATGGTGGTTGGTGATGTGGAAATCGATAGCTCGAGCGGAGCCGGGAAGTTCACGCCAACGGCCAAGTGGGACTCCCTTTAAGAAGAGGAGGCTTTGAATAACTTTTCTCGAGTCCGGACAGGTATATCTCACTCCTCACCCAGTCTTTTCCTTGCTTTTTGATCATCATATTTCAATTTTTTCCCTTAATTCATCTCCTCTCCAGGTTCTTCCAAAGAATTCGAAGCCAAGAGCGCAATCATAGCTCGACTTGAAGAAGAGCTTCACCGGACTCAAGAACAACCGATCGAACTCGGATCTCGGACCGCTAGTCCAAGGAAGAGGATCTACGGCGGAGGGAAGCAAATCTCCCGAACACTCACCGCATGATGGAAGAACGCCGGTAGGAGATCATCCGACTCCGAAAAGAGATGCGGAGTAAGCCTAGACCTTAATCTTAATTACCTTGCCTCGTTCTTGTGAGCATTCTAACCGGTCCGCTTGTTTCAGCCTCTTGACGATCTTGTCGCAGCCCACAAAAAGGCTGAACAAGTTCTTACTAAAAAAGCGGCTGCACAAGATCTAGCCCTTCAAGAGGGCTCTCGGATCGAAGAAAAACAAGCCGCCCGCATTGGAGAATTAGAGGGCGAGCTCACCGCCAAGGATAACATCTTGGCGCAGACTCTTAGGTCTAATAAAATGCTTGAAAATGAAAATGCTCGCTTGAAGACCGAACTTGCAGAGGCTCGGAAGCTGCCAAGACTGCTCAAGTAGAGAAGGAAAATTCCCGAGGACTACGCACGAGTCCGCCTAACTTGCGCTCGCAGCAAGAGAAGGCGAAATTCAACGCTTATTGAAAAGCGAATCCAGCTGAAAGCTTCTAACGTCAACATCAAAGGCAGATTCGAGCCTTGGACATCGTGCATAAGCGTAAGTTTCTTTCCCCAGTCCGTCCGTAAAGCAATCTTTAATACCGGTCTGCACTTCTGATTTTTCTTTTACTTTTTTTTTCTTCGGATCTCGTAGCGAGCAGTATGAGGACACCGGAGTATCCGAATGGGGGTCGACCTATCAATCAAGAGGGTATGGATCTAGAAAGTGCAATCCGGGACGTTCCTCGAAGAATCGGGGAGCACTCCAAGATGGTTGCCGGTGCGGGAGGAGGGCATATCATCGCCATAATCCGGTCTTGGACTCTGTCGAAGACTGCGATTTCAACTTCATTAGAGCGAGTGCCCATCCGGAGACAATCGAAGACCGGTTCAATGAGTTAAGGAATTCACTCATTGTCACCGTAACTGAACTTGTTGAAGATATTCGTCCGGACCCGACCGGCGTCCCACAAAACGTAGCCGCATCACTTCCCGCATTGGATCAAGCCGCTCAAGATGCCGCCGTAGCCTTCGATACGATCGTGGAAGATGAATACGAGGATCCGGATGCCGATTTGTTGCCTTCTCCATCTGTTCCTCGAAGGAACAATCAATGACAAAGCTAGTGAAAGATTCCAAGACCGGTGATACCGACAATTCAAGCGGGCCTACCCAATAGATATTCTCCTAGCATCGGTCTTATGTATGCTAGAAAGACATTTTTATCATAGTGCTTTGTAATATAATATATATCCTTTTAATTGTGATCAGTCTTCGGTTTCCTTTCTCTTTTTCATACTCGGTCAATCTTACAAAGTTTACCATCTTAAACCTACTAGTCAAATTCTATACCCAAGCAATGACGGTTATTTCAACTTAAACCAACTATAACTAAATACCGGCTCTAATCAGCACAGATCATAAGTCATAGCAGTAGTTTACTTTAACAAAATCATGTAGTATAGAAAAAAACAACCAGTCTTAAGGTTTAAGATTACATAATACAATAGACCGCTATTTAAGATAGCAGCCTCCCGACTCAAAATGTTAAAGAGAATTAACACTTCAAGCCTTATCATAACATGACCAGTATTTCACAAGAGATGCTAAAATTTCCCCTCCTAAATATACCGATCGAGTCTAAAACGAAAATAACTAATGTTACATAAACCCTTTCCAATATAATCATTGGCTCTAATCAACGCAAGATATAATTGATGGAAGCGGTCTTTATCCGTATAGAATAAATGACTGGTACTAATATTTAGGATTTTCATGATTTCATAGACTGCTCTTAATACAAGCAGCTCCCTCACTCGATAAATTAATTCAAAATTAAGATATCGAGGCACAAAAACACAAATATACTCATTCTAGAAATCAAAATGCTTTCTATTATCTCACCGATAAAGTTACAAGAAGTCTTTAAGTATAAAACGACGAAGTTGATCAATATTCCAAGAATTTGGAAATTCCTCCTCCTCTTGGGTCATAAGCCTATAAGCCCCTGGTCCGGAAACCGATTTGACCACAAAAGGTCCTTCCCAGGCCGGTGATAGCTTATGAATATTCTTATAAGACTCGGATCTTCCCGAGCACTAAATCGCCCACTTGAAATTGCCGCGTGCGCACATTGCGATCATGATACCGATGCAACCCCCGATGATACTTCGATGCTCGAATCAACGCTTGATCTCTTAACTCTTCCGCAGCAATCAACTCAACTTGGCGCTATGCGGCATATTTCTCTTCATCATAATACCGCACCTCGGCCGACACCATATTCACTTCCGTAGGCAACATTGCTTCGGATCCATATACCGGAGAAAAAGGAGACTGTCCCGTGGCTCGACCGACGTTCGTGCGCAGTCCCTATAACACCCAAGGTAACTCCTTCACCCACTTTGCAGCATATGGTTTCAAGCGGTAAAAAATTCTAGGCTTAAGACCGGTTAAAATCATACCATTGGCACGCTCTACCTGCCCATTACTCTGCGGATGTGATACTCGAAGCATAATGTATCTTGATCCCCAAACTTTTAGCATAATCCTTGAAGAATTCTCGAGGTGAACTGCGGTCCATTATCTGTAATTATACAATGCAGAACTCCAAATCGGACAAAGATATTTTGCAAAAATTTGATTGCCCGAGCAATGGTCGTACTCGGTGACCGCTTCAGCTTCAATCCACTTGGAGAATTTATCGACCGCCACAAAAATATGAGTAAATCCTCCCGGCGCTTTCTTGAACGGTCCGACAATATCCGGACCCCAAGTTGAAAAAGGCCAAGTCATTGGAATCATATGCAACTCATGAGCAGGAGTATGAGGTCGACGCGCAAAAAATTGACATCCCCGACAAGTTTGAACTACTTTATGCGCGTCATCAGCAGCCGTAGGCCAATAAAATCCTTGTCGGAACACTTTCCCAACCGGAGTCATTGATGAAGCATGATTTCCGTAGATCCCCTTATGAACTTCTTCCAGCACTTGAATTCCATCGAAATGTCACACCCCTATCCCGAAAGATAGATTAGTGTGGTATGGATCGCCTCGGGATATGGTTGACGAAGCAACCATGCATAGCATCACAATAACAAACATACACGATTTGCAAGTTTACATAATTAAGTCTCGAATTACAACATGGAGTTCCAAATAAAAGATACATTAGGTTCTCAAATTACGTTACATAACCATGATCTTTGTTCAAAATAAAGTGTGAAAGCGATTACATAACACGACGATACATAGATAGCTTATGTGAACTATGCCGGCCTAGGTCACGGCTCACTCCTCAAGGGTCGGAGAGCTAGGAACCCACTCGATGGTCCACTCTTTAGGCTCCTCTCCATCCCACACAACCTTACCACAACAATCACAATACCCGGCTTGCGGGAATCCTGAAAATACACATGTAGTGGCAAAGCCTCGAGTATTTAGCATACTCCGCAAGTCCTACCCGTCAAATTGGCCATCTAAGACCGACACGTAGATGTATGGGGTATTACCGGGTTTACTTGGCGTTTGCATAAAAACAGCACCTAGCTACTTAGGTTTGCACTTTTATGATTAGCCAAATTAATAGGGTGGTTGCATGAAAGGAACTTTAGTGAGCATACTAAGCAATACAATAATTTGCAATACAAAGTAATATCAATATAAACCAGCGAGCATTTCACTTTCTTTCCTCTTACTAACATTGTAAACTGCTCGAAACAAGTGGTACTCATTAACCGAGAGGAAACGACAATAATTTTCGAATTATTAATCCTGCAGGAAAAAACCCAAATGCATGACATACGCATCATTTAAGAACACGTATGGCCACCATTCGCGAGTTCATCATAAAGCAAATTACGGGGCCACCGACCCCGAGTACATGTCACCCTTGCGACCCGTTCAACAACGTGCCTAAGGCTTAACCCGTGTACTCTCCAACAGTCCTCAACCCGTGCAACCACCGTGTCATACACATCACCTCCGGGTCGGTGAGATATCCGGCCCACTTTATAATGCACAAGCTACATAGGTTTACCAATCCCCATAAGAAAGGTATGCAAGTGGTACACAACTTAAACTTGTTCGCAGAGTCACAATGGGGTGTTCTCAACTTTTACCAAATTATCATATTCAAGTGTATCATAAGCAATATGTGAGTGTCCAATTCTATCGTTGACTCCATAAGCATGGCATAGCATTTCTATCGAGGAATTGACACATATTCTACATAGGACATATAGGGAAATTTATGCAAGTGGATTTCCATTCAATTCCTAGAACGTAAATACACATCCATCATCCTTAATATAGTGATAAAAGAAAGCATTTTTGAAACAAAGGGAATGCATCGGGGCTTGCCTTGGGAGTGATTGAAGTTAGCACTAGCTTCACAAGCGTTGAGATCGGCAACGGCTTCTTCCGGCGAGATTATTTCGACGTCGTTACCTATGGAATGAAATGCAATGCATAAGTAATAAGAATACAAGGTCAATGCTGATGATGATGTATGTGTGCTGTTTTGCATAGATGCCATATGCATAATTAAGTCAAGTCAAATTCATGGGATGGGTGGTATTGTATAAACACACATTTTTACTATTTCAATTGAGTTAAATAACCTACAACTAGGAGTACCACATGGACAAGGCAATGTTTAGGCAAAAAGACATGAGGGCTGTGTATTAATCATTAGGGTTCAGATTTAAAGTGGTGAGCAAAATGTAAACGAGGGGAAACTGAATTTAGGGTTTAAGGGGGCTCCTATTATCACATGCGATGACGATTTCACCATATACTTAGGGAAACACTTAAGTAATTAGCACAAGTGCAATATTAGCGGAAACTTCCTACCAATCTGATCATGAAGGACTAAGCAGCATTATGGAGAGTGAACAGGACCATAAACATGCAAGGATATATTTTTTTATGAGCATAAATTTATAACCTAACATGCTGAAATTGGTATTTTATTGAACTAAACAAACTGATAGCAAAATAATTATTTAGGTTGCTCCAAATTAAACATGGGATTTTGTGCAAGTGAACATGGCTATGAAGAGTGAATCTACCAAGTTTCATGCAAAAATAATTTATACATAATTAATGCAAAATTAATTACAGAACATGCAATTAATGCAATAACTTGAAAAATATGCAATGAAAGTGTGATTTTCCTGTGCAGCATACTCAAGGGTACCAAGATACATGTTTTGCCCAAGTTTCACCTTCATTGGATTTTTATTTAATAAGTTATGAATTTAATTAGTTTACAAGGGTTGCAAATTAACTAAATCACAGGAGTTCATGTTACTTTTCGAAAAGTACAGGTCTTGAGGATTTAAAAGAATTTTAGCTTGCAATTTTTGGACTTTCAAATCAGAAGATATGATTTTTTTTAAAATTGAACAAAGTTCAAACTAATTTATGAAACTGCCATTACGTGTCTTCCCCAGGGAGCTCGGGATAGACTCGCCGGAATTCGGCCGAGCTCGCTGGAGACCTCGCTGTAGGCTGCTGTAGTGGAGGGAAAAGGGTGGGACCATCACCAAAACATGGCTAGAGGTATGGGGAGTCCTCTCTGGTGGTCGCCGACCGGCGGCGATGGCCGGAAGGCGGCGACATCGACGGCGATGGTCGGGGACTACTTCGGCGGCGGCTAGTGGTGCGTATGGAGCACGAAAAGTTGGGGAACAAGGTCTGGGAGATTCACCTCGTGATGGCGAAGAGCGGCACGGGTCAGGTGTCGAGGGAGAAGGCCAAGAGTGGTGGCTCGCCGTGGGGGCGACAACTCCGGTGACGACGGTGCTCTGTTCTTCCTGAAATCCGACGAATGTTCTGCACGGGAGAGGGAGCCGGTTAGGGAGGAGCTGCAGGGGGTTGTTGCACATCGATTTCGGGAGTAATCGGAGGAGGAGAGGCTGCCTAGGATGAGCTGCGAGTGGAGGCCGCCATGGTGGACTAGAACATGGAAGGTGACAAGATTTTCCTCTCTCGTGCTTGCCAGCAAGGAGAGGTAGCTGCTGTTGTTTCTTGCAAAGGCTAGAGGGGTGCTGGGAGACTGCTACAGTGCTTGGGGAGAGGCAATGGCCCTTGTGCCATTGTTTAAAGGAGCAGCAGGGCAGGGTCGGCATGGGGGAGGAGGCGCCTTCAATTCCGATCGCTCCTATGGGCCGGCGGGTACAGGAGCGGTTGGGAGCTGGCCAGGGTGGTGTGGTCACGGGACGGGATGGGACGGGGTTGCGCATGCGTGGGCGGCAGGGGGTTGCCGGACCGGCGGGCAAACCGCCATTGCCCACTGGACAAGCTCCAATTCGAACTAGATCTGAACGGTAGTGTAGCTTCTAAAATTAAATCCAAAACTTGATTTCTACTGCTCGTAAATTCGAACTAAAAATCATGGATGTTCAGCACGATTGGGTCTACAATGGTTATTTTGGTGCGATGCTCAAATTCTCCTCGTAGATTTTTATAAAAAATTGAGAAGCAGTGCTGTTTTGAATTTGAATTTGAATTTTCAAGAATGTCAAACTTTGTTCAAAAATTTAGCAAAAACGCTCTAAAATCATGGTTCTGCAAGGACAGCATGATGGTGAAAAAATATGGGGGGTGTTACTCGTTGAGAAAATTGAAGTTTTTCTTAGGGCTAGGGTTTGCTCCTTTTATTTAGTGTTTTTCTCATTTTCTTTCTTGGTTTAATTGGGGTGATTTGCATTAGGGTTTTGCTAATGGTGGTGTTCGGAGCTTAACTAGTACATTAGTCCCTAAAAGTGACATGGGATGTCACAAGAAATAGGTACGCATTTCATCGGAATGTTGATCCCTCGTAGTTCACCTTCAATGAGCAAATAACTCCTTGCTCGACCTCCAGCCTTTGCCGTTCAACTCTGTCTTCCGGGGTTTTACTAGACTGCAAATATTCGAGGTATAGAGTTCGCCGATCGGAATCTATCATCGGAACTTCGGACAATAGATCCACTTCTTTCGCTTGAGCCCCATCTTGAACCTTCTATTCAATCTCATGTCTGTAAGACCGTCTCTCCAGTCTTTTCTTCCAAGACCGCGTCTCCGCTCTTTATTTATGTAATAGTAGCTTTGTGATCCATTTTAATAGATGGTTTACTTAAAACTTGAAGAAATACACCAGGCGGCACCGCTTGTCTCGAAGATCCCAATCCGGCTAACTCATCCGCAACAGAATTATTTCCGCACAATATATGAGAAAAATGCGAACGTCAAACTTATCTTCAAGCTTTCTTACTTCTTGGCGGTAAGCCATCATATGATCATCATGAGCATCCCATACTTTGTTAACTTGACTAATCACAAGCATTGAATCTCCATATATATCCAATCGTTTGACTCCCAGCGAAATAGCCACCCGAAGTCCATGAAGCGAGCCTCATACTCCGCAGACATTATTTGAGGCACGAAAGTGCATCCGCAATACATATTTCAATGGATCTTTTTGTGGACTGAAAAGCACGACTCCAGCCCCCACGCCCGAAAGCTGCAGGGACCCATCAAAATACATTTCCCAATACTCCGAATTCTGAATTGTCGGCGGTACTTGAGTTTCAAGCTACTCAGTAATAAAATCAGCCAATGCCTGCCCTTTAATAGTTGTACGCGAAGAAAAGGTGATCTCATACTAACCAAGCTCTATGGCCCACTTGACAACCTGTCCAATCGCTTCCCGATTACGCACTACATCCCCAATAGCAAACCCGGTCTTAACCTCGATCGGATGCGCTTGAAAATAGTGCTTCAGTTTTCGGAATGTTATCACGACAAGATATATCAATTTCTGCATTTGAAGATATCGCATCCTTGACTCCGTCAAGACTTCACTTACGAAGTATACCGGATGTTGAACCAGTTGTAGATGTCCTTCCTCCCTCCGATCAACCGCCAATAACGTACTCACAACATGAGTTGTCACGAGATATGTATAATTGAATGGTTTCATCGAGTTCCGGCGGTATTAATATCGGCGGATTATCGAGATATCCTTTGAGTTGTTCAAATGCGGCTTGCACCTCATCTCGTCCACTCAAACTTATCTTGCGTCTTGAGAAATTTAAAGAAATGAAGGCCTCCGACACCCAACCTTGAAATGAAGCAGACTTAGGGCGACCATACATCCAGCTTAACTTCTACACATCCTTCGGACACCTGGGAGGTTTCATGTTGACTATCGTTTGTATCTTCTCCGGATTAGCTTCAATGCAACGCCACGACACCAAGTATCCAAGCAATTTTCTAGAACGAACCCCAAACACGCACTTAGCAGGATTAAGCTTCATAGAAAAGTTCCGCAAATTGCTGAAGATCTCTACCAGGTCGAGAGAAGATCTTTAGCTTTCCGGGATTTAACCACTATATCATCAACATAAGCCTCAAGCATTCCTTCCAATTTGTGAATCTAGACAACGTTGCATGCCACATTGATAAGCAGCACCTACATTTTTGAAACCGAACGGCATTGTTGTGTAGCAAGTACGCTCCAAAGGGGGTGATGAACACGGTCTTGATCCGATCTTCGACCTTCAAGGGAATCCGATGATATCCAGAATAAGCATCAAGAAAACAAAGACTCTCGCAGCCAGCGATCGAATCAACAACTTGGTCGATCCGAGGTAGCACGAAAGGGTCTTTGGGGCAAGCCTTGTTAAGATCAGTATAATCAACGCACATTCTTAATTCTTTAGTATTCTTCTTCGGTACAAGAACCGGATTGGCAAGCCAATCCGAATGATACACCTCTCTAATGAAATTAGCTGCTAATAATCTAGTAATCTCTTTCTTGATGGCCTCCTTGCGGTCTTGAGCAAAGCTCCGAAGCTTCTGCTTGATCGGCTTCGCGTCGGGACGCACCAACGATGCGTGCTCAATCTTCTCCCTAGGGACACCCGGTATGTCGAAGGTTGCCATGCAAAGATATCCCTATTTTCCTAGAGAAAAGAGTGAGCGCGCTTTCCTATTTTTCCCCGGATCGGACCCTATATGGGTGACCTTAGAGGGGTTTGTCTCATCAAGTTGAATAGTCTTGGAAGCGACTACATCAGCCTTCACCTTCTCCTTGGCAATCTTCTTGGGTGGAGCTTCTTCCTTCACCTTCTCCTTGGCAATCTTCTTGGGTGGAGCTTCTTCCTCAAGCGGCGCTGCGTCTCAAGGGCGCTAGCCGCCTACCCGGTTTCTTGGCGTTCTTCCTCCGAATTGATACGAGTTGCCAACTCGGTGCTATGTACTTCACAAGCATACGCGGTCTTGATATCAAACCGGAATGACAAGACTCCATTGGGCCGAAGCATCTTCAGCATCAAATAATGATAATTGAGGATTGCCATAAACTTGGCCGAGCCGGTCTTCGCAATATGGCATGATATGCGGAATCAATATCAGCTACCCGAAAGATGATGTTCTCCCTTCTATAATTCTCTTTCGTCCCAAAATTCACCGATAGAGTGATCTGCCACAAAGGATAAGCTGTTTCGACTGGGTATTATACCGTGAAACGACGAAACGCTATGATCCGAGTCTGCGCACAGAGAGACCAAGCTCCGGTAGAGTTTTAGCAAAGAGTATATCAAGGCAGCTACCCTCATCAATGAAGGTTTTCTTCAAACACACCTTATGGACGATTGGCGCCGTATGAGCGGGTATCGACCAGCTTTAGGCAAGACCTTCGGATGATCATCTCTCGCTAAATGTGATTGGAACCTCCGACCATCGTAGATACTCTAGAGTTGCGGGGCGACGGCATTGACGTCCCCGAACGATAACTTCGCTTGCGCTTCCACTCATAGGCATTAGGTCCCCCACGGATGAAGTTCACCTCTCCGAGTGGTTCCTCAAAGCCTCCCTCATCATCTACATCATCATAGCGCTTCTTGTCTTTGCCCTTATCATCTTGTTGATTGCGCTGCCCGGACCGAGGTGCTACCTTCAACACAAATGAAGCAAACGGTCTCATCGAGAAGCATTCCTTATTCTTATGATTCCCATTGTGAATCATGCAAGGCCCTTCAACTAAAGCTTCAAACGAGACTCGTTCTCTTGGCCCTCTCTTAGGTGGTGCGGGCCGGTCTCCTCCATGAGATCGGTCGACAGCAGCCGACGAGGTTGTCGACCTTGCGCTTGTTATTCTTGGATCCAGATCGGTTGCCATGATTGTGCTTTGGCTCCTTCCCTTTGTCCCCGCGCAAATAGTCTACTATCTTGAAGCACTCGACGCCGTCATGGTAATATTTCGGTTACGCCTACCGATCTTGTGCACCAATGCTTCACTTCGGACGCCGACTTGGAACACAAGCAATTATCTCGCTAATCAGGAATATTGGGGATTAAGGCCCTCTACCTGGAAAACGCTCGATGAAGTTTGTAAGCGTCTCATCGGGTTTCGCTTCACTGTTGAGATCGAAGTAGTTCCCTGGCTTTTCACAAGTCACTTGAAAATTCTCAACGAACTTTTTAGTAAGATCGCTCCAAGAAGAAATAGATTCTTTGGGTGGAGATTGTAACCACAAGCGTCCATCCTGCTCCATGCACATGGGAAGATAGTTTGCAAAAACAAAAGTGTCTCCTCCTATTGACCGGATGGCAGTCGTGTAGATGCAAAGCCATTCAGCAAGGGGAGCCTTGCCATCATATTTCTCAATAGCCCCGGGCTTAAAACCCTTGGGGTACTTGCAAATGCGCAGATCCCACGTATATGACGGGATTATTGAGTATTTGTCATCTTCCGCACCGGTCCACACCGGTGATGGCAAACAACGTCCGTATTGTCGGTAATTGTGATCCCCGTCGTCATCGTAGTTGTCATGATAACGATCATCCCGGTCTCCCGTGCCGGGGCCATCATTGTTACCCTGCGCCGGAGGAGGCGGAGGTGAAGGCGGAGGTGGAGGCGGAGGTGGAGACAAAGGCGAAGGCGGATCTAATGAATATTGTTGCCTTGTCGTGGTTCTCCGTCTCGCCCCTTCGGTCTCGTCCCCGTCGGTCTCTCGTTATCACGGTAATCATCTCTTCTTGGCCGGTCATCGCGGTGCGTGGACCAATTGCCCTGCCCTCGATTGTCATTGCACCGACGATTGTTGGCCGGGGAGACGCTCGAGCGCCTCGCCTATGCATAGCCGAACCGGATACAGGTGCAGGAGGTGGCATGGGATCCCTTGGACGATCATGGACATGACCGGTCCGCCGTCGTTCATCTTCTTCCCGTCTCTGCCGATCTTCCACTCTTTGAGCATGACGTTAAATGAGTAGATTACGAGCATCGGGATTACCGTTGAGTGGTATGCGTAAATCCCGATCGAGCGCACGAACATGTTCATCCGCAATTGGCGTGTGTCGGTGTCTAATTCTTCCTCCCGAAGAAGCTCCTTCGGACCGGGTCCTCGCATACCGGTCCGAGTGCTTATGAGATCGACTAGAGGATTCCGCTCTGTCTTGCACGAGCTGATTGGTTTGCGGAGCCGCCACATCTACCAAACTTAGGGCGTGTTGCAGCCCCGGCGTCGAGTTAAACACTTCTTCGGGGATAGTCCCTATGATGTTATGAACCGGCGACGTGAAGACTCGAGCACCTGTTTAATTCGACCTCCATGGAACCCAAATTCAAAGCCCTGCCGGAGAAGCGAGGATTTCTTCACTGCGACATCCATGTCGGTTATTATACCCTGGTGAATTGTCCGTCGCGTCCACGACTTGTTCCGACAGAGGTCCGAGTGGCGGGTGGAGTCGTAGCAAGACCCCGACCTCCCTCCTAGCTAGTGCTAGCGATGTTCGCACGAGCATTGTTCGTTGCAGCCGCCGTCGAAGGTAGTGGAGGCGGGTCTTCTCCATCCATCTCGTTTGCTTCACGTTGTCGACGGTTTGCTTCTTATCTCGCCATTCTATCTCTTTCAGCCACGATTTCTTTAGGCGTCGCACGATGCCGAAGCACGGTCCCGCTCATAAATACTTGGAAGGAAGTCCGAGGTCCCTCCTCGAAGTCGCTCTCAAGCTCGAGAGAGCTCCTCATCGCCACGGATCGGGTAGCGATCATGGTCTTGGCCTCGATTGGCTAGACCGGTCGAAAGCCTAAGCGACTCGATGATTCACGCCGGAGCTGCGTCAATCCCGCCGGGTTACGTGAAGGAAGTTTCAATCGCATCCGGTGATCGCGCTTCAAATGCGAGTGGCGGATTGCTGATCGGATTCATCGGTGTAGGTTTCCGACGGAATCAGCCTCGAAGTCGAGATACTCGAAGCGGATCGCGAAGCCGGGTGCGAAGTCGACGTCAAAAAGAAGAAGCCATCGAACTCGCCATGAACTCGCCGGGACCCCTTCCCGGCGCACCAAATGTCGAGTCTTAAACTCGGCACTAGAACTACCCGGTCCCACATGAGCGTGGAATTCGATGGCGCAACACACGAAACACATAGGAACACGAGATTTTAGATAGGTTCGGGCCCTCGAATCGAGAGTAATACCCTATGTATTGCTTTTAGCAGATTGCCAATTACGAGTTGTTCGGAAAGTTTTCGAGGGGTCCCTGCTCCGCCTTATATATCCAGGGGAGCTAGGGTTACATGCCGAGTCCTAGTCGATTACATGGATTACATATTCGAAGCTCTATCTCTAGGCCTTCCTTATTGAATCTGTCGGTGTTCGAACCACCGGCGGTAGAATTTGTCCCGGGGTCGCGCGTTTTAGGCCGGATGGTACGCAAGGGAAGACACGAAAGATTTAGGCTGGTTCGGGAAAGCTCCCTACGTCCGGCGGGGTGACGAAAGCAGTCTTAATCTGGTCTTCAAACTTTAGAGGAATCCGGTGATAACCGAATAAGCATCAAGAAAACAAAGACGCTCGCGGCCAGCAGATGAATCAACAACTTGGTCAATCCGAGGCAGCGCGAAAGGGTCTTTGGAACAAGCCTTATTGAGATCGAGTATATTCAACGCACATTCTTAATTCTTTAGTATTCTTCTTTTGGTACAAGAACCGGATTGGCAAGTCAATCTGGATAATATACCTCACTAATGAACTTAGCGAGGCTAGCAGCTAACAACCTTGTAACTTCCTTCTTGATAGCCTCCTTGCGGTCTTGAGCAAACCTCCGAAGTTTTCGTTTAATGGGTTTTGCATCAGGACACACCAATAGTGAGCATCAGCTGGTCGCTTAATGAGTTCTCCCTAGGAACTCTCGGCATGGCGTAAGGCTGCCATTCAAAGATATCTCTATTTTCCTAGAGGAAAAGAGTGAGCGCGCTTTCCTATTTCTCCCCAAGGTCCGCCCCAATATGAGTGACCTTGGAGGGGTTTGTCTCATCGAGTTGGACGGTCTTGGAAGCGATTGCTTCGGCCTTAAGCTTCTCCTTCGCAGCCTTCTTGGATGGTCCTTCTTCTTCAAGCGGCGCTTGCTCCACGAGAGCATCAGCTGCCCGCTTAATCTCTCGACGTTCTTCCCCTAGGTTGACCTGAACTCGTTAATTCAGTATCGTGAACTTCACAAGCATAAGCGGTCTTAATATCGGACTCGAATGATAAGACTCCCTTTGGTCCTGGCATCTTCAACATCGGATATTGATAGTTTGGAATTGCCATAAACAAAGCAAGGGTCGCTCTTCCTAATATTGCATGATATGCTTGAATCAATATCCGCCACCTAGAACGTGATGAGCTCCCTTCGAAGTTTTCTTTGGTCCCAAATGTAATCGGCGAGTAATTCGCCTCAAGGGATAGCTGTTTCTACCGGGCACAATGTCGTGAAACGGTGAAACGCTATGTTCCAAGTCTGCAACCGAAAGCCCAAGCTCCGGAAGAGTCTTAGCAAAAAGGATATCCAAACAACTTCCACCATCGATGAAAGTCTTCTTCGGACGAGCTTTGTGAATGATTGGAGCCAAAATAAGCGGGTACCGACCAGCCTTGGGCAAAACTTCTTTATGATCAGCTCTGCTAAAGGTGATCACGACTTCAGACCATCGCAAATATTCAGGAGTGGCAGGAGCCACAATGTTGATCTCCCTCGGAGAAAGTTTTTGCTTTCTCTTGGATTCATAAGCATCGAGTCCGCCACAAATCATGTTCACCTCCCTTTCGGGTTCCTCGGAATTCATCATCTTTTTCATCGTCTCACTTCGCATCCTTGCCCTTATCATCCTTGTAATTCTGTGGCCAAGACCGAGGAGCCACCTTCAATGCATTTGAAGCAAATGCCTCAAGAAGAAGCACTCTTTATTTTTATGATTCCCGTTATGAATCATGCAAGGGCCCTCAAGCGGATCTTCAAACGTAACCCACTCCCTAGGTCCTCTTTTGGGAGGTGCTCGGACGATCCCCACCATGCGATTGTCCTACTGCAGCGACGAGATTATCAGCCTTACGCTTATTGTTCTTGAAGCCGACTGGTTCCCATGGTCTTGCTTCGACTCTTTCCCTTTGTTCCCGCACCGATTCCCCACGTTAGACTCCCCGACAGCATAATCATCTCGCTATATTGAAGCACTCGGACGCCGTCATGGTAAGATTCCGGTTCTTCCGGCCAATCTTATGAACCAAGTGCTTCACTTCGATGCCGACTTGGAACACAACAATCACTTGTTGATCAGGAACATTGGGGATTAAGGCTTTCTTGCCGCAGAATCACGGAATGTAATCTATCAGCAACTCATCGGGCTTCGCTTGATGCTCGTTAAAGTCGAAGAAGTTTCCTAGCTCTTCACAGAGTTGCATGAAAATTATCCACGAACTTCTTAGTTAGCTCGCCCCAAGACGAAATAGATTCTTTGGGTAGAGAATGCAACCATAGACGACCAGCTTGCTCCATACACATGGAAGATAATTGGCCATAACAAAAGTACGCCTCCTACGGACCGCACAGCCGTTGTATACATACGAAACCACTCGGTCGGCGGGGCTTTGCCATCATATTTGTCAATATTTCCAGGCTTAAATCCCTTGGGATACCTGCAAATCCGAAGATCTCGCGTGAAGGCAGGTATAACCGAGTACTCATCATCCTCAAAACCGGTCCGGACCGGTGATGGTGAGCGGTGACCGCAATACCGATAGTTACGATCACGATCGTCATCAAATTCATCATAGCGGTTATTCCTTCATCCCGCATTAGGGCCAAACTGTCAATCATCATTTCCCCAAAGAGGTGAAGATGGATGAGGAGGCGGAGGTGGCAGCGCCCGCCTCGTCATTGTCTCCACGTTCGAGTTCTCTCGCCTCTTCCATTGCGATCACGCCCATGCCGATCACGCCTGTCTCGATCGTAATGATCGTCTCTCCTACATCGTGCAATACGATCATTATTCCTCTAACGATCACCAATTGGAGGCGGCACTACAGCTACCTGCCTAGAATTGTACGGACCATTCCGGGGTGGGGGCGGAGGCAAACCGGATGGTTTGGGCGATCATCGACATCCCGGCACTGCGGCGCTCCTCTTCGTCATGCCTTCCCCGCTCTTCGATCCGCTCTGCGTGACTATCTATCAGGTTGTTCCTTGCGTCTTGATCCCGGTTGATTGGGCCTCTAAAGTCTTGAGTAGGCTCTTGATCATGCGCATCGGCAATTGGAGTATGCCTACTTCTTGCTCTCCCTCCCGATGAAGCTCCCTCGGACCGGGCCCTTCCATACCACTCCGATCGGGACCGAGACCGACCGGAAGATTCATCTTGATCTTGAACGAGCTGATTTGTTTGCAAAGCAGCCGCATGAACTAGATTCAAAGCCCTTTCTCAAACCCGGGTCGACTAAGTAATCCTTTGGGATATTCTCCAGGATTTGCTTAACTCCCGCAATATTGTGGATCGGCGAAGTAAATACATGGGCTCCGTTGAGTTCAACTTCCAAGGCATCCATATTCGTAGCCCTACTCCAACGATTCATCGCGTTTTCCAAGCACGACAGCCATGACGATTGTACACGGATCACAAGAGTCTCAAGTACATCTTCACTCAAGCGGACTTGAATGTGCGTCAACGAAGATGGCTAGAATTAATCAAGGATTATGAAATTGAGATTCACTACCACCCGTGCAAAGCAAATGTCGTAGCTGATGCTTGGAGTCGCAAGGTTCATTGTAATAACCTCACAGCTCAACCGTGGACGAAACACCTAAAAAGGAAAATGGTGAGCCTAATCTTCAAATCCTTCCGTATGGAGCCTTGACCAATTTGGCTCTTATCCCTACCATTCGTGAAGAAGTGGTAGCAGCTCAACAAAAAGATATGGGTATGGAGCACATTAGAAGACGACTCAAGAAGGGTGAAGTTAAATGCTTTAGAGAAGATGATGAAGGGGTTATTTGGTTCAAGAACCGACTGGTAGTGACGAAGAACTTAGGACTTCGCAAGGAAATTATGGATGAAGCTCATACATCTAAGTATTCGATCCATCCCGGAACCAACAAGATGTATCAAGATCTAAAGCGAAGATTTTGGTGGACACGAATGAAGCGGGAAATAGCCGGATATATTAATGAGTGTGATATTTGTCGACGCGTCAAAGCAGAGCATTTGAAGCAAGCAGGTCCACTCGCAACCCTTGAGTATTCCCGAACGGAAGTGGGAAGACATTAGCATGGATTTCATCGTTGGATTACCGTTAAGCTCACGGAAACATGATTCCATCTCGGGTTATTGTTGACAGATTAACCAAGTCATCTCACTTCATACCAGTGGATACTCGGTACGCTGCCGAAAAATACGCAGACCTATACCTCTCCCGTATTCTCTATCTACATGGAGTGCCAAAGACCATTATCTTAGATCGGGGTACACAATTTGTCTCCAGATTTTGGGAACAAATGCATGAGTTGTTAGGAACGAGGTTGATTCGGAGCTCAGCTTATCACCCCCAAACGGATGGACAGACCGAAAGAATCAATCAATATCTCGAAGATATGCTTCGGGTATGTGTTTGAACATATGGCACAGATTGGAAAAAATGTTTACCACCGGCAGAGTTCTCCTACAACAACAGCTACCAAGAGAGTGCCGGAATGTCACCGTTCCAAGCTCTATATGGACGTAGCCGTCGCACACCTTTGAATTGGTCCGAATGTGGAGAAAAAGTAATTTTCGGACCTGATCTTGTAAAAGATGCGGAAGAGCAAGTACGCCTTATTCAACAAAATCTAAAGAGAGCTAAGTCTCGACGGATCGCTCATACGTATAAAAGGCGTCGAGAGTTAGTGTTCAATGTTGGACATCGAGTCTATCTTCGAGTATCTCCTACCAAAGGTGTCCGACGATTTGGAATCAAAGGCAAATTAGCTCCACGATACATCGGACCTTTTCCAATTCAGGAAAGATGTGGAGCCGTGGCATGTCGCTTGGAATTACCCGCACACCTATCGGGAATTCATAATGTGTTCCACGTGTCTCAATTGAAGAAGTGTCCGAAACCACCGGTGGACATACCTATGACAGATGTGGAACAATTGCAGCCGGACTTGACATATGATGAACATCCGATCAAAGTTCTCGACACCAAGGATCGAGTGACTCGACATCTAACCATCAAGTTCTACATGATTCAATGGAGCAATCACTCGGAGGTCGAAGCTACTTGGGAACGAGAGGATTTCCTTCGATCCAATTATCCAGAGTTCTTTAGTACCCTCGTCTAGTTGCTTCGATCGTGAATCTCGGGACGAGATTCCTGTAAGTGGGAGGGCTGTAACAACTCTAATAAATAAAAGTGCATTTCATGTCATTAAGCATCATGGCATCATGTTGTATTTTTGGAGTCACTTGATTTCACGCAAAATGTGCATGAATTGATCTTCTAATTCAATTTGATTTACTTCCTTTTAAAAGAGTGTGAATAAAATAAATTATTGTGTTTGACATTTTCTCCTGGTCAACCATAAACCTAAAATATTTATGGGGGTTTTGCCCAAAATGATTTCATTTGTTAAAGCCCTTGAAAATTTTAATTAAAGTTCTAGTTGATTTTAAATTTGAATTTTTATCTCCCAAACAGTTTTGCATTGGAACTTTGACTAAAAAGAAAAAATGTTTGAAATGTTGATCTGAACACGTCTGATTTTTTTGAATTTTTCTGAGCACCGAAAGGGCATTTTTCAATTAAGCAAAAGACGGAGGGGCTTTTTGCAAAAATGCTCGAAACAGGGCCCGGGGCCGTCTCTCTTCTCTCCCTTCTCTCTGCTCTCGGTGCAGCGCCGCCGCTCGCCTAGGAGTTTCCCGGCCGCGTGTCCTGCACCGAGCACGCCACGCAGCTGCTCCGCAGCCAGCTCACCTCCAAGGCCGGTTCGGATAAAGCCGGGCCGTGCTCCTCTCTCTCCCGCTTTCGCCCATCTCTACCGAAGCACGGCAGCCGCACGCCCCGCCTCCCCGTCGACGCCGGCCACTCGCCTCCGGCCCCTCCCCAGCCAAACCGCCACCACCCAACCGATCGCCACCCCTCACCGCAGCTCCCCCTCGCTGCTCAATCGGGCCTACCCGCCCTAGCTCGAGGAATCGAAGCCATTCTTCTCGAGGCGGGTTCTCCCCGTCGCCCGCCACCAAATCTTCAATTCCTCCTCCGTCGGTGAAGCTCCTCGTGAGATTCTTGCTCCCCAGCCGCACACCAGACCCTGCTCTCTCTTCGTGGTAGCTTACTATTGAGTTTTTTCCCAGGACCCCTAGTAATTTTGCCGTTCCCCGGAGCCCGGTCCGTCGTCGCACCCACCTCGCCGGCGCGCGTCCACTTCCAGCCATCCCCAAGGTTGGGCAACCACATGTCGTCGTCACTCATGTTACCTTGTTGCCCTCGGAGGTGTTTTCCCTAATTTTGTGAAGCCATGACGCTCTTGAGAGTCCGCCGGAGCCGTGCGGTTGCCGCCCTCGCCGTCGGACCCTGTCCGGCCATCCTCCGGTGGAGTACACCCTACCACCGTACTCGCCGCACTACGTAGAGCATGTAGGTCCGTTCGCATCGAGCTTTGGCCGCTCTCCGGCCTAGTCCAGCCACCGTGCCGCCGCCGTCCGGTGGCCACAGGCCATGCCACACCGTGGGCCACACGCGCGGGATCGCGTGTGGCTGCGCGGGATGTCGTGCGGCCAAGTCGGTGAGCCACCGCGTGGCACGACACCCGTTCCAAAATTTAAAAATTCATAGAAAATTCTAGAAAAATCAGAAAAATACCAAATAAAGTTCATTGGATTCATAAAATTATTTCCTATTTGATTATGTATTCAAATGTCTATTTTGAGAAATTATAATTTCATAGTTTTATTTAATTGCTTTCTTTTGATTAAAGTAATTTATTATTTTATGCTATTTATTATTTAAGTTTGAGAAATAAATTTCTTTACATAAAAGAGATACTGCAGACGAAAGTTTTTATCAAAATTGTTTCCCAAAATTAAACATAAACATTGTCATTTCATGTGATTATAATCGTCATTTCATGTAGCGATTGCATGTCCATGATCGTAAATGCTAGTCGTTAATTTAACACTCGCATAGATAATCCCTCACATCGCATATCATACGCATTCATGCATGCATGTTACTGATTCGCAACGTATTAATGATCGACATAGGACCCGACGTGATCGACGTTCCATCCGAGGCGAAGTAGGAGACGTGAACATCGACGTCGACCCAACCACCGAGGAAGCGAACACCGACGTGAATCGAGGCAAGCCCCGGTGAATCCCACTTATATTTTAAAGTCTTTTACTTTTATCACAGTAGATAAGTATGTTTGTGCACTAGGTGATATGGAATGATTGACACCCTAGATGCATGATGTTAGGATTCCTTTTATTCGTGATATGTCTGGTACAGGTAGCTCAATAGACGCTACGCTTAATTCATAGTCGAAATGGTAGTGATTTAGGTGATCTCAAAGCATGGAGGCTTTAAGTGATTGCTGTTGTTGTCGTTAATTTGAAGAGGGTGTTAATGAAATTGAGACCGGACGGGCCTCGTAGGAGAAAGGGCAAGACGAGGTCGAGGTCTTGCAAGGTGGTAGCCCCGTCCGTGTCGGTCAAGGACTCGTACCATTCTCGGCCTAGTCGAAGAAGTTTGAACGTACCGTACTACATGCTGGTGTAATGGGCCCAGCAAGCTGATGTACCCTACCACCCCAGGGATGTGTCGTAGCCAACTCTCTTTTGTCGGCTGTTAGTGAGATCGGAGTCTCACGGGAGGGAAATGGGTCGCTCACGGATGACGGCGGGGAATGTATCGCGTGAGGTCTCCATATTCCCGGGGAGTTGGAAACGGCTATTCTTCTGTCAGGTGTTGGTGGGAAATGTTGTCGTATACGACCGGTGCGGTGCGTATACGTCGTGTAGTCGGGTTTTGCCAGCTGGTATAAAATCGATTTGAATTGCTGTCCCTCGCATTAATGGGCACCGCTTGTTTAGCTCGTCGCATCGTAGTTAATCAAGTGAAAGGTGAAGAAGAGAGAAGGGAGAGCTGTTAGTCAAAGATAATCTTTTCTTGCAAACTTGATTGAAGTAGTTATCGGCTGCAAACAGTAGTTAGGTAATAAACTTAATATGGAGCTAAAACTTGAAAGTAATGATCCACCATTAGCGCTGTTTTCGCAAGAAAGTCAAACCCACAGCCATAAAGCCGTCGCGCTGCACCCGACTCGGGATTGATCCCGCACCGCCCTCGACGTGCACAATGTCCGTATTTCGAAAACTTGGTTGTATTATACCGTGATGTATATATTTTGGCTTGTATGAGATGATGAACTGTTGTAACTCGCTTTGTCGAGTGTTCCCCTGTGCCGATTCCTGGGTGTCTCGGAAGGGATGTCACGGATTGTCATACGAGATGGAGTTTTCCGGTGCATTAGCAGCCTGGTTAGTCGCATTGGGAGCTCCACTAGGGGGAACTCCTGTTCCAAGGGCTCCGATACGAGTAGTCCCCGGAATATTGGTTCCCGAAGGAAGATGCGAGCTATTCCTGGTGGAGACGATTAATCGCCCTCGTCATCTGCGTTTAGCACTCGTTTCCTCTCGCTCGTTTAGCAATTCTTTCGGCTTTGGCCGCAGCTTCGATAGGATTAAGCCGAACGACGACCGATCCCAGCGTGAAGACTTGGAAAAGGGTCCGAGGACTTTCTTCGAAGTTACTTTCGGGCTCGAAGGAGTCACTCAATGCTACGGATCGGCTAGCGGTCAAGATCTCGAGCCCGATGGACCGGACCAAGGGGAAACCGGACCGGTCCGGTTGATCGCGCCATAAGACCGGCAGCGGCAGACCGGTTGGGATCCAAAGTCAAAGCCAACATCATATCCGGTGATCGCGCTAAGGCAGCAGCGGCCGGATGGCGAGTAGGATTCATAAAGTGAAGCTTGCCAACGGAATCAGCCTCGAAGTCGAGAGCCCCGAAGCGGATCATGAAGTCGGGTGCGAAGTCGACGTCGAACGAAGAAGCCATCGAACTCGCTATGAACTCGCCAGGACCCCTACCGGCGCGCCAAATGTCGAGTCTTAATCTCGGCAATAGAACTACGCGGTCCCTCACGAGTACGGAATTCGATGGTGCAACACACAAAACACACAAGAACACAATATTTTAGACAGGTTCGGGCCCCTTGATTGAGAGTAATACCCTACGTTCGTATGTTGTGTATTGCCTTCAGCAGATTGCTAATTGCAAATTGTCGGAGAGTTTTTGGGGGTCCCTTCTCTGCCTTATATATCCGGGGAGATAGGGTTACATGCGAGTCCTAGTCGATTACATGAATTACATACTCGTAAGCTCTATCTCTAAGCTCTCCTTATTGATTCGGAGTCCTAACAGGCTAATGCTGCTTCTTTACTTGCTGATCAAGCCATATCACGTCGGTCTTCACATCCTTTTTGTTTCCATACCGGTATATGGAACCTTCTATTATTCCATACCGGTCGGGCACCACTCGTGCGCCCTCTTCACCAGTCTTATCTTCATTAATATGCCACTATGTCTCTGATTATTCATTCCTTCGATAAGTGTATACCCATAAGGCAAGTCTATGACATGTTGTTTCCTCAAAATGCAAGAAGCATCCCAGAATGATGACCAAATAAAAGAATTAGGTTACTAGAGAAGATGGCAGGTAATGAGTAGCAGGAAACCAAAAGTCTAAATCACCATGCAAGCATATTTCCATTAAACAAATTAACATTCATGAAACCTGAGTGCAATCTACCCGCAGCACGGCTGACCATCCAGGAACAACTTCTTTGTTGAGCCACTAAACATATCCTTTTTGCTTGAATACAAGAAGGCAAATGACATATAAAATATGCAAGCAGTTCACCATGGAAACTCTCCCATATAGGCAATATATCCAGAAGGCTCTTGACTTGCCCTTTATGGTATACCTCTACAATGAGGTTAACTTAAAAAATTAAAATGCCATATTCCAGAACATGCACATAATCGGAGAGAGCCACAATGGATACCAAACAGTGCTTACACGGCAGGGGTACTACATTGCAGACGAACAAGCTCATATGGTTCATAGTTGGTCTTTTCCATTCTCTCGCCTTTTTCCTTGTACAGTTGCCAATGATGGTGGAACAGCAGGGCAAGCTTCATCCTCATGTCGTCAGGATCCAATATGCATCATCATATGGCATGAGGGAAGCCAAACAAGTTTCCTATAGTCTCATGGAAGGCAGCAATGCAAGGATTCTCCCCTCAGATGTAACACCCGTATTTTTTTTTCAAACTTTGGCTAAATAATAAAATTCTCTTTATTTTAATTTATTTCATTCTTGTCTGTCGCATTCATGCTGGAGTAGATTGCACTAGGAGTTTTGTTGTCTGGAAAAGGATTAAAAATATTGATAGCAATAGATTTAGTTAAATTCAGCATTTTCTTTTCTTTCTTTTTTTATTTCTCTCCTGGCCCGTCTTAGCCCGCAGCCCAGCCCCGCATGCGGCCCAACCGGCCCAGACCCGCACGCAGCTCCCGCAACTGCCGTCGCGCTGCACCCGATTCGGGATTGATCCCGCACCACCCTCGACGTGCGTGCCGCCCCAGGACCCGCCCCGTGCTGCCACCGGACCGAGCCGCACCCGACTCCACCCCTTTCACCCAATTTCGACACCCCGCGTCCTTTTCCCCTCAACCCTAACCACCGCCACCATTGGAGCCGCAGAGAGCTCGACGCCCGGTGAAGAGGAGCCGCCCCAGCCCGCGTCCAAGCCCGGGACGAGCTTCGCAGGGTTGCGCCGCCCTCTAGGACCGAGCGCCATCGTTCCTCCGGCACCGAGCGCCTCGCCCCGCGACCGAAGCTCCGCCACCGCCTCTCACCGTCAAGCACCGCCGTCCCATCGTCTTCTCGTCGTTTTCGAGGCAAGGGTGAGCGTCCCCGCGATCTACTCTGCGTTTTCCCCTTGTCCCCGTCGAGTTAGGCCGTTGCTAGCGCCTTGTCCGCCAACTCCGGCCATGGCGCCGCCACCTACCTCGCCGTCGGCAGCCACCACCCCCGCCCAACCCCTCGCGCCGTCCCCTGTCCGATCAACGGCCGGGATTGGATCCCGGTGAACGGTGACATCCGGTACACCATGGTCCCATGCACCAGCGCCCGATCCGGTCTATGGTGGCCGTGGACTTGGTCCACGGGATTTTTCTTTACGAATTTTACTCAAAATTGTTTATTGCGTCATGTCTGGCGTAAGCGAAGAAAAATTTCAGTATAAAAACAATTCTGAAATTCTCGTCTATTTTACAGTTTAATCCTTGTTTAATCAAATGCTTATAACGTTTTACTCGTAACTCCGATTGAGGCAATTCTTGCGCTCACGCGTTCGTAGGGTCAGGTACTACCCGTTGGTACTGTTTTCATAGCCAGTAGGAACTGTTTGGTGTAATGTTTCTTATTTTTTTATATGTTTGTTTTCCGGTGTGCCGTAATTAGAAGAGGAGCAGTTCGAGAGTCTCCAAGACCAAGACTTCGATCAGCAGCAGACAGGGGAACCAGGCAAGTGGCCTTGACGCATTCTGAACCCATATCTTTACTTTCTATAATTTATTTTTATGCATTGTTGTTTAATATTGAATCCCACGTGTCATTATTATCCTGTTGAATTTACCTTCCTTGTCACCCTAGTGTGGGTTGATCGTGGGTAGATTGTGCTTAGTCGCTGTCACACATGAGTCCGTGTTCTTTAATCTTGACTAATGGCTTATTGGAACAAATTGAAGATGGCTAATCCGTTAAACAACTTGGAACCGAGGGTTTGAGCAAGAGGTTGTATGGCGGGTACTCCGTGTACGGCTGGGTCGCGTGGTAGTTCTTGCTCGAACGGTTAAGGACCGGTTCTTGGAGCGGCAACCCAGGATTACAAGTGCCAACCACAAGGCTGCTGTGGAACAGCTTGCCAAATAACTAGTGTTGTTCTAGTATTGTACTCGCGAGGAGGTATGGTACGTGCTCATTTGTTGGGGCGTACTATATGGCGCAAGAGGGGGCCTCTTGGTGATGCCTTTGGTAAGGGATAGCCATTCGTTGGCTATAGTCCTTCGTGGACCGTCACTTTGTACGACGGTGAAACCTTAGCGTGCGAATAACAATGCTAGGGTTGACCTAGGTAAAGGCTCGTAGTGATCTCCCGACCTCACACTTAAGGCGAGTGTGACGTGGCATAATGGAGGTTTTAGTCCACCCGGCAACAGGGGATGAAATCACGACTTGTGGGTTCGGTGGCGCGACCTTTGCAAAGTGTATAACTGTCATGACAGCCGTGCTCCCGGTTACGAGCGGCCTGGATCCTCACTCGATTAGGTGGTTTGATTGGATGAGAGTTAGTTCTAGCTCACTTCATACCTTCGTGGTATTATCCTACGTGGATTTGTGGACCTTCGTGGACCAAGATTATTCGTGGATTAATTACTTATAAAATTAATTGGGTTTTGGTAGTGTCAACTCACTTAGTAAAATAGGATGCTGTTGTTATAGGTTCAACAATACTTTCTGCTTAAACATTTATGTCGGTTTTCCTTCATTTAGGCTTGCATGTCATTTACTTCCCGCACTTGCTGAATACGACATGTACTCACCCTTGCCATTTCTCTCGTTGCTCCAAACCAATTGCGTCTCGTAAGGAGAGATGGACTACATCGATGAGGATTATTACTAGGCATGCTGTTCCCCGGTGGACTCCCTGTGGTGTTATGGTGTTTTCCGCTGCTTATCTAGTCTTATAAGACATTTACTTGAAACTCGTAATAATGATACGATGTGACGATGTAATTCGGCATTGGCTATACAGTTACTTCACTATTGTCCCTGTATGTGTGGTGGATGATCCCGGCACACATATGGTTTATGCATTCAGTTTTGTTCGTTAAAACCGGAAGCGACAAAGTGGTACCGAGCCATGTCGGCCGTAGGACGCAAGCCTAGTTAGAGATGGTCGCTTATAGGATCTTATGTTCCTAGAAAAAAATTAATTTGTTAAAACTTATGTTTCTTTTATCTTGCTCTTTGCGTATGTTTCAAAAATTTATTCTAGTTGCTAAATGTTCTTACATTTTGTTCTATCTTATTTGCTAGTTGTTCTTTTAAAGTTTGCAACTTGTCGTCTCATATTTTATTTTAGTTTGTTTAAATGCTTTGTGTTCACTAACTCTTCTTATTCAAAATTAAATAGATGGCGAGAACTAGAATGACCCCGCGTAAGAGTGTGATCGTTGTGCCACCACCGATTACGTTTGCTAACCGGAACCTGCAGAAGCCGTTGGTTGGTGAAGTCTATGGAGAATGATGCTATTTCCCCGACAAGCTTTGGACAGTTCGAAGTGTTTGGGCTATCACCACCGTCCTTGCTACAAGGGGACTAGGACACCTGTGAGTGATGGAACCTACAAATGGGAGGTCCAGGTGACTATGTTTGAGAAGCCGACTACCGATGGCATTCGTCATATCCATCGCATCCATGAAGCAAGTACGCCAACCCCTACATTTGAGGATGGGATGGAGGACGCTGCATGTCGTGCCCTAGCTGTTGTTTGCTCGGAGGAGGAGGAGGAACTACGCGGTTCGTAGTACCGATACTTCGTGCAGCGTGAGGTGCACATGGCCGGTACCAATGGAGAGTCTTTTCTCGGTAAAGGAACAGGTTCACTACGGTAGAAAATTGGGTGGCCTCCTTACAAGGGCCAATTCCGCTTGGAGGATGCCTATGAGCGGAATGAGGAGTTAGTGAGGGAGGTCAAGCATTGGAAGGCGAGTGGCACTTGGGGAGGCAGATGAGGATGAGCCATTGGAGCAGCCTCGAGCCCGAGATTCAGCCACCCCGTTCTCCCGCATGCAAGAAGCAACGCCAGGCTTAGTCTTAATCGTTTAGTCTTGCCAGTTAGAGTCATTAGTTTGTTTAGCATCGCTTAGCGTCGAATATCGAGTTTATTCTTTGTAATAGGTTGACCTATCACGTCTTTTATATTTAGGTGTGGTTTGTGCTACTGTCTCGGTGAGTGGTGAACCATGTATGAATTGGATCTTTGCTTGAGTGTGGTGTGATGTGGAACTTGTTCTACATACGCACTTGGTTCTTATTAATTATTTAAACTTAGAATTGGTTATTCGGTTATTTCGCTCAAGCTCTTTTGATTATCTATACTTTTGGTATCTATCTATATTGATAACTCCTTTATGTGGAATACCTTTCATCTATCTATTTGTATCTTGTGGAATATCTATTTGTCTTGTGGATATGTCCTATTTCTGCCATTATGCTGCCGAAATTTTGTTCTATTCTTGCTTATTCACCTCATATTCATGTGTTGTCCTCTTGTTCCTTTACTATCTCTACCACGTTTTGGCTTATTCCTTCATCATGTCGTTTTTAGCACTTCTGTCTTTCAAACATGTATTGATCCTATCATGTTTGTTTCCTCGGATGCCGAGGAGTGGTAACAACAATGATGCTCCACCACCCCCTTCTTTGGAGCAAGTTCTAGCCATGCAGGCCCAGCTCCTTCGGACGATGCAGCGAGAACATGATGCAGATGCAACAAGCTTGGAGAGTTCCGGAGGACCAAGCCCATTCCATTCTCTCATGCTCGTGGATCCTCTTGATGCTGATGATTAGCTGAAGACCATTGAGAAGAAGCTGCAGGTGGTCCAGGTGCGAGTAACAGGGAGAAGGTCCTGTTTGCTTCACACCAGCTTGAGGGACCGGCTGCTGAATGGTGGGAAGCTTATGTGAATGCTCATGAGGAACCGGACAGCATCAACCGGCAAGAGTTTAGGAACAGCTTCAGGTCTCACCATGTCCCTCGTGGTGTTGTGAAAGTAAAGAAGAAGGAGTTTCGGGATTTAGAGCAGGGCTCCATGTCCGTCGCTGAGTACTTGAACCGCTTCACCCAGCTTTCCCGCTATGCTCCTGGTGAGGTGGACACGGATGAGAAGAAGCAAGAGCGTTTTCCGGATGGGATGAATGATGGACTTTCTTATGCTTTGGAGTCTTAGGACTTTGCCAATTTCCAATCTTTTGTGGATAGAGCTCCGATCCCGGAGAATAGGAGGAGGAAGATGGACCGCAAGCGCAAGCTAGAGCGCCGAGCACAGCTAGGGGGAAGCAACACTAGGCCCCGCTTGGGATCTTCATCCGTAGGACCTGCTTTCCATCCAGCTCAGCAGACCGTACAGCAGAGGACGCAACCCACCGGTCGGGGGTTCACCACACCACAAGCATCGGAACCAACGCCCCAATGTCCGGATGTCCGCAACAAGCACCCCGTGCATCCCAGCGCCCTAGTGGAAGTCAGGCCCCAGCCATCGGAAAGACTTGCTACAACTGCGGCGAGAGGGGACATTTCTCTAACCAGTGTACCCGCCCACGTGTCCGTGCTCCAAGCACAAGAGTCAGCCCATGCTCCAAACCGCAATGCTAATTCCGCCCCAATTCCAGCCAGGCAGAAACAAGTTCGTGCTAGGGTCAACCATGTGGAAATTGAATGTGCTCAGGAGGCTCCGGATATTGTGATTTATGTTTCTTGCTTCTAATCATAATGCGGTTGTCTTATTCGATTCTAGAGCATCACATTCATTCGTATTTGCTGCATATGTTCAAAAACATAATTTACCAATATCAATGCTTAAGAACTATATGATCGTTAGTTCCCTTGGGGGAGAGATGCATGCTAAGCATGTTTCTCCAAAGGTAAACCTCAATATAAGAGGGGTAGACTTCTCTGCAAATTTAGTTGTCCTTGAGTCAAAAGGGATTGATGTTATTCTTGGAATGGACTGGTTGAGCAAGCATAAAGGGCTGATTGATTGTGCTAAGAAGGAAGTGAGATTGACAGACTAGTTCAGGAGAGGAGTTGGAGTATGTTGCTAATGCACTTATCACCAGCAAGGGAGCAACCAATTGTATCTTGTTGAACAACATGGAAGCTACGCCGGTTCAGGATCTCCGAGTGGTTTGCGAGTTCCCCGATGTTTTCCCAAAGGAGTTGCCGGGTATGCCACCCGATCGTGACATTGAGTTTATTATTGAATTGGTTCCTGGTACAGCCCCTATTTTTAAACGACCTTATAGGATGGATAATGAGCAACTAGCTGAACTTAAGACCCAACTGCAAGAACTGCTAGATAAGGGTTATATCCGTCCTAGTGCATCACCATGGGGGCTCCTGTTATTTTTGTTGATAAGAAGGGTGGAGCTCAGCGAATGTGTGTGGATTATCGTGCACTCAATGATGTTACAATCAAGAATCGATATCCTTTGCCAAGGATTGATGACTTGTTTGACCAGTTGAAGGGGGCATGTGTGTTCTCTAAGATTGATCTTCGTTCGGCTATCATCAAATAAAGGTTCGAGCATCCGATATACCCAAAACCTCTTTCATTACTCGGTATGGAATATTTGAGTACACGGTTATGTCTTTGGGTTGACTAATGCTCCCGCCTACTTCATGTATCGGATTAACAAGGTTTTTATGGAATATTTGGATAAGTTTGTGGTTGTTTTTATTGATGATATCCTGATATTCTCGAAGAACGAAGAAGAGCACGAGGAACATCTTCGTCTCGTTCGCGAAGCTCGGAGATAATCGGTTGTATGCTAAGTTAAGTAAGTGTGAGTTCTGGTTGAAGGAAGTTGGTTTCCTTGGTCATGTTATCTCGGAAGGAGGTGTGTCTGTGGATCCTAGCAAAGTTGATGATGTGTTGAGTTGGAAATCACCGCAGACTGTCTCGGAGATCAAGAGTTTCCTCGGTTTGGCAGGATATTACGGACGATTCATTGAGGGGTTTTCCAAGATAGCCAAGCCTATGACGGAACTGTTGGAGAAAGGGAAGACCTTTGAGTGGACACCCCGTCGTGAAGACGGTTTCCAAGAACTCGAAGAAGAGACCGACAACGGCTCCTGTTCTAACCATGCCCGATATGGAAAAGCCCTTCTCGGTCTATTGTGATGCTTGTGGACGGGGTATAGGATGTGTGCTCATGCGGGAAGGTCGTGTAGTGGCCTATGCGTCCGGACGGTTAAGGAAGCATGAGGAGAGATACCCAACACATGATTTAGAGCTTCTAGTAGTGGTTCACGCGCTCAAAATCTGGAGGCATTATCTCATAGGAAAGAGGTGCGAGATCTACTCGGATCACAAAAGTTTGAAGTATTTCTTCACTCAGCCATATTTGAACCTTAGGCAGAGTCGATGGTTGGAGCTCATCAAGGACTATGATTTGGGGATCAACTATCATCCAGGCAAGGCTAATGTGGTCACGGATGCGCCGAGTAGGAGGTCTCACATAAACACGCTAGCCACAAGGGAGTTAAGGCCGGAGATTTGTGAAGAAATTGAGAAGCTTAACCTTGGTTGGGTAGCTAATACGGAAGTAGTCACCATGGAAGTGGAGTCTACACAAGAGCATGACATTCGGGAAGGACAGATTGAGGATGCCAAGATTCAGGAGACTAAGGGACAGGTCAAGGAGGACAAAGCCCCGGGATTCACGATTGACGATCAAGGGACGCTTTGGTACAAGCAACGAATCTGTGTGCTGGATGCCAAGGGAATCAGGGAGTTGATTCTTCATGAGGCTCATAATTCAGCTTACTCTATGCATCCCGGAGGTACTACGATGTACCATGATTTGAAGACTCGCTATTGGTGGTATGGAATGAAGAGGGCGATCGCAGAGTATGTTGCCTTATGTGACACATGTCGAGGGTCAAGGCGAGAATGGCAACGGCCAGCCGGACTCCTCCAACCATTGAAGATACCCGAATGGAAGTCGGAAGAGATCGCTATGGACTTCATTGTAGGCCTACCTCGGACACAAGGAGGTTATGACTCCATCCGGGTTATTGTCGATCGGTTGACCAAGGTGGCCCATTTCATTCCTCGTCAAGACTACTTATAGTGGGCCCAGGCTTGCGGAGCTGTACATGTCCAGGATAGTGTGTTTGCATGGTATTTCAAAGAAAATAGCGTCCGACGGAGGTACTCGGTTCACTTCGAGGTTTTGGGAGAAGTTGCATGAATCGATGGATACAAAGCTGAACTTCGGTTCAGCCTACCACCCGCAGACCGATGGACGGACCAAGAGGGTGAATCAGATTTTGGAGGATATGTTGAGGTCATGTGCACTCCAGGTATGGTAAGAGTTGGGACAGGCTTCTTCCTTATGCAGAGTTCTCCTACAATAACAGCTATCGGGAGAGTATCAAGATGTCACCATTCGAGTTCCTATTGGTCGTAAGTATCGAACCCCTTTGTTTTGGAACGAGGTTGGAGAGGAATTGGTTTTTGGTCATGAAATCCTTCGTGAGGCGGAGAGGCAAGTCCATGTTGTTAGGGAGAACTTGAAGCTTGCGCGATCTAGACGGAAGAGCTATGCGGATAACCTGGAGGAGGGATATGAGTTTTGAGGTTGGTGACTTTGTATACCTCAAGGTATCTCCTATGAGGGGTCTCTCGCTGATTCAAAGTTAGAGGCAAGTTGGCCCCAAGGTACATCGGCCCGTTCAAGATCATTGCACAAATGGGTGAGGTAGCTTATCAATTGGAATTGCCCCCACATTTGTCGGATGTGCATAATGTCTTCCATGTCTCTCGGTTGAGAAAGTGTCTACGAGTGCCGGAGGAACAAATGCCCGTGGAAGAGCTAACAGTAGGAGAGGACCTCACATATCGGGAGTACCCTCTAAAGATTTTGGAAACTTTGGAGAAGGTCACTAGAAACAAGACGTACAGGATGTGTAAAGTGCAATAGAGCAACCATACGAGAGCAGGAGGCTACATGGGAGAGAGAAGATGATCCGAAAACATTATTTCCAAAGTTCTTCTTCGATCCATCCGAATCTCGAGGACGAGATTCACCATAAGGGGGTAGGTTTGTAACACCCGTATTTTTTTTCAAACTTTGCCTAAATAATAAAATTCTCTTTATTTTAATTTATTTCATTCTTGTCTGTCGCATTCATGCTAGAGTAGATTGCGATAGGAGTTTTGTTGTCCGGAAAAGGATTGAAAATATCGATAGCAATAGATTTAGTTAAATTCAGCATTTTCTTTTCTTTCCTTTTTTTTATTTCTCCCCGAGCCCGTCTCGGCCCGCAGCCCAGCCCCGCATGGGGCCCAACCGGCCCGGACCCGCACGCCGCTCCCGCAACCGCCGCCGCGCCGCACCCGATTCGGGATTGATCCCGCACCGCCGTCGACGTGCGTCCGCCCCGAGACCCGCCCGTGCTGCCACAAGACCGAGCCGCACCCTACTCCACCCCTTTCACCCGATTTCATCGCCCCGCGTCCTTTTCCCTCAACCCTAACCACCGCCACCATTGGAGTCGCAGAGAGCTCGACGCCCGGTGAAGAGGAGCCGCCCGGCCCGCATCCGAGCGAAGGACGAGCTTCGCAAGGTTGCGCCGCACCGAACGCCCCCACCCCGCGACCGAAGCTCCGCCGCCGCCTCTCACCGTCAAGCACCGCCGTCCCGTCGTCTTCCGTCGTTATCGAGGCAAGGGTGAGCGACCCCGCGATCTACTCTGCGTTTTCCCCTTGTCCCCGTCGAGTTAGGCCATTGCTAGCGCCTTGTCCGCCAACTCCGGCCATGGCGCCGCCACCTACCTCGCCGCCGGTAGCCACCACCCCCGCCCAACCCCCTGCGCCGTCCCCGGCCCGATCAATGGCCGGGATTGGATCCCGGTGAACGTTTACATAACCGGTTCACCACGGTCCCATGCACCGACGCCCGATCCGGTCTATGGTGGCCGTGGACTTGGTCCACGGGATTTTCCTTTATCAATTTTATTCAAAATTGGTTATTGCGTCATGCTTCCGTCAGCAGAGAAATTTTTCAGTATAAAAACAATTCTGAAATTCTCATCTATTTTACAGTTTAGTCCTTGTTTAATCAAATGCTTATAACCTTTTACTCGTAACTCCGATTGAGGCGATTCTTGCGCTCACGCGTTCGTAGGGTCAGGTACTACCTGTTGGTACTATTTTCATAGCCAGTAGGAACTGTTTGGTGTAATGTTTCTTATTTTGTTGTGTGTTTATTTTCCAGTGTGTCGTAATTAGAAGAGGAGCAGTTCGAGAGTCTCCAAGACCAAGACTTCGATCAGCGAGAGAGGGGAACCAGTGCAAGTAGCCTTGACGCATTCTAAACCCATATCTTTACTTTCTGTAATTTCTTTTTTATGCATTGCTGTTTAATATTGAATCCCACATGTCATTATTATCCTGTTGAATTTACCTTCCTTGTCACCCTAGTGTGGGTTGATCGTGGGTAGATTGTGCTTAGTCGCTCGTCACACATGAGTCGGTGTTCTTTAATCTTGACTAATGGCTTATTGGAACAAATTGAAGATGGCTAATCTGTTTAGCAACTTGGAACCGAGGGTTTGAGCAAGAGGTTGTATGGCGGGTACTCCGTGTACGGTTGGGTCGCGTGGTAGTTCTTCCTCGAACAGTTAAGGACCGGTTCTTGGAGCGGCAACCCAGGATTACGGGGCCAACCACAAGGCTACTATGGAACAGCTTGCCAAATAACTAGTGTTGTTCTAGTATTGTACTCGCGAGGAGGTATGGTACGTGCTCATCCGTTGGGGCGTACTATGTGGCGCAATAGGGGGCCTCCGGGTGACGCCTTTGGTAAGGGATAGCCATTCGTTGGCTATAGTCCTTCATGGATCGTCACTTTGTACGGCGGTGAAACCTTAGCATGCGAATAACAATGCTAGGGTTAACCTAGGTAAAGGCTCGTAGTGATCTCCCGACCTCACACTTAAGGTAGTGTGACGTGGCATAATGGAGGTTTTAGTCCACCTAGCAACAGGGGATGAAATCACGACTTGCGGGTACGGTGGCGCGACCTTTGCAAAGTGTATAACCGTCATGACAGCCGTGCTCCTGATTACGAGCGGCCCGGATCCTCACTCGATTAGGTGGTTTGATTGGATGAGAGTTAGTTCTAGATCACTTCATACCTTCGTGGTATTATCCTACGTGGATTTGTGGACCTTCGTGGATTAATTACTTAAAATTAATTGAGTTTTGGTAGTGTCAACTCACGTAGTAAAATTGGATGCTCGTTGTTATAGGTTCAAGACTCGCTTTCGCTTAAACATTTATGTCGGTTTTCCTTCATTTGAGCTTGCATGTCATTTACTTCCCGCACTTGCTGAGTACGACATCTACTCACCCTTGCCAATTCCTTGTTGCTGCAAACCTATTGCTGCTCGGAAGAAGAGATAGACTACATCAACGAGGATTATTACTAGGCATGTTGTTCCGCCGATGGACTCCCTGTGGTGTTATGGTGTTTTCCGCTACTTATCTAGTCTTATAAGATATTTACTTGAAACTCTGTAATAATGATACGATGTCACGGTGTAATTCTGGCATTGGCTATACTTGTTACTTCACTATTGTCCCCGTATGTGTGGTGAATGATCCCGGCACACATATGGTTTATGCATTCAGTTTTGTCCGTTAAAACTGGATGTGACATCAGATCAGAGGATACGTGGGATAGCAGCTAGAAGCTCCAAAGCTGGGATATTAGTAACTACATGCTAGCTACTATTAGGCAGACAAGACACGACCAAGAACACGAATATGGATGAATAACTCTTGATGGGTAAATTCCCCATGCCTCCCAACCCTCAGCTGGGGGAACATGGAAACATCACTAGCATCGGTGGCATGGAACATGAAAGCTATACAGTCTACATAAAACCTAATTGTCCTCACTTTGCTAGGAGGATGTCATATTGTATATTTATAGTTAGGGACATGTCCAATTCAGTTGATATATCCTAAGAGATATTTAATTGCAGCATTTTGTCCCTCAAAAGAAACCAGATTGGATGTTTTCATAATTTGTTAAGAATGCAACTACATCTCGTATTATTGAACAGTGCTGCTATAAAAATGACTTGCGTACTGATACGTGAAGAAAACCACTAGTGGTGGGCATTCGATGTTTCATCATAGACGGTCGCTTGAAATGCTCCCCTCATTTTGAATGGTGGGTTCGATGTCCACTGCCTTATGGCCCTTGACAAAAAGTATTTTGGTATGGGTCAAAAAGAGTATAACTTCATCCGTAAGCGTCACTATTTAATGGTTTATTTCATCCCAAAAATAAGTACATTGATTTACAATTAAATAGACCGGTTGAGTAGGTATCATAAAAGTTGTGTTCGCTAGCATGTCTAGCAGTTGAGATGTCGTGCTTCTGTCCATTTCTCTTTCACTTTTTTTACAGTCCCCAGACCCATCACTCTAAGTGCATGTACAACGCGTCTCCAGCCCCCGTCTGTACGAAGGTGATTTTCCATCACTCTAAGGACCTCCCGTCATCTCGTGAGGCGATGCAACCGTCCAGTGCTCCCAGGCGGAGAAGACAACCGCACACGCGTTGTACGCCGTCGTCTTCACCTGGCGACGACCTTGTCGGATCTCGCGTGCCCGCAAATCCTCCGCCCAACTGGGCGCCCAACTGAGCGCCCAACTGGGCGCGCGGGAGTTTCTCCCGCCAAAACAAGTCGCTGGTCATGGCTTGGTGCTCCCTTCATTGCCAGCAGGCAGCAGCAGGAATCCTGTCGACGGTGGCACATGTGATTTCTTCCGCCCGCGCGCCCCGGCGAGGGGGCCATGGTGTCATTGTCGAGCTCGCTGTAGGCCGTATCGATGCCCACTAGATCTGGGCAGCACCGCGAGAGAAGAGAGAAAGGAGGGAAGAGCGCCGGATCTCAGCCCGTCGTCACGAGAGGAGAAGGGAGGAGAGGGCGGTGATTCTCAGCGCCGCCGCGAGAAGAGTGTGAGAGAGATACGCCGGATCTCAGAGAGATAGAGAGAGAGGGGCAGTGTGAGAGAGAACCATCGTTTTTTTCTTATTTTGAGGGCAGAGAGAAGCATCGGTTGGGACTTGGGAGCCTTTGTTCGATACGAACGAGGCTTGGGGGCAACGAGTGGAAGGGGAGCCTCCACGTCTACCCAACCAGATATTTCTATATTGGCTCCTTTTATATATAGTGAAAAAGATTTGTTACTCTTTGACAAGAATTAACATCGAAAGCAAACCAATTTACAAGCTTTCCAAGACAAAAGAAAAATGGTGGTCCACTATAACCTATATAGTATTTTTTTACACCTCATGTTTACATTTTAACATATAGCGTGATACTATTTTATAACATTTTTTATAAAATGAAACTGAATCCAATGTTACTAGTATTGTATCAAATAGCCATATAATAATATACACAAATACATTTGTAGTTGATCTAGCTATATACAAAACATTTAAACAATTTATAGACTGGACTCTTTGTCCGTGGGTTGTATAAGTCTGTCTTTGTATTGTCTGCATGATAACTTCGGGTTATTAGAGACGCTGCTCTGTCTATGCGTTGTACATGCCCTAAAGCCAAGTTCAATGAGAGCGTCCCAGTACTGTCATGAGCATTAAATTTGTTGACATGGCATGAGAGAGAAGAGATGGAGTGTCATGAGATGAGAGATGAGTATCATCATTATGACCCTCTACGGGCACGGTTTTTAAGAATCTCTTCTTGATAACTGTTCGATGACACTCTCCACTCGAGCTCGACCTAAATGTGTTAAATATAAACCACACCATTAATTTAATATTTTATCACCGTCCATTGAGTGACAGTTGCAACAATTTCCCACGCATCCGAACACTGGTGTAACCTTCAAATCCACTCTATTCATAACAACTTTAACAAACTTTATTTCTTATGCTAGGTAAAATTTAGATCCAGCCGAAAAGAAATTCTGGGACATGGCACCACTTATTTATGATCCTTGAGTTGCTGTATTGTTTCTGCCAAAATGAAGTCAATCGAATCATGCTTTGACCACACAACCTAGCTAGTTATTCCAATACATTTTCAAATATGTACCATTAAAAGATTGAATCACACCAATATGTCTCACAAGAGTTTGAATGACGGGAGGCCGGTAGCATATATTTCAAATGGTTTTTGCATTTCCCTGAGGGTTTTAGCCCTCCGGAAAATTTCAGTTTCCAATAGTGGTGAGTGCTCATACGAATATTATAAGTCTGTAGTGTTTTCCTTAAAAGAAATATCAAATCTCAACTATAACAACATATTAATATGGCATCTCCTTTAACAAAGTCATCCACTGACAAAACGCCTATTTATGGGTCAAACTCAAATGTACTAATTTCAGAACAATGTTTAACTTTTAGCACTGTGGCAGGTCCACCAGGTGGCTACAAAGCTTGTATATCGTTCGGCCATCTTGCACTTCAAATACCATTCTCATCCCTGTATGGTGCGGGAAAAAATTCTATGCAGTAGGCCTGTAAATTTGCAGTCCTGTTTAGATCGACCCCACGTGTCCTCTCAATTAAATCTGAACATTTTTTCGCTAAAAAAATCTGAAATTTTGCCGGTAACTGCGTGATGAGGACATCACTCCTTTAGATACAAATGACACTCCGCTGAACATTCAAGGACCAATCACTAGAGCTCGCGTCCGACAATTGAATTTAGAGGTGAACTCGTTCCTAAGTCTTTCCTTTCATAATTTTAAGAATAGTTTGCTACCTAATGATTTTATTATGATTAGGAATCAAGGAGAGGACCATAATATGAATGGAAGAGGGCTTGGAGGCGTGGAGGTACAGCAAGAGGGTGCAAGGCATTGTGGAGGTCCAAATCAAGTCGACTTTGAGTTTGTTTCGGAGTCCGATCCGTAGCCACGGTTCATATGCCTTTACCTCTTTCGCCCCCTACACAAAACACACACCATATAAAATCCAACCACCGGTTAAACCCTACCATCTCTCCCCCGAGCGCCGCCCCTTCCACACACACATTCTCTCTTTCTCCCTCCCTCCCCTCCTCTCTCTCTCTATCTCTCACACCCGGCGACCCCATCCTCCGGCCATCCTCCTCCGTAAGGCCGTGTGTAGGGCACCGCGCGAGCTCCGACCGCCGGGGCGCGCGCTCGGGTCTCGAGCTCGGGCGGCGGGTCGCGCGCTCGAGGCGGTAGGCGGCGCTCTCGGGTCTCGCGGCTCGGGCGGCGGGTCACGCGCTCGGGTCACGGGGCTCGGGCGGCAACTCGCGCGTGTGGGGCGGCAGGCGACGTGCTCGGTCTCGGGGCTCGGGCGGCGATTCGCGCTCACGGGGCGGCAGACGGCGCGCGCGGGTCACGGTGGTCTCCGCTCGGGGGCGGGCGATGCTCGACGGCGAGCGGTGGCCCCTCCCTCCGACGTGCAGCAGTAGCCCCCTCCCTCCGGCGGCGGCGACCTCTCTCGGGCGCGGTGGCTCCCTCCGTCGGGCGGCGCGGCTCGGGGCGGTCGGATCTAGCCGCCCCGTTCTCCGACGGGCTGCGGGGGTCGGTGGCGGCCGGATCCGGCCGCCCCTCATTCTCCGGCGGGCGGCGCGGGTTCGGGTGGCCGGCCGGCCACCCATCTCCGACGGGAGGCGCGGGTCCGGCGGGCGGCACGGGTCGGGGCGGCGGTGGTCGATAGCGAGCGACGTGTGGGCCCACGTGAGGCCCTACTTTTTGTTTTTTAGTTACCACATTACCCACGGTTGGTCCGTGTGGTGTGGCTGTAGCATTTTATCGGTAGCTACGGGATCGTACCCGCGGTTCTCATACCCGTGGCTAAAGGCCCCTTTTAACCGTGGCTATAGTCCATGTTTGTTATAGTGAAAACTCCCGGTGTCGAGTGAGCTCCGGCGATAAAGTTGACAAGGGGCAGTAACAAGGAATACCGCTAGTGGCAAATATAGACAGCCCGATACATGCTCGTTGGTGTATGTGTGGATGACCTCGCCGGCAAAATGTGACACCCCTCCCTCGGAGGAGTATCGTGCATCCCGTACTAATCCCCGGATCGATAGTTGGTACGCACAACGGATAGTCTCAAATCCATACCGTACTAAATACGAGTATATACCGAGAACTTATCAAACAAGGTTAAGTGACAATGCAGAGTATGCAGCGGAAAGGGCAACAACCGATCACTTCAATCATCCACAGGCAACTTGAGCATACGACGATACCTAACCGTCTATATCCGTTCTAGAGTTTATTCACTAAAAACCACAATGAACAAACCGTGTGTATATAAGGTACTCAAGCAAGCTCCAACACTACTCAAATGGGTATAATTATGCGTGGAGGTTGTGGCAAGGATATAGGCAAGGGTTTGATATTTGCGCTAGCAGCTAAGAAAATGCGGGTCTCATTAGGAATAGATATCAAGGAAAGAGGGACCTATCAATATTTTAGTTGGTAGGCCCTAGGGAGAGTATAAATCCTTCTCGCCAGTTCTCGAAGTTTTAACAGTGATGGATCTCCAATATCCACACCAAACACCTTTCCAAAACTCACGGGCACAAGGCTGCCCACTCACACACATTAAGGATTTCATATTTGTGGCTAATCAACGAGAGCTCAAGATTTGGCGTGTCAATATACCGTGACAACGGACATCCGAATAGTTTTATACACTCTGCGGAGGTTGGTATACTTTATCCACAAGCTACATGTTCTTAGCTACGGAACACATAACGCTGCCACCGCAACTAGGCACGCCCACAAGTCCACCCCGAATGCCCAGGGATCCGACGCGTATGACACAAGCATACCGTCCACCATATATGTGCCAAGTACTTGGACTTCACCAAATAAACGATCCCTGGACCTCCGTCATGTACTACACTCGGTGGAACTTCTTGCTACGTAACCCAAGGTTTGGTGCACGATCCTGCCCATAACAGGTTCCGTGGTTGTACACTAAATCACCAATTTGGGGTCCGAAGAACCGGTCCTTATATGGCAGGGCAAACACTCATGCATCACAAATAGACAGCACCTAATCATCAAGTACTCTACACCAAGTACCAGGAGTTTCACCCACGACCGATAACATTTTCCACCCAACTTCACCTTAACACGGTTGTTCTAATCACCCACCCATCAACACACACCACCAAATGCATTTTAACACATTTTCAAAAACTAGATATATGGTATAGTGTGGGGATGAGTATCATCGCAAAGTTCCTAAGCACTTCTAAGCATAGCTATATTTCATACATTAGGCATCTAATCTCGGTATAAGTGGAGTTTATGCGAGTGTCGAGCTAAGACAATCAAGGTGGGGTTTTGGTAACAACAACGGAATTATCATTAAGCAATTAGGTGATATTTCATGCAAAGCAAACAATAGCACTCAAGAGAGCATGCAATATAGAGTAGGCTCTAAGTTGGTTCTACACTACTTTTCATAGGATAAATATGATCAAAGGTTAGTTAGAGCTTGACTGGCAACGCTATATCCTTAGTTGTCATGCCTCACATCGTTACTTGGCTTGGGGTCAGAATCCATCTTGAGACTTGGGCCATCGGGCGTCGTCTCCGACTTGGGGCTCCTTTGGATTCTCCGCCTCTATCATACGCGAAGCTAATACGAAAAAGAAAATAAATAATTAAGAAGGCAATCAAGCTCCAATTAAAACTCCATTTAGATCGGAAGGTTTAGCGTATACCAATGGATGGCAGGGATAGGTCGAAGTTTAGGAGGGCAAGATCTAGATTACGGGGATTAGGTTTGGGTATGCCGGAACTCAGGAGTTCAATGTTGGAAGGATCGGTGGGAACGAGCGTCCGTACGATGGAGATGAGAGATTAAGGGGGGCAAGGAGGGGAATTATTATGATGTAATGGGATTATGGTGGCTGTCAAAAGATTCTACGCGTCGAGACGATCGCGTGAGCGCAAGAATCGCTCGAAACGGAGTTCCGGATCAAAAGATATGAAGTCCGGAAGTTCTAGGGACCTTCCTATAATTACTTTTAAGGTCACGGGGACCTATTTGTAATTATATAAAAGTTTGGAGGGACCTTTTTGTAAAATGTCGGGGTCCTAAAAGATAATTTCCAAAAAGTTTGAGGGTCTTTTTGTAAAAGTGTAGGGACCTAAAAATAAGACAGAATAAGGACAGGGGCTTAAATGCAAAAATGCATTTGCTAGGATTTTTCTGGAATTTCTGGAATTATTTCTATATGGAAACATCCATGGACCGGGTCTATGGGAGTGGTTCATGGGTCTATGGTGGACCGAAGGGCTAGAGTGTAAATGTGCACAACTATTATAGGAGGTAGGTTGATTTGTAAAAAAAGACAGGGGGTAGATTGAAAAATGGATTTTTCTCATGTGTACGTAAGGCCGGCGCCTTCTTGTAGCTCTAGCCGCACGCCATGGATGGCCATGGAGGTCGCGCCCGCGAGGGAGGAGAGGGGGAAGGCGGCCGGGAAGGTGGGAAATCAATGGAGGGGGACGACGCACATCCGTCCGGAGTGGAAGGAGAACGGGAGGTGGCCGGGAGGCGGCGTAGTTTGGAGGAACGGCCATGGCCATGGAGCTTGGGAGAAAATGGGGAAAACTCCGATTGCGGGCAGCTCGGTGGGAGAGAGAGGGTGGCGCTTGCGTCGGTGTGAAGAGGAGAGCGAGGCGCGTCCCTTTTCTAGGCGCGGAGCGACGGGGGAAGAACGAAAGCATCTCCGGGACAAGAGCTCGCCTCCAATGGTGCTCTGTTCGTGCGTTCGTCCGGGAGCGAGCCTTGGAGGGGGGTCCGGTACGGCGAGACTTGGGGGAGGTTGCTTGGCCCGGGAGGCACGCTTGTCCGGGAGCATCATGGGTTGAAGATTGAGTGGAGGAGGTGGGAGAAGCGTGGAACTTTTCTCGGCCGGAGGAGGAAGACGACATCTTCTCGTACGAGAGGAAGACAATGACCACCCGAGATGAGGCGGCGGCGTGCGCTCGGGCCGGCCGCGCTCGGGCTGGCCACGTGCCCGGGTGGGCTGCGCCCGGCCGGGCCGCGCGCCTGGCCGGGCCGTGGGGAGGAGGTGGCTGCGATGAGTCGAGAGAAAAAGAAAAAAAATGGCCGGGCCCGAGAAAGAAAGTAGGAGGGCTCGGCCCGGGAAGGAAAAATAGCCTTTCTTTTTCTAGGAATTTCGTATTTGGTTTTGGGATTGTCGTATACTTGCCTTATGGGTATACGAGATGTTAAAGGAATGGATAATTAGAGATATGGTGGCAAATCAATGAAGATAAGACCGGTTGAGAGGGCCCATAGAGTGGTTCCTGACCAGTATGGAATAACGGAAGATTCCATATACCAAGTATGGAAATAAGATGCGTGTGAAGACCGACGTACGATGACTTGATTAACAAGTAAAGGAGCAATTTGTAGTCTCGTTAGGACTCGAATCAATAAGGAAAGCTTAGAGATAGTGCTTCCGAATATGTAATCCATGTAATCGACTAGGACTCTGCATGTAACCCTAGCTCCCCTGGATATATAAGGCGGAGCAGGGACCCCCTAAAGCTCTCCGACAACTCGCAATTAGCAATCTGCTAAAGGCAATACATAACACATAGGACATAGGGTATTACTCTCCTTCGAGAGGCCTAAACCTGTCTAAAATCGCGTGTTCTTGTGTGTTTCGTGTGTTGCACCATCGAATTCCACGCTCGTGAGGGACGGGGTAGTTCTAGTGCCGAGTTTAAGACTCGACATTTGGTACGCCGAGAAGGGGTCCCGGCGAGTTTCCAGCGAGTTCCATGGCTTCTTCGTTCGACGTCGACTTCGCGCCGGCTTCACGATCCGCTTCAGGTCCCTCGACTTCGAAGCTGATTCCGCCGAAAGCTACGCTTGATGAATCCAAGTCGCGATCCGGCCGCAGCTTCGAAGCGCGATCAGCAGACACGATCGAAACTCTATGCATGGAACCCAGCCGGACTAACGCAGCTTTAGCGCGAATCATCGATCGCTTGCGCTTCGGACCGGTACCTGGTCTGCGGCAATAAGCAGCTCTCTCGAGCTTCATAATGACTTTGAGAAAGGGTCTCCAGCCTTCTTCCAAGTGTTTATGATCGGCCCGCTTCTTCAAGAACTCACCCTCGAGGAAGCTGCCGCCGAAAAGGCTAGGATGGCGAGAGACGACGTAGACCGCCGGCAGCGTGAAGCGGACGGGACGGATGGGAAAGATCCACCTCCACGAGCTTCAAATCCTCGCGCAAATATCGTTGGCCCCAACCAAGATGGAGAGGGTTTTCCTGCTACGGCTCCGCCTGCTACCGGACCTTTGCCGGAGCAACCCGGGGATGCGGTAGAAAATTCACCGAGGTTATAATAACCGACATGGATCTCGCGGTGGCAGAAATCATCGCTCTTCCATTACGGAGTTGGATATGGGCTCCATGGAAGTTGAATTAAACGGTGCTCGAGTCTTCACGTCGCCGGTCCATAACATCGTAGGGGAGAAACAGATTTTGGAGACTATCCCGGAGGAAGCGTTCAAGATAGAGCTGTGTAACACCCCGAAATCTCCAATTTTGGGTTGTGCATAAATTTCACTAAATTTTAAAACTTTTCAACCTATGTTTGAATATTTTTCTAAAACTAACTACAGTGTTATCATTTTTATGTAAGAAAAAGAGCTATTTTATAAATTAAATAAATTTCTATTTACGAAAATAGTTTATTTTAGAAAGGATGAATTTATTTATTGTATTTTAGTTTGTAACAAGGAGTTTAAGCCTAAAATATTTTTCACAAATAAAACCAGCTTTCTCTTGTTTTGATGAATTTTGTTTTATAACCAATTATATTGCTTCTCTCCTATTTTTATTAAAATAATTAGGGTTATAATAAATTCTTTGCTGCATTCATGATGGTACAGTACATTAAGTTTTTATTGTGTGGAAATATGTTTTAAAATTCGAGTAGAAAATCGATTTAGTTTAGCATGGTATATAGAAATAGCGAGTAGAGTAGGAAAAGGGAAAAAAAGAAAAAGAAAAACCTCCGGCCAATTTCCTTGCTCCGGCCCTTTTTCCTTTGTTTTTCTTTATCTCTTCTGGCCTTTTCTTTTTCTTTCTCTAGCGGAGCGCACCAGCAGCTACAGGCTCATGCACGCACGCTCAACACGCCGCATCACCTCACGCAGCGCTGCCCTGCCATCGCATAAAGCCGCATACGCTGCCGCCTCGAGTCTAACTCGAACCCGTTGCCCTTGACGTGCGTACCCAGCTAGGGCTCCGTGCATATAAAATCCAGCTGCACCTAACCAGAAGTCCGCCACGCAGCCGGCATCCCAACCTATCTCGCGCGTGGCCATATGGCCCAGCTCGTGCGCACCCGCATGCATGACGCAGCAGTTCAGCATGCCTGCCCCGAGCCGGTCGCACGCAATCACTCCACCGCTTGACATCGTGCTGCGCCTGGACTCCCAACTCCGAGCCGCCTGCGAGATCCTGCCCAGCCCCTATAAAACGATGCTGCGCCGCCCTCGTAGCCCTAATCCGAAGTCCATGCTAGCTAACCTTAAGCGCAGCCGCCGCCATTGGAGCTCTAACTTCGAGATCGTCAAGCTGTCACCAGGGAGCCGTCCTCTAAGTCGTCATGAAGCCTAGATTGAAGCTTGGAGCAGGCGTCGCCGATTCTCGAAGCCATCGTTGAGTTCTCGTCGCTGCAGCCGCTTCCTCGACCAAGCTGTTCAACCGTCGCTGCCGTTTGCCATCGCCAGCCTTCGTTGAGTCTCCTCGCATCCCAACAACGCTCTAGGTGAGTTCGTCGTTCTATTCTCTCGCTCCTAGATCAAACACAACCAGGAACGGAGTTCCCTAGCCCCTTGCAGTTAGGTCCTTCCCTTTAGCAATAGCTAAATCTAACTCATTCTGTACAAAAAAATAATTCTAGTCTCCTCCTCTTTTGTAAAATAAAATACATATATTGTTTCCAAGAAAAAAATTATTATTTCATGATTGTTTAAATTATTTGTTTCTGTTTTACGGAAGTGATTTAATTGAGTCAATTATTTTTCCGAAATCAGGTTATTTTACAAAAAGAACCTTAATCGTAAAAGTCTTGTATCTTTTTGCTCGTAGCTCCGACTAAGCCGATTCTTGCGCTCACTCGATCGTAGCGACGAGTACTATTTATTAGTACTGTTTTCATAGTCATTAGGTACTGTTTGGTGTACTGTTTCTTAGTTTGCTTGTATGCTTATTTCTTGCATGTGTTTGAATCGGTGTGACGTTAAATAGAAGAACGTACATTTCGAAAGAACTCAAGAGCAAGACTTGAAGACATGAGCAGCAGCAAAGGGAAACAGGCAAGTGTCCTTGATGCACATTGAGCCTACTTCTTTATTATCTGAATTTACTTTTTATGCATTGCATTTAATTTGAATCCTATTGTGTCATATCCGGTTCCATACTATTTCCTTGTCGCCTTGGTTTTGGGTGTAGTGTTGTAGTCTGGGTATGTCATTGCTTAGATTGCTATTAATGGGGTTCAACTTGAACTAAATGCTAATTTTGACTAATTGTCCACTTGAACATAATGATCAAGAACTGGTATTGCTTTTTAGCAACATGGAACTTAGATGATCCCGACAGGAGGATTGTCGATGATGGTGCCGGTGCACACTCGTTGGGTGTGGTGGTACCTGTTTGGGATCATAAGGACCGGTTCTTGGAGCGGCAACCCAGGACTTCCGCACAAAGCACAGGGCTGATAATGGGTAGGTCAGGTTTAGTACCAAGGTAACTTCCCGGCTTTGCGGGCGTCGAGGAAGGATGAAGGAAGAAGGTGTCTTTTGGATTCGGGCGAGGAAAGGCAGAGTACTTGAAGCCACGGTGCAAGAGGGGGCCTCCGGGTGATGCGTCACTTTTACGGCGGTGAAACCTTAGCATGGGCGTTTTGCAAACTGGGATGTCCTTTGAAAGATCTTGCGGTGATCTCTTGGCCTCACACCTAAGGAAGTGTGCTGGTATAATGGAGGTTTTAGTCACCGACGGGTGATGGAATCACCGACCTGTGGGTAAAGTTGTGCCACCTCTGCAGAGTGTAAAACTGTTATAACAGCCGTGTTCATGGTCACGAACGGCCCGGATCCTCACGAGAACTAGAGGGTATGGTTTGGGTGGAGTAACTCTTTGGGTAGCTACAAGTGGGGTAACTTGTAGTGAGGTTGGCTGCAGATGGGGTAATCTGTGGTGTGGTCTGCTACAGGCGGGGTAACCTGTAGTGTGGTTTGCTACAGGCGGGGTAACCTGTAGGTGTGGTTTGCTGCAAGTAGGGTAGCTTGCGGTGGTTGACAGTGGGGTAACCTCGTACGTGTGGTTTGCTGCAAGTAGAGTAGCTTGCAGTGGTTGACGAGTGGGGTAGCCTGTTGGATCATATTCTATTTAGTAAATAGGTTGCTTTAATTAACTTGACTAGTGTAGGTGCTTTCTATTGCAAACCATGTGTTAGCCTTCCTTTCATTCAGCTTACATGTCATGTATTCCCACACTTGCTGAGTACGACATGTACTCACTCTTGCTATTTCCTTTTTGCTACCAACTACTGCTGCTCGGAAGATGGAGAAGACCACCGATGATAAAGGTCTAGGCGTGCGAAACCCCGGTCGATTGCCTATGGTGTTATGGAGTCTTCCGCTAGCGTATATTGTATTTAGTCCTTTGAGACAATATCGATGTAAGTATTCGATTTATTAAAGGCATTTGTTCTTTTATCACATTATTTGTCCTGTGTGCGTGAAAACTTGTTCCCGGGCACGCATACGGATGCATTCGGTTTTGGTCGTTAAAACCGGGTGTGACAAGCTGAAACTTTCAGTCGTTCTTATTCGCATTCAGACCGGTACGCGAGGACCCGGTCCGAAGGACCTTCTTCCGGAGGGAGAATCGGACGTCGACACACCCCGATCGCGGATGAGCACGAGCGAGCTCCTGATCAGGATTTGCGCATACCGATCAATGGAAATCGTGACGCTCATAACGCGCTTATTGATCGTCATGGAGAAAGAGTGGAAGAACGGTGGAGACAAGAAGAAGATGAGCGACGGCAGACCAGTCATGTAGATGATCGTCCGGAGGATCCCGTTCGACCTCCCCGCCGCGAATTGGTTCGACTAGGCATAGGCCGGCTGCTTCGGCGCCGCTTCCGGCCGATAATCGTCGGCGCAATGATCATCGAGGGCGTAGCAATCGCTCCGCTCATCGTGATGATCGGCCTAGAAGAGATGATCATCGTGACCATAGAGTCCGACGGGGATGTGATAATAGGAACAGAGATGGGGAGCCTCGACAAGATAACAATAATCGTCAAGTGGCGCCTCCACCCCCTCCGCCTCCTCCTTCGCCTCCTCCGGAACAAGGCAACAATGATCGCCAAGACGGTTCCGGAGCTAGAAACCGGGATGATCGTTACTATGACTACTCTAGTTATGACATGGATCGTAATTACGGACACTACAGACGTCGTACGCCATCACCGGTGTGGACCGGTTTGGAAGATGGCGAGTATTCCGTAATCCCAGCGTTTACGCAGGATCTGCGCATTTGCAAGTACCCCAAGGGATTTAAGCCCGGGCTATAGACAAATATGATGGCAAAGCTCCCCCGTTGAATGGCTCCGAATGTACACAACCGCCATCCGGTCAACAGGAGGAGACACTTTTGTGCTCGGCAAACTATCTTCCCATGTGCATGGAGCAGAGCTGGACGCTTGTGGTTACAATCTCTACCCGAGATATCTATTTCCTCTTGGGGCAATCTTACTAAAAAGTTTGTTGAGAATTTTCGAGCGACTTGTGAAAAGCCAGGAAACTACTTCGATCTCAACAAAGCTAAAGCGAAGCCCGATGAGACGCTTACGGACTTCATCAAGCATTTTTGCAGCAAGAAGGCCTTAATCCCCAATGTTCCCGATCAGCAGATAATTGTAGCGTTCCAAGCCGACGTTCGAAGTGAAGCATTGGTGCACAAGATTGGTAGGCGTAACCGAAATGTTACCATGACTCGCGTCGTAGTGCTTCAAGATAGCGAGATGATTATGTCTGCTGGAGAATCGAACCCGGTCAATTTGCGCGGGAACAAAGGGAAGGAGCCGAAGCATGACCATGGCAACCGATCTGGATCCAAGAATAACAAGTGCAAGGTCAATAACCTCGTTGCAGCTATTGACCAGTCTCATGGAGGGGACCGGCCTGCACCACCTAGGAGAGGGCCAAGAGAACGAGTCTCGTTTGAAGCCCTACTAGAAGGGCCATGATTCACAATGGGAATCATAAGAATAAAGAATGTTTCTTGCTGAGACCGTTTGCTTCATTTGCATTGAAGGTAGCACCCCGATCTGGACAGCGCAATCAATGGGATGACAAGGGCAAAGTCAAGAAGCGCGACTATGATGAAGATGATAAAGGAGGCTTCGAGGAGCCATCTAGAGAGGTGAACTTCATTTACGAAGGACCTGATTCGTATGAGTCGAAGCGCAAGCAGAAATTGGCATTCGGGGAGGTAATGTCGTCGCTCCCGCAACCCTAGAGTATCTGCGATTGTCGGAGGTGCCGATCACGTTCGAGCAAAGCCGATCATCCGGAGGTCTTGCCTAAAGCTGGTCGATACCCACTCATCCCGACGCCTATTGTCCATAAGGTACGCCCGAAGAGAACTTTCTTTGATGGTGGGAGCTGTCCGGACATACTTTTTGCCAAAACTCGCGCGAGCTTGGCCTCTTTGTGGCAGACTTGGATCATAGCGTTTCACCGTTTCATGGTATAATACCCGATCGAAACGAGTTATCCTTTGGGGCAGATTACTCGCCGGTGACTTTTGGGATGAAAGAAAATTACATAAGGGAGAACACCATCTTCCAGGTGGCTGATATTGATTCAGCATATCATGCCATACTAGGAAGACCGGCCTTGGCTAAGTTTATGGCCATCCCCAATTACCGGTATCCGATGCTAAAGATGCCAGGAACCAACAGAGTCTTGTTGTTTTGGTCTGACATCAAGACTGCGTATGCTTGTGAAGTACATAGCACCGAGTTGGCAACTTGAGTCAATTCAGAAGAAGAACGCCGAGAGATCGAGAGGCGGTCGGCACCCTTGAGGCACAGTGCGCCGCTAGAAGAAGAAGTTCAATCCAAGAAGATTGCCAAAGAGAAAGTGAAGGCCGATGCGATCGCTTCCAAGACTATTTAGCTTGATGAGACAGACCCCTCTAAGGTCACCCACATTGGGTCCGACCTGGGGACAAATAGGAAAGCGCGCTCAATCTTTTCCTCCAGAAAAAAGGGATATCTTTGCATGGCAACCTTCCGACATGCCGGGTGTCCCTAGGGAGAAGATTGAGCACGCACCGTTGGTGCGTCCCGATGCGAAGCCGATCAAGCGAAGCTCCGGAGGTTTGCTCAAAACCGCAAGGAGGCGATCAAGAAAGAGATTATTGCATTATTAACAACTAAGTTCATTAGGGAGGTGTATCATCCAGATTGGCTTGCCAATCCGGTTCTTGTTCGAAGAAGAATACTAAAGAGTTAAGAATGTGCGTTGATTATACTCGATCTTAACAAGGCCTGCCCCAAAGACCCTTTCGCGCTGCCTCGGATCGACCAAGTTGTTGATTCGATCGCTGGCTGCGAGCGTCTTTGTTTCCTTGATGCTTATTCTGGATACCATCGGATTCCCTTGAAGGTCAAGGATCAGATTAAGACCGCATTCATCACCCCCTTTGGAGCGTATTACTACACAACAATGCTGTTCGGTTTGAAGAATGCTGGTGCTACTTATCAGCATGGTATGCAACCACCGCTCGAGCAATCAAGTTTTTAAAGAATATCTTTGTCCGTTTTAGCGTTCCGCATTGTATAATCACCGATAATGGGCCTCAGTTCACCTCGAGTTCGTCGGGGATTATGCTAATGGTTTGGGAGTCAAGATACATTATGCTTCAGTCTCACATCCGCGAGTAATGGACAAGTCGAACGTGCCAATGGTATGATTTTAACCGGTCTTCAGCCAAGAATTTTTTATCGCTTAAAACCATATGCTGGAAAGTGGGTTAAGGAATTGCCCTGGGTGTTATGGGGATTGCGCACGAATGTTTGTCGAGCTACGGGACAATCTCCTTTTCTCTCGGTCTATGGATCCGAAGCAATGTTGCCCACGAAGTGAATATGGTGTCGACCAGGGTGCGGTATTATGATTAAGAGAAATATGATGAATAGCGTCAAATTGAGTTGATTGCTGCAGAAGAGTTAAGAGATCAAGCTTTGATTCAAGCGGCTAAGTATCATTAGGGGTTGCGTTGGTATCATGATCGCAATGTGCGCACGCGGGAATTTCAAGTGGGAGATTTGGTGCTCCGGAAGATCCAGATCTAATAAGAATAGGCATAAGTTGTCACCGGTCCGGGAAGGACCTTTCGTGGTCAAATCGGTTTCCAGACCGGGGGCTTATAGGCTTATGACCGGAGGAGGAGGAAATTCCAAGTTCTTGGAATGTTGATCAACTTCGTCGTTTCTATACTTAAAGATTTTCTTGTAAGTTTCCTAGTGATATAATATAAAGCATTTTTGATTTCTGGCCTCGAGTATATTTGTGTTTTTGTGCCTCGATATCTTAATTTTGAATTAACTTATCGAGTCGGGGACTGCTTGTGTTAAAGGCGGTATGTGAAATTATGAAACTCCTAAATATTAATACTAGTCATTTATTCTATACGATATGGATAAAGACCGCTTCCATCAATTATATCTTGCGCTGATTAGAGCCAATGATTATATGGAAAACGTTAGTTACTTTCGTTTCAGCCTCGATTGGTATATTTAGGAAGGGAAATTTTAAACATCTATTGTGAAATACTGGTCGGTTGGCCGCTATTTTAAAGAGTGGTTTGTGACACTATGTAATCTTAAAACCTTAAAGACTGGTTGTTTTTTCTATATAGCATGATTTTGTTAAAGTAAGCTATTACTATGAGTTATGATCTCGTGCTTGATTAGAGCCAGTATTCAATCATAGTTGGTTTAAGCTGAAATAATCATCATTGCTTAGGTATAGAATTTGACTAGTAGGTTTAAGATGGTAAATTTTGATCGACCAAGTATGAAAAGGAAAGGAAACTGAAGATTCGTCATAATTAAAAAGATAACAAATATATTACAAAGTACTATGATAAAAACATCTGTTTAGCATACAAAAGACTGGTCCTATGATCTATCGGACAGGGTCAGCTGGAATCGCCGGTATCATCGGTCTTGGGATCTTCGATCAGCCTATCATCGACAGTTCCTTCGAGTCGGATGGAGAAGGCAAAAGATCGGTGTCTAGATCCTCGTATTCATGCTCTACGATCCGTCCGAAGGCTGCGACGGCATCTCGAGCAGCTTGATCCAAGGCGGGAAGTGTCGCGGCTTCGTTTAGTGGGACGCCGATCGGGTCTAGAAACATCTTCAACTAGTTCGGTGACGGTGCCAATGAGTGAATTCCTTAACTCATTGAACCGGTCTTCGCTTGTCTCTAGATGGGCACCCGCTCCGATAAAGTTGCAATCACAGTCTTCGACCGGAGTCCAAGATTGGATTATAGCGGCGATATGCCCTCCTCCCGCACGCGATCATCCGGGAGTGCTCCTTGATTCTTCGGGGAACGTCCCCGATTGCACTTTCTAGGTCCATATCCTCTTGATTGATGGGCTGACCCCCCATTTAGATACTCCAATGTCCTCATACTGCCTCGCTGCATGCTCGAAGAAGAAGAAGTAGAAGATAAATCAGAAATGTAGACCGGTATTAAAGAATGTTTTCTAGATAAACCGGGAAGAACAGACTCATGCTTATGCCCGATGTCCGATGCTCGAATCTGCCTTTGATGTTAACATTAGAAGCTTTCAGCTTGGCTTCGCTCTTCCGTAGGCGTTGGATTTCGCTTTCTTTCGCCTTGAGCGTAAGTTGGGCGGACTCGTGCGCAGATCCTCGGAGCATTTTCCTTTTCCATCTACACGGACTTGGCGGCTTCCGGAGCTTCGCTAGCTCGGTCTTCAGAGCGAGCATTGTCATTTTCAAGCATCTTATTAGACCGGAGGGTCTGCGCTAGAATATTATCTTTGGCGATAAGCTCGCCCTCCAATTCTCCGATACGAGCAGCTTGCTTCTCTTCAATCTGGGAGCCCTCTTGAAGAGCTATCTCTTGAGCAGCCGCGTTTTTGGCAAGAACTTCTTCAGCTTTTTTATTGGCGTCGACAAAATCATCAAGAGCCGAGATACGGATCGGTTAGAAGGATCACGAGACAAGCAAGGAAATTAAAGTTAAAGTCTAGGCTTACTCTGAATTTCCTTTCGGAGTTTGATGATCTCCTGTCGGCGGTCTTCCATCATGCGATGGGTGTTCATGAGATTTGCCTTCCTCCGCCGCAAATCCTCTTCCTTTGATTTCGGACTAGCGGTCCGGGATCCATGCTCAATCAGTTGCTCTTGCGTCCGGTGCAGTTCTTCTTCAAGTCGAGCAATAATGGTGCTCTTAGCTTCAGAATTCTTCGAGAGAACCCGGAGAGAAGATGAATTTATGGGAACATCGAAATATGATAAACAAAAAGCAAGAAAAAGATTGGGAAAGGAGTAAAAATATACTCGGCCGGATTCGGAAAAGTTCTTCAAGGCTTCTTCTTCTTGAAGGGAGTTCCACTGGGCGGTTGGCGTGAACTTCTCGGCTCCGCTCGAGCTATCAATCTCCACGTCACCAACCACCATTTTGGCGAGCCTTGGTCCATCCGGAGCCTTGAGAGTAGTTCTTGCTCGGCGGGGTATTTCTTCGATCCGCACCGGCCCCAGTGGGAGCTCCGGAGCGATCCGGAATAAGGTAGCCCGAGGCGGGAAGTCACTTGTGACTCGTGTCACTAATATTAGCTTCGGTGGCAACCCGCTCTTCGACAACCTTGGCGGTTTGTTCTTCAGCTGAGGTAGCAGGGGGTTCCTTTGTGATTGCTGCACTCTTGGCTTCGGAGATATATGCGGTTGAAGTCGGGGTTGTTATTGTGCTGCTAACCGTTGCGGGGTTAGCGGAGGGAGTAGTGGGCTTATTTCTCAATAAGCTTCCAATACCGGCTTGAAGATTAGAAGGGATCCTGCAGGAAAAGAAAGGGATTGGCAAACAGAAATAACGCAGTAAGGATTTTAAAATCATGTGAACATCAAAGCGGACTAGGTCGGGGAAACTTACGAGGTCGCTTTCTTGAAGCCGAAGGAGGTTTTGCTTTTCTTTGCAGGGGGCCCCGAACATCCCCGCTTGAACCCTCCACGCTCCTTTTTTGTTGATGGCGGGAATTGAGGGACGGAGATGGCCCCTCCTGCAGCGTCACTTGAAGTACCGGTCCGGACGAGCATACCGAGACCTTTTGGGAACATTGGCAAGAGAATCGTTAATTGAGGGACTCCTTGAGATCCCCTAGTGGCAGCTGCCTCAAACGCGGCCGCAGCAGCTTGGCGGTCTCTTTCGACGGCTTCTTGCTCCTTGTGCCGATCTTCAAGCTTCTCGCACTTTCGTACGGTATCTCCCGACGCGGAAGGAGGGATTGCCGCAGACTTGCCAATGCTTAGTGTCGATGTGCGTCTTCTTGTACTAGGGGCTTGGACAGCCTTCCCAGCACCTTGAGATCTTTGGAGCTGGCCCGGTGTGAGGAAGAATAGACCGGTCCGAAGTCCCTTGAATAAGAGTGGGGGTGGCAGATCGATCCGAGCAGGAATGGGAGCGGCGTTTGCTTCATAGTCTTCTCCCCGGGGATCATTTGCAGGAAGAGGGGGATGACTTCTATAGTTATCCATCTTCCGCATTCAGCAAAAACACATGAGTAATGAAATGGTGATGTTGAAATACCAGTATTTAGGGAGAAAAGGAATGCTTACGGAATCACGAGGATTTGATGTGCTGAACGCCAAACCTACCCTTTTGCACCCTACCTCATCAAACCCGGTCCGGAGCATTTCCTTTAGTCGTTTGTTCAAGCGCTCCAGATTAGGAAGGGATGTTCCGTCGGTTGGATTGGCGATGTTTTCATTGAAGGACCATCCCGGGGAGGCTTGCCTCTTGAGTGGTTGAACCCCTAGATAATGAAACTCCAAAGAACGAGTCTCGGCTGTGACGCCCTTGACTTCGTTCGGATATTTTATGTCTGGCTAGCAAGGCAATCACTTCTTCATCTTGTTTGAGGTCTTCCCTGATGTCTTTTGAGTTCTAGGAGGGGAGTTCTTTAGCTACCTTGGCTCCATAAGGGGAAGAGCGGGTTGGGGATTATCACGGATAAACCACTCATTTTTCCAATTGGCTAAGCTCTTGTTCAGGGACAGGGAAAAATACTCTTCGACACTCCAAGCATTGTATCCCCACTCCCCCTACCGTAGAACGGTTGGTTGAGGAGGGAAGCGGGCAGATTTGGAATAGATACCGAAAGAGTTTGAAGTGAGGGCGGATTCCTAGGAAAGCCACACAAAGGTGGATAAAGAAGGCTATTTGGAGGATGGAATTAGGGTTCAAGTTCACTAATTCCCATCCGTAAAAAAAAGAGCAAGCCTCCGAAGAAAGAACAGACAAGGGAGATCGAGACCACGAAGGAAAAAAGATTTTAGTACCAGTTGCTATGAGTCATCTAATCCCCATGGAACTTGACCGAGAGTGGGGGCGATCCAGTTGAGGATGGGTTGAGGTGGAAGAATCCGATCCAGAACCATCTCATTGAGAGTTGATTCGGTGATTGTTGACGTCAAAAGTCGCCAATACACCGTTGTCCGGAGAGTCCACCGAAACTCCGGCTGACGCAGAGTCCCGTGCTCCCAACGGACCGGCTCGGCTCGCCGATGTTCGTATGCGTCGGTGCGTGCGGATGGTTTTCCCGCAAACCAACAAAGACAATAAAAAGTGTAAAATTCTAGGTCATCGGCCCGGATAGACCGATGTGCAGCCGTGACCGATTATGACGTAAGATAGACAAAATCGGCCATATACAGGGAACAGCACGGCCCATCCATTTATGTATTAAATGCCAGGCGAACGAACCGTGATACGAATGATACGGAATCGGCCGACGCTATAACATGCAATCGGTGGCTAGCAGCCGATTTCGTCGATAAGCGATCAAATCATTAAGACTTTGCAGGGATATATTATCGAATAAAACGTAAACAAGGCAATTGTCAATGGGATGTAACTAATTTGATAACAAGAAGATGTTTTAAACATCAATCGGATCCGTGAATCGGCCGATCGGGTATTCGGCCGATTCTCGCCATTGATTATAGCAGTGAATTATTTAGATCTATCTAAATGTATAATGACGATCAATAAAATTATACTAATAACTCCGATTCAAAAGCAGCTTTAACAGATTTGGCACTAATTAAACATAAAACAGCTAATGAATGTGATAAGCAATCGGCTAAACACTCCGAAAGAACAAGAAGACAAATACAACCACGCAGATCCCAAATCGACTCAGTCGCTCCAACAGGACAAGTCAACCGATGGCACGCGATCGGACCAGGTCTAACGGCCGCGCACGCTCGGCCGATTCAGGACAAGCACAATCATAAACGCCTTAACTATGAAAGTAAATCTACACCCTAGCC
>JAUNZO010001104.1:0-25569 GCA_031894775.1 Chloris gayana | reverse complement strand
CTTCCTCGGTGGTTGGGTCGACGTCGATGTTCACGTCTCCTGCTCCTGTCTCGGACGGAACGTCGATCACGTCGGGACCTAGGTCGATCATCAATACGTCGTGAATCGGCAATATGCGTGCATGAATGCGTATGATATAACATGTAATGCTTTCATCGACATGGTCGATAACCGACGATTAATAGTTATAATATCGATATGCAACGACACATGAAATGATAAACTATGATCACATGAAATGACCATGTTTATGCATAATTTTGGGAAATGACTTCAACAAAAACTTTCGTCTACGAGTATCTCCTTCTTTTAAAAAAATTCTTTTCTTAAAAATAAACACTAATTAGGATATAATAATAGATTATCTTAATTAAAGGAAGATAAATAATTAAACCATGAAATTATAGTTTCTCAAAATAGAAATTTGAATACATAATCATTTAGGAATAATTTTATGAATCTAATGAACTTTATTTGGTTTTTTTCTGATTTTTCTAGAACTTTCTACGAATTTTTTAAAATTGCAAAAGCTTTTGTGCCACACACAAGGCTACACGAGGGGCCGCACGAGATCCGAGCGTGGCCACACGGAATCCAGGCCGTGTGGCCCGCGGTGTGGCGCCGCCGTGGCGGCCAGGAACGGCGGCGCGGTCACCGGAGTTGGGCGGCGGTGGGGAAACTTGCAACCAAACCGCCTCCCGTGCTCTACCCGATGCGGCGAATACATTGGTGTAATAATCTAGGCCAAAAGGCGGCCGGAAGTGGACCGGCGGCGAGGGCGGCCATGGCGCGGCTCCGGTGAGGTGCGGAGCTCGCCGTGGGGCATAACTTTTGGGGAAAAGAGCACCGCAAGTATCCACGAAGCATTGGGAACGACGGCAAGTGGTTGCCCATCCTTGCGGATGGCCGGAAGTGGACGCGCGCCGGCGAGGTGCTAGGCGGCGGGGGTTGGGGCTCCGAAAGGACTCGTAAAGTCCGCAGCAACCTATGAAGGAAGTTAGATAATGAGTTGATAGGAGATAGAGGGGAAGGTTTGCGCAGCCGTAGGATCAAGAATCGCACGAAACGGCTCACCAGGGAGGACGAATTTGGAGAAGTAGAAGTGGCCGGCGGTGAGAGATGTCCAGGGGGAAGGTCGCATCGATCTCGAAGCTCGGGCGTCTCAACGTGATTGGATGGCATAGCGACCTCTAGAGGGAAGTTGCGGAGCCAAGCTGCCGGCGTTGAACGAGAGAGGCGGATGGTGGTGGTGGTGTTTCCGTGCTTCCGGGAGGTGAGTGAGAGGGAGGGAAATGGATGAGCACCGGTTGAAGCTTTATCTAGAGGACGAGGGGGTGAATTAGGCGGCCAAGCTGCTGCGTGGCGCACGCGGCACGGGACGCGCGGTCGGGAGACGCTCCCGAGCGACGGTGACGGGCGGCGCCGAGAGAGGGAAGAGAGAGAGACCGGTAGTGGCCCTGGTTTGGCATTTTTGCAAATAAGCCCTTTAGCATTTGATTAATTGAAAAACCTATTTCCATAGCTCAGAAAAATTCGACAAAAATCTTGGGTGTCCAGAAAACTATTCCGAACATTTTTCCTTTTGGGTCAAAGTTCCAATTCGAAATTGTTTTGGTGATAAAAATTCAAAGTTTAAAAAATTAAAACTAGAACTTAAATTCTAACTTGCAAGGGCTTCAATAAATAAAACTATTTTGGGCAAAAACTCCCTAAATCTTTTTATTTTATGTTTGACCAAAGAAAATGTCAAACACAACAATTTATTTTATCTACACTCTTTTTTTTAAAGAAAGTAAATCGACTTATGTTAAAACGACATTTCATGTGCATTTTTGACATAAAATCAAACGGTTTCAAAAATGCAGCGTGATGCCATGATGCTCAATGACATGAAATGCACTTTTATTTAGTGGAGTTGTTACAGATGTACTCGGGCTGGGTAGTATTGTTGGGGTGGGTAATAATGGTTTTGGACGCTTGGCTCGCTGGGGTGGTTGCTTGATGCCAATGACTTGTTGTAGTGTGGTTTATTTGTGCTGGTTGCTAAGACTCGCTTCTTTTCAAAGTCAAGCCTTGTCATGATTTCCTTCGTTCTTGGGCAATCTAATGTTTTGTGCCCAGCGTGGCCTTCGCAGATATATGCAAGACGGCTTCTTGCGCTGGCGCTGGTTGTTGCGCTTTCCATTCTTGCTGTTGCTTGGCTGCTTTTCTTTTTGCGCAGCGTTCTTATCTTGCTCGTCGGGGTTGTTTTGTGCTTCGCGCGCTTGCTTTTGGGTTGCTGTGCACCTTTTGTAATCTGTTTCTGATCGGCAATATTCCTCGAACTTGTTGCACATATCATGCACTCGTGCAAGGCCACTTCTTTGCGAATTTTGAGCTTACGGGACTAGCGCAAAGCCCTTTAATTGCGACATCACTCACCATCTCTTCTGCTGCCTTTGGGCACCGAGCTTTCAGTGTGAGAAATCTTCCGTAGTAATTTGCCAACAGTTTGCTTGGGTGCTGTGCTATGTTTCTTAGGTTCTCTAATGCTTCGGATGGTCCCTTGAAACCTCCGTAGTTTTCTATCACTTTGTCCCTCGATTCTCCCAGCTGTAAATGGATCCCGGTTGTAGGTCGAAGCACCATGTTGATGCCGGGCCTTTGAGTACGCAAGGGAAAATCTTTGCGAGGGTTACTTCGTCTCCTGCTACCGATGTGACTCGCTTCTTCGTAGTTGATAAGGAATTGTTTTGGGTCCGTTTCTCCCCTGTATCTCAGGATGGTTCCTATGTGAAAATTTTCTCGGGTAACTCGCACTTTGCAACCCTTCCGAGAGTGGTGTGTCTTTGTCTATGATTACGAGGCTTGACTTCCCGGAGGGCATTGCTTCGCACCTTGTGCTCTTGTCTCTATTATTGCTCGCTGTTGGCTCTTCTTCCGTGTCGCTTTGTATGGTGGCTGTTGATGGCTTCGCTCGGCTGTTTTTCTTTGCCTTTTCCCTTAGCTTTTTTATTTCCCTTGCGAGCTTCTCATGCTTGCGTTTCTCTTTCAGGAGGGCTTCTTTTTCCTGCAGCAGTTTGTCCCTTTGCTCCGCTTCTTGGAGGAGTTTGCTTTTGACTTCTTCCAAGCACTCGAATTGTGTCTTCGCAACTCTTCTACTTCGCTCGGTGGTGTCTCGCTGTCCCCCGAGGTGTATGTGTCTTCGGGTTTGTCTTCTTGTATTGCATGCAACTTGCTCGTGTTGTCGTCACTTCGCCGCTCGGATGTGCCTTCGCCACTAGCCGGGGCAGGTGCTTGTTCGAGTTGAAGTGTCCGGGGCCTTTCGGCTTGCGGTGCTGGTCTCTCGGTTTAGCTCCGAGGGCGTCGAGGCTGCTGCTGATGATCTTGCATGTAACTCTTGCAGGGGCAGAGCCGCTGTGGATGTTCTTATATTTCTTTTCATCGTGAGCTTGGTTTTTGAGCTCACGCACGGTGGCGCCAATTTTGGTGTGCTAAGCAGCGAGGGTACTGCTCACTTAACACACCGAACACAAGAAATGGAAATGCAAAGTATAAAAGAACAGAACGACAAGACAACAACTCGTAGTATAAGCGGAGTTAACTTGCTGATTACATGTGTGTTTACAGGTGACCCTTGGTCTCCCTTTATAGTCCAGGTGATCCTTGCTGATTACATGTGTGTTTACAGGTGACCCTTGGTCCTACCCCTAGCCAACCGCCTTATCTCAACTATGAGGCGGTAACTCTTGGGGCACTCCGGGAGAGCCGGCCGAAACTGCGTTACTCGCGGCTTAGCTAGGTGCTTAGCCGGGACGCACTCCCGCCCTTTGCTTCGCCTCGCGCCGGTGCTCCGCTCCAGCCGCTGCTTCGCCTCGCCGGATGATAGCTTCGTGGGTCACGGGACTTCGAGCCTAGGGCCCGGCCTCGTCCTCGGGCTCCCCCGTCTTTACCCCGAGGTGCCTCGTTCGCTTCGGAGCCTCGCGTCATTCGGCGACCTGTGACCACCCTTTTGAAGCTTGTGAAGATTCATCATCCCAACATGGGCTAGTCGGCGCTGCCATAGCCAACCCAATGTCGTTTTTGCTATCAAACAAGCACTTAGATTTGGACCCTCTCTCGTTGGTAAAATCAATAAGATAGATCCTATCTTCCAAGTACCCTTTGAATGCAATTGAGGAATCCCCATTTCTAAAGACGGTCACGCCCTCATCGGTAAAGAGCCAACTAAAGCCCATTCCACAAAGGTGTGATACGGACATTAGGTTGTACCCTAAACCTTTTACATGAAACACATTACTAATTGAAAGGTCATGGGTGATTTGAATCCGACCACAACCCATTACCTTTTCTTGTCCATCATTTCCAAAAGATATGCTCCCACTTGGTAGATTGTCTTTGTCAAGTGTGGAGAACATCTTCTTCTCCCTAGTCATATGATTTGAGCACCCGCTATCAAGCACCCATGTTGAACCACCCGAGGAGTATTCCTACAAACAATTAAGCACAAGATTTAGGCACCCAAACTTGCTTGGGTCCCTTAACTTTAGAAACAACACTCTTGGGCACCCACTCACAAGGGTTCCACCTTGCATAGTGTGGCCCAACAAATCTTGCAACTACTCTCCCATGAGCACCATCGGTTAGCTCATATGTTGCATGATCATACACATAGAAGGATACGGATGAGCTCTTCTTGTTGAGCTCTTGTGTTGTCTTTGTCTTCTTGTCTGTGCTTGACTTGAGCAACTTGTTTTTGCTTGGTCATGTTGTTGCTCTTGTTATTGTACGTCTTCTTGGGCTACTCCTTGAACCCAATGCCTTTATTGCCATTGAATTTTCTTTCCTCACTAACAATTTTCTTGGCTAGCTCAATTTGAGCCACTCTCTCAAGATCCTTAATCTTGTTAGTGAGTTCCTTGATCACCACCTTGCCGGTAGCAATGTTGTCAAAGTCAACATCTCCACACCTTGCACATCCTTTGTTTCATGAGGCTTGTGTTGACTCGACCTTATTTTTATAAGTCAATGTGCTAACCTTGAGAGCTTCAATCTCTCCTTCCAACAACTTGTGATTCTCTTCAAGAGAGTCACACTTTGTTTGGAGTGAGAGGTTGACGTCCTCAAGTTTAGCATTTGACTTGTTTACCTTTGTAAGGCATAGAGTCAACTCCTCATTCTTCTCTCTTTCTTGTTCAAGGAGAGCTTTTAACTCCTTGATCTCGTCAAGCTTCTTGATAAGCATGCTTTCTTGCTTATCCACCATCTCTTCACTCTCTTCAACCTTTTCTTGCATCATCCCTAACACTTTCACCATATCTTGCAAGGAGGGGACTAGCTCTCTTTGGCCATGAAGCACTTGGGGGCGTTATCCTCATCATCGGTGAGGTTGTTGAAGAGTGATGACTTGGCCGTTGTAAGGCCATATGCAGGATTGGCAATGCCTCCTTCTTCATCTTCATCTTCTTCATCATAATCGGAGACATTTTGTTGACCAATATGTGATTGTCCCTTGTATGCCTTCTTGAAGTTCTTCTTCTTGATGGGCTTCTCCTCGCTTTTCTTCTTTTCCATTGAGTTGAGGACACTCTGCATGGAGGTGCCCTGGATCATGGCAATGGTAGCACTTCCTTGATGACCATCTCGCTTTTGTCTTGTCGAAGCTCTTCTTGGTAAAGCCATTGTTGATCATGAACTTGCCAAACTTCTTCACAAATAGAGCAAGCTCTTCATTGGCTTCCTCAATCTCAATTTGGTCAACTTCCACAACCTCTTTCTTTTTGACCTTGAGTGCCACATCTTGCTTGCTTGTGCTCTCATCTCCTATGAGCACACTCACTCTCTTCCCTTCATCAACACGACTCTTGTCGAGCAAGAATTCTTCCAATCACTTCATCCTTAGAGAATCTCTCAAATCCTTCCTTTTCTTCGATGATGGTGCAAAGAGTGGAGTTCCACACTCTTAGTGACATTAGAAGCTTGAGATTCACCTCTTCATCGGTCACATCATCTCCAAGTGACCTCCGCTCATTCACAATATCCAAGAGCCTATCATGTGTTTGTTGAGGCTCTTCACCTTTCTTTATGACAAAGAAGTTGAATTGATTCTTCCTTACTTGCATCCTTGACTTCTTCACCACATCAACTCTCTTGTGGACCACAATTAGCTTGTCCCAAATAGCCTTGGCATTCTTGAGTTGACACACTCTAGAGTATTCCTTAGGATCAAGGATGAGAGCATGGCCGACACGGCTTGTGCATTGCGGTGTATAAGGATATTATCCTTGACGGTGTGATTCTCTTTGTCCTCGATCACAAATCCTTTCTCCACAACTTCCCACACGGGTGGACCAATTGATAGAAAGTACATCTTCATCATATGCTTGTACCAATTAAAGTCTTTTTCATCGGACCAAGGTAGCCTTCCACTACCACCACCATTCATATTGGCCATATCATTATAGTTGAAGTTGCACCTCGTGTCCAATTTTGGTCCACTTGTGTCATCCTTGGCAAATGGGTTTAAATCCGGAATGTTTGTGATGGTGTCTCCTTTCTTGCTTGGATCATCTCCCAATTCGCCGTGTTCCCCGACATCTTTTCTTCTCAAGCGGTTAAGCTCTTAACGAGAAGACCTGCTCCGATACCAATTAAAAGTTGCGTAGAGGGGGTGGGGGCGGGGAGGGGTGAATAGGCAATGTAGATAAAACCAGAAAATCACAACACTAAAAACAAAAGATCAAATTCGCCCTCGACGGAACTTCCGTCGGGGTGATGGGGAAAACCTAGGAATTGACAAATAGAGAAGAATCTTACGATTCCACTTGAATGGAAACCTTCCTTGACCTCTTGAGAATGTTGTACCTGCAAGAATTCAATAGACACACAACACACAAGTAGATTGGGTGATAAACACCCAAAATGGAAACAAACAAGCACACCACAAAACGAGCAAGAGAGACACGAAGATTTTTCACCGAAGTTCCGACCCCTCACAAGGAAGTTCCTACGTTTCGTTGAGGAGATCACAAAGAGCCGGGTCTCTCTTAACCCTCATCCTCCCCAAGTGGCCACAAAGGTCAAACTTGATTTTCTTCTTCTTCTTTTGATTCTTTTCCTTGCGGATTCGAATCACAACCTTCACAGACTTCCCAAGGCTTACCACAAGCTTGGGACCTCTAGGTTAACACCTAGCCAATCTAGGAGAACGAATCTCCAAGAGTAACAAGTGAAAACGAGATTAGTTGCTAAGAGAAGTTGTGCTCTAGGTTGGGATGAGGCTACCAAGCTTGGAATCAAGATGGGGACTCTCTCAAATGGCCTTGGATCTTAAGGGGAATGGAGAGAAGTGGGAGAGAGCTTGAGCAAGATTTTGGAGTTCAAAAAGCACCAGACACTTTTGCTCACGGGGTGGAGAAAGCTTTATATAGTGGAGGCTCAAAAAGAGCTGTTGCTAGGTCAACTCGAGCTCGACGAAACATCCGTCACCCCTATGAGACAAAGGCGGAAAACGCCAGACACGGAACTTCCGACGAGTCGGGACTTCCGTACCAACCTCTCCGGAATTGACGGAACTTCGTCAAACATGACGGAACTTCCATCGGTGGAGATTTGATCGAGCTGGAGTCCCGGGACGGAACTTCCGTCCGGTTTGCGACTTTCGTCCCAAACTCTCTCGGAATAGACAGAACTTTCGTCCCGGGACGGAACTATCGTCGTGGTTATTGCAAATTGAGTTTGGTTGGCTTTTTGGACTTGGATTTTTGGTACTTTGGTTTCCAAGTTGATTTAGGGTAGCTAGAGCACATTCTTCTTTGCACGTAATATCGTTTCACCCCTATTGATAGTTTGGCACACCTATACTCAAAAAGCTACAAATCTAAACTTGTGGCTCTTGCTTTTCGATAGTTGATCAACTTTTGAATGAGGGGTATACTTTGTCACATTGTGGGTATGGTTCTTTTGATGTCCTACACATATACTCAAGAACACATTAGAGTTTTTTAACTCTTTGACATTTATCACCAAAACCCACCAGGGGGCCGTCGAGTCTTAAACTCGGCACTAGTACTATCCGGTCCCTCATGAGTGTGGAATTCGATGGTGCAACACACAAAACACACAAGAACACGCGATTTTAGACAGGTTTAGGCCTCTCGATTGAGAGTAATACCCTATGTCCTGCATGCTATGTATTGCCTTTAGTAGATTGCTAATTGCGAGATGTCGGAGAGCTTTTGGGGGTCCCTACTCCGCCTTATATATCCGGGGGAGCTAGGGTTACATGCGAAGTCCTAATCGACTACATGGATTACATATTTGGAAGTTCTATCTCTAAGCTTTCCTTGTTACTGCAGAGTCGTAACAGACTATGAACTGCTCTTTTACTTATTGCTCAAGTCATCATACGTCGGTCTTGACGACCGCTTTATTTCCATACCAGTATATGGAATCTTCTGTTATTCCATACCGGTCGAAACCACTCTGTAGGCCCTCTCCGCCGATCCAATCTTCATTAATTTGCCATCGTATCTCTAATTATCCATTCCTTTATCATCTCGTATACCCGTAAGGTAAGTATACGACAACGGTCCCCGAGTAATTTTTTATTTGACCTTGAATAATGATGAGGACATCACACCCTCGGATATAACAAACACTCCTCCAATACACATACATAATTCAAGGACAAAAACTAGAGCACGACAATTTAATTTACGGGTGAGCATGTTCCTAATGATCTCTTTATTTATATTTGAGAATATATTACTACCTAATGAGTTAATTATTGTTAGGAACCTTGGAGATGATGATAATATGGTTAAGGAGGAGGTTAGAGGCGTCGAGGGCCAGCAAGGACGTCCATGTCAAGTTGGAGGCCCAAACAAAGTCGACTTCGATTCTGTTTCGGAGTCCAGAAACAGCCTGCACCAAAACGGATGCCCTGGTCGCATACTAAGTCCGTTTGGGACGTTCTTTATAGGGATGGAAAGATAATTTGATAACCGTTCTACTGGCCCTGGTCTCATATCTAAATTCTTCCCGAGTCGTCGGGAATTGCCGAAATACTAAGACGTCCAGAAACTGTCCCGGTGTTGCACCACCGTCTTTTGGCATTTGGGCCGTGTATTTTGTTGAGCCCACTTAGGGCTGCGTCCAGGAGGAGATGGACGACCCTAGGGACCTCATAAGCAGCCGCCGTCCCTTCCTTAGGGTTTTGTGACATCCCATGTCACGATTAAGGCTAATCCCGTAGTTAGTACCCTAATCACTTCACTAATGAAGTACTAATACTAATTACCCAAAGGAAAAGAAGAAAAGGTAAAAAGGAAAAAGGAAAAACCTACTCCTAAACCCTAGCCTAACCAAAGATGCAAAAATTATAAAAACACTACCCACATATTTTTGCACCACTGGATTGCTCATGTAAAAAGATGAATTTACAGTATTTTTACAAAATTTTTGAACAAAGTTTTGAAAGCCCAAAAATTCAAATTCAAATCTGAAACACTGCTACTTGTGAATTTTGTACGAATTTTTGGAAGCATTTTTGGAACTTCAAACTTTAAGATGAAAATTAAAGGGAATCATCCTGAACCTTCCCATATTTTTAGTTTTATTTTTGGAGCACCAGAAGTATGAAATTTTGTCAAATTACCGAACCGCAGTTTTGAAATTCGAATTTGGACCTCGAGCTACGGTTGCCCCTCGGGCAATGGCGGCCGGACCGGCGGTCCGGCCAGCCTGGCCGCCGCCCGGGCACGCGCCTGACCCGTCCCATCCGCAGCACCTCCCAGAGCATCTCCCCAACCGTTTCGGTACCCGCCGGCCAACAGTAGAACGCCGGAGTAAATTCTCCCCGCTACGGCCGCCGCTCACCGTCCGGCCGCGCTCCCCCTCAAATGCGCCGCAGAGGCCCAGCCCCCTCCTCCCATCACCTCAAATCATTGCACCCACTCCCTCTGCTCCTCACCACACCACCAGCTCGCCCTCCCTTCGCCCGTAGCTCGCGCACGGCCGGAAATCGCCGCCGCCGTCCGTCCCGAGCGCCATGGCCGTCTCCGCGTCGCGCGCCGCCTAGGTGAGCTGCGCTCCCCGTTCTTCTTCGCCAAAACGCGCGCAAGAGCCTCACCTTCCTCCCTCCTGACCAGCTCCCCTCCCCTCTGCAGGACAATCGCCGGCATTTCGGAAAAAAACCGACCGCCACCGCCGCCGGCCTCGGCACTTCCCAGACGAGCTCGCATCTCCGGCCGCCCCTGCTCCAGCCGACCCCACGCCGCCCTCCTCCGTGAGCAGGTGAAGCTTCCCGGCCAACCATCTCCCTCTCCCTCCGCCCTGAGCTGGACGCGCGCCGTCGCCGCACCTCCGCGAGCGCCGCCGCCGTCGCCGGCCGCCTCCGGCCACCGCGGCCCTCGCCAACCCCATCGGCGTGCTCCCCATGCCGCGCGCAGCATTCCCACCAAAGCGCGGAGCATGAGCTGCCCCGTAGCGCCACCGCGGCGAAGCTCGCCGGCGCCGGCCGCCGTCGCCGGAGCGCGCGCCGCTCTGTTTTTAAAAAATGAACCGATGGCATTTTCGTAATTAAGTCCGAACTTCGTTTGAGTTTGAAAAATTCATATCTGGCGTTTGAATCGTCCAAAAATTACAAACTAAAATGTTTTGGAAACTAGAAGACCTGTACTTTCATAAAAGTAACATGAACTCCCCAGATCTGGTCATTTTCACTTTTTTATAAAAATGACAAAAGTCAACCCCTGAAAACTTAACTAAGCCATAACTTTAAAAATATAAATCCAAATTAAAAGCCACTTGGCCAAAGTCTTCACCCTGACACACATGAATTTTTGGCACTGGAAGATCTGCATTTCATTTCATATTTTTCAAGTTATTGCATTTCTTGCATTCTCTGTATTTAATTTTTAATTAATTCTGTATAAATTATTTTTGCATGAAACTTGGCAATTAATTTCCTTTTGGTACTGTGCATATGTAGAAAATCCCATTTTAAATTTGGAGCATGTTAAGTAATGATTTTTGCAAACCCTAGATCTAAATGTCATAGAGGGTCATTTTCAGCACAAGCATAATTCGTTTTATGTCATTCAAGAATCATGTTCATGCATGTTTGTGTAATTTCTACTATTCATCATGTCCTTTAGCAACTCATGGCAGGTTTAGTCAAAAGGTTTCATGTATTTCACCTATGTATGAATTTTGAAATCAAGTTCCTATTCTAATAGGGAATCGTCATCGCATGTGATGCCGAAATACATAAGCCTAGATTTCTTCGTATTGCACTATAAAAACTTGCTAAATTATTAGTGCTAAACCTACACTAACCACAGCACTCATGTCTATGCATCAAGTCATTACTCACTATACGAGTATGGTTATGCTTGCTCATGTAATTGGGTTCAGTAAAAGAAAACAAGAGACATGTCACGCTTATTAGGGTTCGAACAAACAAACTTTTGAATTACATACTCATTTGGATCTTTACAAAACAGCACACATGCATTACTCTCATCATCGACCTTGTATTCATATGACTTACGCATTGCATTTCATTCCTTAGGTGACGACGCCGAATTGATCCCGCCGGAAGAAGCTATCGCCACGCTCAACGCTTGTGAGGCTAGTGCTAACTTCGATCACTCTCAAGGCAAGCCCCGGTGCATTCCTATTATTTGAATTGTCTTTCTTTTATCACTCTATTAAGGATGATGAATGTGCATTTAAGTTCTTAGGCGTTGATTGGAAATCCACATGCATAAATTCCTATATGTCCTATGTCGCTTATGTGTCATATCCTCGTTAGAATTGCTATGCTAGATTTATGGAGTCAACGATAGAATGGGGAATCTCACCTATGGTTTATGATTAAACTTGAACATGATGAATGTGGTTAAAATTGAGAACACCCCATTGTGGCTCCGCGAACAAGTTTGAGTTGTGTACCACTTGCATACCTTTCTTATGGGGATTGGTAAACCTATGTAGCTTGTGAGTTGTAAAGTGAGCCGGATATCTCACCGACCCGGAGGTGATGTGTTTGGCACGGTGGTTGCACGGGTTGAGGACCGTTGGAGAGTACATGGGTTAAGCCTTGGGCGCGTTGTTGAACGGTCGCAAGGGGACATGTACTCGGGGTTGGTAGCCCCGTGTTTTACTTTATGATGAACTCGCGAACGGTGGCCATACGTGTTCTTAAATGATGCGTATGTCGTGCATTTGGGTTCTTTCCTGCAGGATTAATAATTCGATAATTATCGCCGTTTCCTCTCGGTTAATGAGTACCACTTGATTCGAGCAGTTCGCAATGTGTAGTAATGGAAAGAGATTGAATAGCTTGCTGTTTTATATTGATATTAAATTTTATTGCAAACTATTGTCTTGCTAGTCTGCTCACTAAAGTTTCTTTTATGCAATAACCCTATTAATTTGGCTAAGTAATAAATTGCCAACCTAATTAGCATAGGTGCTCTTTACGCAAAAGGCCAAGTTAAACCGGTCAAGCCCCATGCATCTAGGAGTCGGTCTTAGATGGCCAATTTGACGGGTAAGACTTGCGGAGTATGTTAGATACTCGGGCTTTGCCACTACATGTTGATTTACGGGTTTCCCGCAAGCCGGTTTTTGTGATTGTTGTGGTAAGGTGGTTTGGGATGGAGAAGAGCCCAAAGAGTGGACCATTGAATGGGTCCCTAGCTCTCCGACCCATGATGAGTGAGCCATGGCCTAGGCCGGCATGGTTCCTTTAAGTTATCTATGTATCGTCGAGTTATGTATTTTTTGTTGAGCCCACTTAGGGCTGCGTCCGGGAGGAGATGGACGACCCTAGGGACCTCATAAGCGGCCGCCGTCCCTTCCTTAGGGTTTGGGTTTTGCTTAGATTATTCTGCTTAGACAGTTTCGCCGTTCATCGGTTTGTGAGACCCCAACTTGTGAGATTAATCATACATCTGCAAATTTGGTTGCGTTCTTTCTTGTTCTTGCTTGTGTTCTTGATTCGCAGGCAGGGATTAGCCTTCAGGCGAGGTCAACCGTGCAACGCCGGTTGATAACCATAGAGGACGTGGTGCTGTGATTGCGGGGTTCGAACGTGTTGTTCAGGAGCCGGATCGACGTGTGTCACATCTTCGCCAAATCGGTGTTTATCGGAACCTTTCGGAAGATCGGGACCCTAGTTCATATCAAGTGGTAATCGAGCTTCGGGTGCACCGTCGGGTTCCCCTATCCTCGTTAATTTGTTTCATCCTCAACTCCAGAAAATTTCCCTACAAAATAGTTATTCTTTGCCTATCTGCTGTCCTATATCCCCTTTGTGCCTCGCAAATTTCAGTTTGGTTTGCGTTTCGAATACTAGTCCTTCGGATTGTCATTGTGTCACTGGTCTTAGTTTGTTTCACTATTTTGTCTAGTTCGAGGTGTCCAATGAGTGTTGATGTTTTAGTTGTGTGAGTGCATCCATTGGTTGAGTTTTGTACCATTCTATTGTAATAAAAAAAGAGAAAGAAACAAGGAGTGCCAAAAAAAAGAGAAACAAGAAAAAGGCAAAGGCGTGCTTGAAAAAAAAGAAGAGAAAGAGCCGCACCTAAAAGAAAGAGAAAAAAAAAATCAAAGTTGCTTGCATCCTTTGTGTCCTTTGTTGAGTCATTGTTTCTTGCTTGGACTAGGTGAGAGACAAGTTTAGGCCGGTGACATTGACTTACTTGGGACTATTATTCGGTTTTGCAATTCTGAATTGAAAATTTGCAATTCATTGCTACTATATTTTGCCTATCCAAACTCCACATATATCCTTCGAACAATCATAGGTTTTGACCCTCGCAATTGTTGGTTCACACTCTCCGGGTATCCTTTGCTTTGCTGATAGTAAGAACCTTGTAAGAGCTTGGTTAGATTCTTCCATTTGCATATTGAGAGTTTTCACTGTTCATACATAGTAGTGATAGGAAAATATACTTCGTGTGTTTTCTTGTTTGCTGCTAACAATGACAGGTGATGATATGAGTATTCTAGCACAACGAGTGTTGAGTTCTCAAATGGAGAAGATGGAGCAAAATCAAGTAAATAATTTATTCCAAACTTTTTTGTTGTGATGAATCAACGTTGCCGTGTCGTAATTGATGGTGAAACTAGCCGCAACATTGTAAGTTCTGAGTTGGTCGAGAAGCTTGGCTTGACCACACAACCACACCCATGTCCATACTACATACAATGGGTGAACTCCGAGAAGATAAAGGTAACAAAAATTGCACGTATCAATTTTTTTCTTGGTAATTATAAGGATTGTGCTGATTTTGATATAGTGCCTATGCAAGCATGTCATTTATTGCTAGGTAAACTTTGGATTGATAGAAACAATGTTCTACACAATATTGTTACTAATAGATACTCTTTTAAACATAATGGCACTAAAATAATTCTTAAACCTATCGAGTGCTTGCCGAAATTTTAGAAGCTGATCTAGAACGATTTGAGAGGAGAAAGAAAGAGCCTTTTAGAAAAGAATGGGGGATTTTATATGATCCAACACTTTCATCTAAATCTGAATTGATAGAAGAACAAGATATTTCCGTGCCGCTTGTTGGAGCTAATATCTTGCAGGATATACAAAGCGAAGATGAAGTGAAAGACACCGAGGTGCCGATGGCCTCATGTGTTCCTTCAAACCCATTGTTTCTTCATGCATTTACTTCCTTTACTGAAATTGAGAGCAAAGGTAATGAACATCAATCTACATTTAGTAAAGGTGAGAAATTTCTCCATGTGCTGAATGTTTCCACCAATCATGCTAATATAGAGCAACTTCTAGTGGAACCTTCTCTTGATTTAACTTTGTCACAAGTTGATTTTCCTGCTGTTCCTTGTGATAAAGAGGTGTTGTGTGCTAGTGCTTCACTTATACCTTTGCCACAACAAATGCATGAACTTGATACTTGTTCTTTTGATTCAGATGCTTGTGCTGAAATTAAGCATTTGATTCCTATTACCTGTGAAAATGATGAGCAAAGATTGTTGTCTTCTCTAAACACTTTGGGTTATATTGAATTTGACTCTCTTTGTGATTTAAATTCTATGGAGAGGAGAATATTTTCCAAATCTGAATTGCCTTTGTTGACAAGAAACAGTTTTCATGCTATAGGTAAATATGATCATAATGGTTTGTATATAGTACATAGAGTTTATATTACCTCACATCCAAAGCTACCTTGTGTTGTGCAAGAAAGTAATCAATTAACAGTCTCCACTATCATCGAACATGTCATGTCAACTGCACCTAGTTTTGTTTTCAAGAAACAGGGTCAATCACAAGAAGAGAAGCATTGGTGGTTTCCACATACGATATCTTCTAAAACTATGGTCAAACCAAGAACAGATTCTTTTCAAGGAGAGGACAACAATAAGGAAATGATATCCTTCAAAATAATCATTCAAGCACCAACGACGTCGAGGACGGCTTTTCATCAAGAAGGGGAGGATGATGAGGACATCACACCCTCGGATATTGTAACAACTCTCGAGAAAGTAATGCATTTCATGTCATCATGAGCATGTCATCACATTGTTGCATTTTTAAAGATATTAAATTTTGTGTTAATAGCAAGCACATAAAATATCAAAATAGATAAAGAAGAAAGGAAGTGTTTAAAAAGAAATAAAATAAGCAGAAAATCCATGTTTAATATTTTCCATGGCTCAAATATTATAAATAAAGATTTATGAAAATTTCTTGAAAGTATTTTGCTTTGTGAAAATATTTACAAGAAATAAACAAAGCTTCTTTTATTAATTTAGCTATGAATTTTTAATTCAAAAATAATTTGGAAACTTACCCTGGACTTAATAGGAAATATGCCTATAATGTTTTCATTTAAACCCCTGAAAAATTTGGGAATTTTTGGAGCTCAAGAAGGCTAATTTTTAATTACGCGAAAGTCCGAGGAGTTTTTGCAAAATGGCCGGGATCGGCCTACGGGCCGATCTCTTCTTCCTCTCTCCCCTCTCCCGCGTCTCACCACCGCCCGCGCCTGCACCGCCTCCGGCCGGGCCGCCACGACCCCGCCACGCAGCTGCTTGCGCAGCTGCTTGCTTGAACCGCCTCGCCGCGGGATAAGACACCCCCCCTCTGCCCGGCCTTATCTCTCTCTCCCTCTCATTTCCCTACTTCCATTGCCATCCTCCGGCTCCCACCGTCGCCGGGCCGCTCCGGCGACCCTCCGTCCGAGCCCACCCTGCCACAAGCTTCGCTAGAGCCCCCGGCTACTCTCCGAACCGCCGCTCGCCCTTGAGCCCTCTAGAACCGAGGAATTTAAGCATTTTCCCGAAGAGCTCACCATCGGGTCGTCGCCACCGCACCTCGCGATTCGTCCATTCCGGTGAGCTATTTTCGTTTCTTTTCCATCCTAGAGGTGCGTAATTGCCCACTCTATTCTCGGCACACTCACCGGAGCATGCGACACGCAGGTTGTCGGGATTTCGCTGTTTTCACCGGAGTTCCTCGTCGCCGCCGCACCCTCCCACGGTGAGCACCATTCTCCGAGCTTGCTCGATGCTTCTAGGACCCCCTGTCGAGGTTGCGCATGCTCCGTAGTAGCTCACGAGTGCATTTTGTCATAATTTCCGAGCACTCCGGTGAGCTCCCCACTCTGCCGAAGTCGCCGTCGTGTCCGGACCCCGCCGCCGGCGTGGCTAGGGCCGAGCTCATGCTAGCTTCTCCATACCGAGTGTTCGCCTAGTCGGATAGATCATTTCGAAAGCTTCGCGGCGAGCTTTGAGCCACCGGCGGCCAAGTCCGGTGGTTGCGCCACCGCGGGGCCGCCGCCGCGGTGGTGCCACACCGCGGGCCACACGCAGCTGGATCGCGTGTGGCCACGTGCGGATCCGGTGTGGCCACCCCGTGGCCCATTGTGTGGCACAAAATCAAATTTAAATTTCCAAAATTCGTAGAAAATTCATTAAAATTCGGAAAAATGCCAAACCAAGTTCGATCGACTCGGAAAAATAAGATCTATTTATTTGTGAAATAAAATATTTATTTTGAGTAAATTTATTTTATAAATAGCAACTAATCTCTTTCTTTGGTTAATGGAAAGCTATTATTTTATGCTAATAAAATGTTTAATTATGAAAAAAATAATTTTATTTGATGAAGGAGATACTGCAGAAGAAATTAGTTATGAAATTTATTTTTCCAAAATTAAACTTAAACTCTATTAATTTATGTGATTCCAATCTATTAGCCTTTGATCACATGTTCTTTAAGGAGTAATTTAGGTATTGCTTAATAAATCAAAATAATTTATTAAATGTTAAACCTAAGTAATTAAGAACAGAACTAATTAATATTTAATAACCATGATTAAACATTTGTTAATCCACATAATCAAGGGTTAATTATTGCTTAATGAACGTGCTTATCCCTAATTTATTAATTAACTAAGGTGATTAAGCTTTAAACTTTACTTAATAATTACTGAAGTAAATTAATGAAACTTTGCATAATTTTATCATGCGCATTCATGCATACATGATTGTGATTCGCAACGCATCGCTGGTCGGCGTAGGTTCGAAGTGATCGAGGTTCCACCCGAGGTCGAGTCGAGAGCCGGAATCTCGAAGTCAACCCAACCGCCGAGGAAGCTAACTCCGAGCAGTATCAAGGCAAGCCCTGGTGCATCCTACCTATGTTTTTAAATATTTTTATTTTATCACATAGTACGGTTATGTTTGTGCATTAGGTGTTCGGGAGTGATTGATACCCTAGTTGCATTATGGTAGGATTCCGTTTGTTTATTCTATCATTGGTGCGAGTAGCTCAATAGAGGCTAAGCTTAATTCATAGTGGCAACGGTAGATGTTTAGGGAATCTTAAAGCATGGAGGCTTTAAGGATTGATGTGTTCACACTAAAGAGGAAGAGAGGGTTAATGAAGTTGAGACCGGACGGGCCACATAGGAGAAAGGGCAAGACGGAGATGAGGTCTTGCAAGGTGGTAGCCCCGTCTGCGTCGGTCAAGGAGCGTACCGTTGTCGGCTTAGTTGAACAAGTTTGAATGTACCGTACTACATGCTGGTATCATGGGCCCAGCAAGCTGATGTACCCTATCGCCCCGAGAGATGTAGCGTAGCCGGCTCTCTTTTACCGGCTGTTAGTGAGAGGTTAGTCTCACGGGAGGGAGATGGGTCCGCCACGAAGAAAGTCGTGGAGTCGCCATACTTCCGGGGAGTTGGAAATGGCTAGTCTTACGTCGAGTGCTAGCGGAAAAGGTTGTCGTATACGATCGGTGTGATACGTATACGTCGTGTAGTCGGGTTTTGCCAACTGGTATGAAATCGATTCGAATCGCTGTCCCTCGCAGTAATGACTACCGCATGTTTAGCTCGTCACATCGTAGTAAATTATGGAAGATGAAGATGAGAGAGGAAAGGATAAGTGATCTATATTATCTTGTCTTGCAAACTTGATTGAAATAGTGATAGGTTGCAACTAGCAAGGCTAATGAACTTAATACTGAGCTAAAATACTGAAAGTAAGGACCCAACCTTTAATGCTGTTTTTCGCAAAGGAGTAAACCCCACAGCCGGAAAGCCTTTGCATACTAGGCGTCGGCCTTAGCGTGCCATGTTGACGGGTCGGTCTTGCTGAGTATTAGAATACTCGGGGTTTGTTCGTTACCTTTCGGGGAACGAGTCGTACTACCACGAATTGTATGGCAGCTTCCCCGAAGAGGAGCAATGTCCGGAGGGAGGTTCCCTTCGGTGGGAACGTATCCCCACGCCATGAAGAGAGAGGACCGCGATGTACGAAGGGCTCGAGTGCATCGCGTTGATCGTTTAAGTCTTTTGGAGTTGTATGATAGAACAAGTTTCCGCTGAGTACTCGTAGAATGTTAAACTTCAATAATGTATATTTCCGCTGCACGACTATTTGTATTTTGAAAACCTGGTGGTATTATACCATGATGTATATATTACGGCTTGTAAGAGATGATGTTTCTGTTGTAACTTGCTTCGTCGAGTGTCCCTCTGTTCCGATTTCCGGGTGTCCAGGAGGGGATGTCACAGCTCGTATCGGAGCCGGGTTCGGAGGCAACAGATCATCATTGCAAGCTTGTTTTCAAAAACTTAACACGTTAGTACGTTAGAATCTGCGAGAGTGCGGAGCCCCATAAGGATGTAGAATAGTTAGGACTTTTACTAACTGTTCGAAGTTCGGGTTTTGGGAAGTGCTAACTATCCGTTATAGTTTTATATACTATAGTACGTATAGTTAGTTACGAGCATGCATCATGTCATAATTGGGTGCTAAATAAATGTTGGGGGTATATACTCGGCTCGTCTTATAGTACTCGTATAGGTTACTTTTGTTCGTTTTCTTCTGTGGGAAGAAGTGTTTAACTTGTTTAAACATGTTCCCTGCAGATGCCGGTGACTCGCGGTAGGAAGCGCGCTCGGGAGGAGGAGGACGCACGGGCTGCACGTATCGCAGAGGCTGGAGCAGCGGGTCCACGGCACTGGGGTTGCGAGACGCGAGTCGGGACCGTTGTCGAGTGGATTGCCAGGAGATTCGGAGGTCCCACGCCAGGATCGCCGAGTTGGAGGAGCAGCTCGTGGAGGTGACACAGGACCGTGACGGGTTTCACGGAGCGGCCATAGCCTTGGACGCACAGCTGACTACGGTTACCGAGGAGCGAGACGCCGCTCGCGAGGCGGACGAGGTGCACGCGATTGAGCTGGCAGCGATGACAGCTCGGCGTAACCACGTGGTGGAGAACCTGATGGAGAGGGAGCTCGAGTTGGGCTAGCTTGAGGGATTGTACGACGGGCTGGCCAACGCACACCACGCACCGATCCACGACCACGACGACCTACTCGAGCAGTTCCAGCGGTTGCGGTAGCAGCAGCAGCAGCGGCGAGGGTCCACCGGTTGACGCCGAGGAGGTCTCGCGGGATGGACTACGAGCCACCACCCGCTTCACCCGCGGAGGACGTCGAGTCGGACGCCGGCAGCCACGCGCCGTCGGCTTAGTTGGGTTGTGACGACACCGATGTAGGAGGATAGTCATATTTTGCTGACGTAGGTCGGATGTAGATAGGGTACTAAGCGGATGTTGGGCAGTTGGGAGTGTATGAAAAGTGGGTTTGAGTTGTACAAACAATAAATAATGAAAAAGAAGTGGTAGTAATATATATATATGCAGTTGCTAGAATAAAAGAGTTGCTGAGATATTAGGATTAGTTCTACATGTATCCGATACTCTTACTTCTCCACGAGAGATGGACAGACGCGAGTACTTGGTGTGAGTCAAGTAAGAGGACAAAGGGAGGATGTTCGGATAGCAAGGCTGGAGAGACACCTGCAGGAAAAGAAGGAGTTGTTAGCACTTAGAGAGGCGCAGTTGTTAAACAAGGAGCAGCAGGTTCAATTCAAGGATCAACGGCTGGCAAACGCACATGCCCCGATCGCTCGGTTGGAGCAAGATCTACTGCAGGCATACAATGCGATGCTTGGATGCAGCAATAGGGCAGCAACCTCCTGTGGATGCACCAATAGTGCAGGAGAACCCTATAGAGGCTGAATCTGAAGAAGAAGAGGAGGATCCTGAAGAGATAATGGACGTGGATTCCATCATAGACTTCACGGAGATTCCACGACCGGAGGATGCGAGAATCCGAGACAGAGCGGTTCCGTGAGCCGGAAGTGACCTCCGAGGCTTCGTGACGAGGAGTAGAGTGCTAGCTAGTGGCAAGTGAGAAAACTAGTATGTAAATTAGAAGCTAGCTAAATAACGAGCGTGTTGTAATCACGCATGAGTGTATCATAGGAATCGTGTAACGTGGACGTATGAGTATGTATTTATGGATTTGGTGGTTGTTCTAATAAAGATGGGTGTTGCATAAGTTTCATTGGAATTCTTCGTTCATGTATTCTTGTTTCTTCCCTTAGTATGTTAGAATGAAGATGTCTAACGTATAAATTTTCTTGGACAGAATGGTTGGAACAAGGAGACGTGATGAGCTAGAGAGTTCTCAACGCGGGGCGGAAACACCACCACCACCCCCAACACCGGCTCGAGGCTATCGCAGCTGTATCTGGATTCTCGCGCGGAGCAGCGAGAATTATTGGAGCAACTGGTCCGCAACATCTGCTCCGCCGGAACGTCACCAAGGCCGTAATGCACCGGAAGAAAGGGTGACCTTCTCGGATTTCTTATCGGTTCGCCCTCCGACTTTCTCGGATGCGGGGGAACCATTGGAAGCCGACCATTGGCTTCGTACCATCGAGTCAAAACTTGAATTGTTCCCATGCACGGATCATCGGAAGACCCTCTTCGCTTCCTAGCAATTGCAAGGATTTGCTGGAGCCTGGTGGGCCAATTACAAGGCAATGTTTCCTCCGGGACATCAAATTTCATGGGCTGAATTCACCAAAGCCTTCCGAGAGCACCATATTCCAGAAGGCTTAATGAATCGAGAAGAGGAAGGAGTTCTTATCCCCGAAGCAAGGCGACATGAATGTGCATACCTACTCTAAGGTCTTTAACCGTCTTGCTCGATATGCCCTCGAACATGTGGACACGAGATGCCAAGAAGAAGAATCTGTTCAAGGAGGGAATGAGTACCAAGCTGCGGTCTCGCTTGGTGTTAAACAAGACCGATAGCTTCACCGACTTTGTGAGTGACGCTATCGCCCTGGAAGATTCTATCCGTCCGCATCGGACGGAGAAAAACAAGAAGAGGCCGGCTCCTGGACAAGGAAGCGGCGGACCATCCAAGTACGAGGCTGGTCTACATTGCACCGTCGAGTCGGCGTTATCAGCATATGCCTTCTCGTCCAAATTACTACCGGCAGTCTCAACCACCCCGAGCAATCTAAGCAACAGCGGTCGAATCAATATCGTCCGCCATACCAGCAGCAGAATAATCGGAATCCCGGGCCGGTGAGTCAAGCACCGCAGCGGAATGGACCGCCATGCTTCAATTGTGGCCGTCCGGGACATTATTACCACAGTTGTCCATATCCTCGAAGGCACCATATGCACCAAGACCGCAGGGACAACAGCGAGAATCAGCCAAGAGCACGAGGCCAAGAATGCTCAAGTGAAAGCTGGTCGTGCCAACTTTACTACGGCCGAGGAGCTACCCGAAGGAGGACAAATCTTAGCGGGTATGTTTTCTATCGCTGATCATCCTGCTATGGTTTTATTTGATTTGGGAGCTACACATAATTTCATCGACAAGTCATATGTTGTTAAGCATCACATCATACCATCCAAGTTGCTATGTGCTCATATCATCTCAACACACGGGGGTAAAATTCTTACTAATGAAGAAGCTGCCAATATGCCATTAAAATTGGGTAGCAAGGTTTATTCCACTTCATTGATCATATTGGATGGTCAAGGGTTAGATGCAATTATTGGCATGCAATGGATGGATTTCCATAAGGCGGTATTGGATATAGCATCTCGAGCCGTATATTTGAACTCTCCTGTTCATGGTCGAGATTGCTTACTCTTAACTTCTCCCCAAGCTATGCTGCCAATGGTTAATAAGGTGGTAGGTAAAAGTCCGGAAGATATACCCATAGTTTGTGAGTACCCGGATGTCTTTCCGGATGACTTACCGGGACTACCGCCGGACGGAGCGGTAGAGTTTAAGATAGAGTTACAGCCTGGAACAAGCACCAATATCAAGGAGGCCATATCGGATGCCGCCAAATGAGCTGGCAGAGTTGAAGGTGCAATTAAAGGAATTATTGGACAAGGGATATATACGTCCAAGTTCATCACCATAGGGATGCCTAGCCTTGTTCGTGAAGAAGAAGGACAAGACACCGAGGCTATGTGTGGATTATAGACCTCCGAATTCGGTTACCATCAAGAACAAGTACCCTCTTCCAAGGATTGATATCTTGTTTGATCAACCGATGGGAGCCAAAGTTTTCTCCAAGATCGATCTTCGCTCGGGATATCACCGGATTAAGATAAGAGTCGAAGACATACCAAAGACCGCATTCTCCACGAGATATGGACTTTATGAGTATCCGGTAATGTCTTTTGGATTGACTAATGCACCAGCACATTTCATGTACCTCATGAATTTCGTATTCATGCCGGAGCTGGACAAGTTTGTCGTGGTATTCATTGACGACATCTTGATCTACTCTAAGTCGGAAGAGGAACATGCTAATCACTTACGAGTGGTGTTGCAACGACTAAGGAATCATCAATTATATGCCAAGTTTAGCAAGTGTGAGTTTTGGCTGAAGGAAGTGCCGTTTCTAGGTCATGTGATATCGGCCGAAGGAGTGGCGATTGATCCCGGCAAGGTTCAAGAAGTACTTGGATTGGGAGCCGCCGAAGTCGGTGTCGCAGATTCGAAGTTTCTTAGGATTGGCTGGTTATTACGGAAGATTTATTCCTAACTTCTCGAAGATCGCCAAGCCAATGACTAAACTATTGGAAAAGGATAAGAAGTATGCATGGAGCGAAGAATGTGAAGAAGCTTTTCGAACATTAAGGAAATTGCCGACAACAGCTCCGAGTGCTTGCTCAGCCGGATCCGACAAAGCCTTTTGATGTATACTTGCGATGCATCCGGAACGGGACTTGGATGCGTTCTCATGCGGGAAGGTCGAGTGATTGCCTATGCATCTCGACAACTAAGGCGTCATGAAGAACACTATCCTACGCATGATCCGGAACTAGCAGCGGTGGTACTTGCATTGAAAGGTTGGAGGCACTATCTCTTGGGTAATTTGGTACATTTATACACGGACCACAAGAGTCTTAAGTACATCTTCACCCAAGCAGATCCGAACATGCGACAACGAAGATGGTTGGAATTAATTAAGGATTATGAGCTAGAGATTCACTATCACCCGGGCAAGGCAAACGTGGTAGCCGATGCTTTAAGTCGCAAGGCTCACCGCAATAATCTCACGACTCAACTCATGACTCAAGCACCTTCACCCGAAGGTAAAGGGCCAAATCTTCGGATTGTTCCGTATGGAGCATTAACAAATCTGGCTCTTATCCCTACCATTCGTGAGGAAGTGGTAGCAGCTCAACAGAAAAGTGTTGGTATGGGACATATAAGAAGGCGACTCAAGAAAGGCGAAGTCAAATGCTTCGAGAGAAGATGACGAGGGAGTTATTTGGTTCAAGAATCGATTGGTTGTACCAAAGGACCAATCCCTTCGCAAGAGGATCATTGATGAAGCTCATATATCCAAGTATTCTATTCATCCCGGAACCAACAAGATGTATCAAGATCTAAAGCAAAGATTTTGGTGGACACGCATGAAGCGAGAAATAGCCAAGTACGTCAATGAGTGTGATGTCCGTCGGCGAGTCAAAGCCGAGCACTTGAAGCAAGCAGGACCCTTACAACCTTTAAGTATTCCTGAATGGAAGTGGGAAGACATCGGCATGGATTTCATCGTTGGGTTACCACTAAGCCCACGAAAGCATGACTCAATCGGGTTATTGTGGACGGGTTGACGAAGTCCGCTCACTTCATACCTGTACATACTCGGTACACCACCGAGAAGTATGCGGAGCTGTACATAGCTCGAATTCTCTGTCCGCATGGAGTGCCAAAGACCATTATATCGGATAGAGGAACGCGGTTTGTCTCCAGATTTTGGGAGCAACTACATGAATCATTGGGGACAAGATTAATACAGAGCTCAGCATATCATCCTCAAACGGATGGACAAACGAAAGAATCAATCAATATCTCGAAGATATGCTTCGAGCACTGTGTCTTAACCTATGGTAAAGATTGGGAGAAGTGTTTACCGTTAGCGGAATTCTCCTACAATAACAGCTATCAAGAGAGTGCGGGCATGTCACCGTTTCAAGCTCTATATGGACGTAGTTGCCGCACACCTCCGAATTGGTCCGAAAGTGGGGAAAGAGTAATCTTCGGACCGGATCTAGTGAGGGATGCGAGAAGAACAAGTACGTCTCATTCAGCGAGAATCTTAAGAGGGCTAAATCTCGACGGATCGGCTATGCCAATAAAAGACGTCGAGAATTGGTGTTCAAGGTTGGAGACCAAGTTTATCTTCGAGTATCTCCTACCAAAGGGGTTCAAAGATTTGGAATCAAGGGCAAGTTAGCACCATGATACATTGGACCTTTTCTAATTTTGGAAAGATATGGAGCTGTGGCGTATCGTTTGGAATTACCCTCACACTTGGCAGGTATCCATAACATATTTCATGTATCTCAAGCTGAAGAAGTGTTTAAAACCACCAATGGATACACCAACGGTCGAGGTGGAACGATTACTGACCGGACTTGACATATGACGAACGGCCGGTTAAAGTTCTCGACACCAAGGATAGAGTGACTCGTCATCGGACCGTCAAGTTCTACAAGATCCAATGGAGTAATCACTCGGAAGAAGAAGCTACTTGGGAACAAGAAGAATTTCTTCGATCAAACTACCCCGAGTTCTTTAGCATTATCGCCTAGCCGTTTCGGTCGTGAATCTCGGGACGAGATTCCTGTAAGGGGAGGGCTGTAACAACTCTCGGAAAGTACTGCATTTCATGTCATCATGAGCATGTCAT
>JAUNZO010001103.1:0-23985 GCA_031894775.1 Chloris gayana | reverse complement strand
TGTTGGCATCTCTTAAGGTCACGCGGAAAGAAACACGTGACCGCGGGAGAGCCAAGGGTTTAAGTCACTTGCACTATTTAACCAAATAATCCACATCCGGTACAAGTACTAGATATGTATTATAAGGTGGGTCATGAATATCCGCAGCGGACGGATAACCCGTTGTAGCATTTCACCAGAGAGTATTCAAGGGTATCGTATTTATATTTTCCCAAAGGAAGACATGGTTGATAAGAGTACTTATGCTCATGGTGTTACAAAAGAGTGATGAAGTAATCACATTCCAATGCGGGGGTTAGGAGCAATAAATTGAGGATAGTGTGACACACACCAAGGCAATGCATTCTCTAATAAAAGGGATAGAGGCAATCCTAGATAAAGCTAAACTAGACTAGCGAGACCACTACTCCTAATGATACAACATTCATATGAGTGCGCGGCTTCTACCTAACATCCAAGATCATGCAAGCGCAAGCAAGCGTCTAATGCCTAGGCATCATCGGGAGATCGGTCTTACGCGAGGTACGCCTCGCGACTCCGACCTTTTAGACTCCTATGCCATGCCCGAACGTGGAGGATTACTTTGGATGACAAGGCTGTCACTTCTTGTCACCTACCTCTACAAACCGTGGGACACGAAGCACATTCAAAGGTGGGTAGATAACCCCGGCACCATGCGGCGTCACTAACCACAACTCTAGATCCCTCGAGGCACCCCAATCCTACGGATCGACATGGTGGTAAATCTAGAGCACCCTTGCGGGACGATGAACCCGAAGCCTATTCATAAGAACACTAGTCTAACTAGCATAAGCCGGACGAAAGGATCAAAGCTAGCACTAAGTCATGCAAAGGCGTTCGTCGCTCAAGAATGAGCGACGAACGGCAATCAACCAAGTAAGATCAAGAGTAATCGATGATCAAGTATGAACGAACGAAGAACATTCGATATGTGTTCATCTTCTATTAATGAAGAACGAAGAACGAACGATGAACTCATATGAACGAACGATGAACGATCAAGCAAGATCATGACTACTCTGTCAAGCTCATGACAAGGATATAAACGAAAGTATTCCATATATAAAAGATCAAGTCTTACAAAGAGAGGATACAAGAGCTATACCCAATTCTCCACAAGACCTTGGGAGCAATGAGGCAGCCCACTACTAAGCCTAGCACTACCTAGAAAGCCTCTAAACTTCTAATGTGAGGAGAGAATGATCCTTGTGTTGTTGTGTGTGTGTTAAGGAGGGGGGGTACCCCTCCTTATATAGGCTTGAAAGGTCGGCTCCTGGAGGCGGTTTCGTAGGTCGGTGGCATTTAATGCGCGTGGAACCGACCTCCGGAGGCGGTGGGCAAACCGCCGAGGAGAAAAGTGGGCCGGGGGGCCACGGAGCCAGGTCGGCGAACCACCCTGGTGGGTTCGGCCGAGGCGAATCTGGCCCCTCTGAGAGCTGGGCTTTGGCGATTGGCTCCCCCAGCTTGGATGTTGGTCTTTGTTCCGGTTGCTTGTGGCCTTCTTTGTGTTGGATTTCGTGGTCATTGGCCTTTTATCTTGGAGTTGATTCCCGCGGCGAAATGGAAGTTTTGTAAAAGTGTTGATTTGTCGCCTCGGGGCACTGGAATTCATCATTATCCACCTGCACACTAAAAATCTAGAGGTACAAGTGGAACTAGGTTATTTCTAAGTAAAATGCGTGTAAGACATGCCTAGTCCTTCTCATTTATTTGACTAATTGACGGTCGAAATTGGTCGTAACGGCCAGTCAACAAGTCCCCCAAGCTTACCCCTTGCTCGTCAGGAGCAAGTAGTGGAGCTTTAGGTTGTTGATCGGGAGTTGCTATAATGCCTACTTCTTAAAGGTACCAAGTGTATAACAAAGATACTCATCCTTGAGTTGAATAAGTTGGCAATGGTAACTCACCCTTCCCCTTAGTCCTCATGGGGCTTTGTGCTTTTCACTTTACCTTGGGCGGTTGAGAGAGAGAACGGTGTATAGAGCATTTATTTTCTCTTCCCTTGTCTTGCTTTTTATTCTCAGGAAGTTTTCAAAGGATTTTTTTCCAAGTAAAACCACGTTCCCACAAGTGATACTCTCGAATCGCTCTAGTGGTGTTTGTATTCCTCACCAAGGCATGTGTATTGCCTCATCCTACATCTAATAGGCTTTTGTGGAGCTCAAGGTAGGATATGAAATGAGGCATACTTGCATTCATATTTTGCAAAACCAAAAGAGTGGATCCATGGAGATAGCAAGTCATACAATCGTAGATCAAGATGTGCAAGTGTGAAAATGATGGTGGTGGTGTATGTGACTACTCCTCTTTTTGTTTCACCTCTTTTTATTTTGGATTTTGGGCATGGCTATCTTTTCTTCTTTCTTTTTCCATGCTCGAAATGAGAGCAGCTTTTTTTTTTTTTTTTCTTTTTCTCATGCTCATCTTTTGTGAGCCTTATTTTCTTTTTCTTTTGCATAGCCATGCCTTCTTTTGATATTTTAAGAGAGGTGATAAAATGTGAGGAGTGTCTTTATTTTGGTGGATGGCATGACATGTTGCTAACTTCCGGTGTAGAAGTGTAGCATATGAGGTGGAATGTGTACGTGATCTTGATCATGAGAGTATGAAAAGCATCTCACTAGGGTCACACAATTTTGATAAAGCTCAATGAAGTAACAAGTAGCAAATGAGTAAGGTTTTCAAAGGAAATTTGCATATGGCTTTGGTAGGAATTTATCATCACTTGGGAACTTATAGATTTTGCAATTTTTGGGAACAAAATTCCGGAGATTTCAAGTTCAACTTAGGACAAGATCATAGCAGCTCTTTTTACCATATCATCATCTCACAACAACTTAGGTGCAGCTCAAGCATGTGCAGCCCACAAGTTTCAGGTTCTAAGCAAGTTTTGCCAGCCAACAAACTCAAAACTAGGAGAGTTCTAAATTATAAACTAGGCACATGAGAGAAATAAAAACAGAGCAACTATTCATCATCTCAACATAGAAAGACTAGCAACATACTTGCAGCGCATAAAGGAAACTAAGCTACTTCTTTTTGTTCTTTTTAGTTTTATCATTTTTATTTTGTTTTTCATATGAGAGGCAAGAACAAGCAAAAACAGGAGACAATAAAGGATACAAGTTGCGATACATGATACCTTAGCGAGGGTGCTGCCCCCCCAAGCTTGTTCTTGCTCATGGGTTTGGTGGAATGAACCCCATGTGACGGAAGTAAGCCAAAAGATCGGCTCGTTGTTGCTCCGTCATGTTGGTGAGGGCGGTGAGCTGGGTGTCGGTGCGCTCTTGCCATTGACGAGTTTGCAAGATGTGTTGGTTGAGCGCATACTCGGTGTCTTCCGCCGTGGTTTGGAGTCTTCCCATTTGTGAGGAGAGGTTGTTCATCTCCTGCTCAAAGTTGTAGCCTTGGGCTGATCCGGAGTCGGTGGAGTGTTCCTCCCATTGTTGTTGTGGAGAAAACAGCCCCGGGCCATATCCCGGAGTTTGCCACGCCGATCCCCGGCCATGTGAGGTGGCGGGGCTGGGTACCCACGGGAGAAAGCCCGGGGTGGCTGTACCCCGGCCCGCCATGAGCCGTGGGCTGCGGTGTGGGCATCTCGGAGGTAGATGGCTGTTCCGATCTGTGCGCCCCCTGCGAGAAGATACACTCCTGCGAGACCGCTCCGCTTCTTGGAGCTCAATGGTTAGATTTTTGAGAGTATACAAACGAAGGTCCGGGTTAGGTAACCGAAACTCGTTTGTATATCCCACAAAATAATATATGAGGGAATCGTTCGGACCATTCTTAAGAGAGTGACCATGAATAAGATAATCTTTATTTATAAGAGAGCGAGGTGTAGCAAGGTATTCAACATTAGCATCATGTAAAGCTCCCACCCGCATGGCAATTCGTGTCACTAAAGAGGTACATTCAATTGGTCCTATCGTCCCAAGATTTTCTATCCATTGGCGAATCATGGCTTTCACGGGAGCAATCTTAATCTTATCAACCGCAGCAAAAAGAATTTTTAGCTCATCCTCGCGCACAATTCGAATATCACTCCTTGGAAAAAGAGTGATAGCAATCCACATGTGCATAAAACGCAAGGTAGGATGATGGATGTGATTAGCTCTAGGTCGCACGCAACTAGGAAGACCCGTAATCCTCTCCCAAAAAGCATGCTTTGAAAAGCGAGGAAGGGCACCATCCAAGTCGGTATTGCAGCGAGTATTAAAGCCAAGAAGAGTGCTAAGTTCTTTCCAAGTCAAACGGTAGGATTCACGGAAAAACCGAAAAGAAATTCCTTCATCTACCGTTCGTAGGGTGCATAAAAACTGAAGTGCAAGCAAGCGGGAACCCGGCTCATCTACACTAGCAAAATCTGTCCACCCTAAGGCTTTAAATACTTGAGCAAATTCAGCATCCATACCTATTTTGTGCAGCAGCTCCGTGTCAAATGCTCGCGTAGGAGCAAAGAGACGGTGTTGGAGAAGCGTGTAGGTGTGCGTCTCGTACTCGCCCACTAAGTCGAGGTCGGTGTCGGTGAGGAGACGATGCTCGATGTTGCCCTCTTGCCCTTCTTCCTCGACTTGTGGTGGTGAACTTGGCGGTGACTCGACTACGGGGCGTGCGCGGGTGCTTCGACGTGAAGAGCTTGAACTTGAGCGTGAGCTCAAGGACCTCTTGATCGACCGAACAGCTTCTTGGCACCGGTCATGGCTGCACACAAAGAGAGCAAGAACACAAGAACAACAACTCCGAACGGGTTATGTGAGGGAAAATCAAATTGGCGACACCGTCGGTTGTTCATGTGAGCAAGAAATCGCAACTCGAGAAAACCAAACAAAAACAAATCAAACCAAAAACTAGAAAGCACACCAAGAACAAAAGATTTCTGCAGAACTTTTAGGCAATGAGCAAGTGAGGGCAATGGAAAACTTGAGAGCAATGAGAATGAAGTGAGTGAGGAGTGGAAATGATAGTGTGAGAGGGGAGAGAGTTCTGGCCCGGCCACCTCTACTTATAGCTCACGAAGTAGCCGTTTTTGAACGTTAGAAGGGGCATATGACCGTTGGGAAAAAAAGACAGACCGAGCAACGGTCATAGCGGTTCGGCCGAACCAAGGAGGTGGGTTCGGCCGGCCTGCTGTGGGTCCCTCTTGCTCCCCCTTTTGGCCCATAGCCCCCAACGGCCAAATGATCATTGACCATGGTTGCTACGTCCGGATATTCCTCGAAATATTTGCTCAATAAGAAATCCAAAGAAAGTTGCCTCAAATTCAACTTTATTCGAAAAATCAAATCTCGAGAAAAAGTGTTGGAGAAAATTCCAACATGCAAAATTGTTTTTGGGTTTTGTATAAGGATACAAGGGTTGTCCAAAAGTTTCAAACAAAAGTAGGAAAATTTGGACGTAAAAGGATTTTGGTTTTCAAATTTTATATGCATGGCGAGTGAAAAAAAAATCGAATATGCTTTGGCGGAAAATCCAAATAAATGAAATGAAAATTTTCTTGTGATAAAATAGAGTATGCAGGGAGGTTTTTATTATTATTATTATTATTTTTTTTTTAAATGCATGTGGTGGAAAACAAAATCAAAAAGAAATCGAAAGATAATGCCGATTTATCTGTCGGCCGGGGCTTCGCCATTTTAAGTGCAGCGGCGAGGACTTCTCCATTTCTTTTCATCCTTGTGGTGCAGGCCCTTTCCCTGGAGAGGAGGATGAAGATGGCTGCACCTTCTTCACTTGCCACACTTGGTTGGTCTTTGTTGATGTAGGTGGCTTTGTGTCTTGAAGGAGTGGCTTCTTGGCCCATAATCCCGGCCTTGCTGTTGCGAGGCTTCTTGGGTTGGTACCATGACGGATTCTCAATTTTGTCAAGTTGCTTCCAAAAGGCGATGAGACTATCCGTCTTTCTTGGCGTCACTTCAACTTCACGGATGTTTGAGGGATTTGGCCCATACTTGATCTTGATCATTGAGCATTGTTCTTTTCTTGGTTGAAACTCAAACTTTTCCTCCTTCCCATTGATGTGGAATCGGATTTCTCCATTCCCAACATCAATTTGGGCGTTGCTTGATGCGAGGAAGGGACGTCCCAAAATGAGGGCGTGTTCTTGTCAATATCCATCTCAAGCACCACAAAGTCCACCGGTATGAAGTTGCCTCGAATTTTCTGCGGCACGTCTTCGGCTATTCCCGCGGGGTAGCGGACCGAAGAGTACGCCAATTGCAACCTCATTGGTGTAGGAGTCAAGGTTGTGTAGCTCAAACGATCAAAGACTTCTTTGGGCATCACGGCGACGCTTGCCCCAAGATCACATAAGGCTTGGTCGAAGTGGTGTGCCCCAATGGAACATGATATTGTGGGGCAGCCGGGGTCCTTCTTCTTTTACGGAAGCCGATTGAGTATAGCTGCGCTACACTCCTCTGTGAGCTTGACCATTTCCTCGTTGGGTAATGGTCTCTTGTTGTTGAGGATGTCTTTAAGGTAACGTGCATATGTGGGCACTTGCACCATGTCCAACAATGGCACGTTGACATGAATCCTTCGGATGGTCTCGACGAATCGAGCAAATTGTTCATCCTCCTTTGGCTTCCTGTTTACGTGAGGGAATGGCAAGAAGCTTGTGTCTTGAAATTCAATTCCATTCTTCCCGTCACTTGGCTTCGGTTCTTCTTCTTTTTCTTTGGTAGTAGAAGGGCTTTCCTCCTCCGGTTCGTTCCTGTTCTTCTTTGCTTGCATGGTTAGGATATGGCGGATCCAGAGTGGATTTTCCTCCCCTCGTGGTAACCGCATTAACATTTTCCAAAGAAGACTCGGGTTGCCCGGGATCTTCCCGAAATTAGAACCGGGAATAAGAGCAGCTAGGCTGAGCAACTTGGGTTTCAATCATTTTATTAAAGCTCGGCTGATTTTTGAAACGAGAGGAGAAACCTTCTATTTGTGCGGTTATGTTTTCTAAGACTTTGTCGTTGGCAGCAAGCTTTTTGTTGATAGATTCGTTGATTTTAGCTTGGCCATAAACCAAATCTTTCAAGGAAGGCTGATTATTGTTAAAGCCAGAAAAATTGTTACCTCCTTGATATGATGGTCGGTTTTGGTTGTACCCTTGTCCTCCGTTTGGACGATACCCGTTGTTGTTGTTCATGTAGAATGCTTCTTCATGGGTATGGGGGCAATCCTTCCCCATGTGGCCGGTGTTCCCGCATTCCTCACACGTCATGTGTGAGTCCAATGCATGAACACCACCATTTGCGTTGTGTTCATCCAAGCGTTTTATGAGGAGGTCAACCTTGGCGGACGGCATGTCCACCTCCTTGACGGGGTGTACGCCTCTTGAGCGTGTTTGGAGTCGATCATCGCTCCACCCTTGATTGGAGACCATCTTCTCTATGAGTTCTTTTGCTTGGGCAACGGTTTTGGAGAAGAAGGCTCCTCCGGCAGCGGCATCCATATGTCCACGGGTTGTTGGTGTCAACCCGTTGTAGAAGGTGTTGAAGAATGAGCCATTCCTCCATCCCATGGTGAGGGCAGGCGGAATGTATTCTTGAAGCCTTTCCCATGCCTCGGGCATGGATTCATTTGTCGCTTGCTTTGGAAACTTGCAATTCTTCCACGAAGGGCATTGGTTTTACCCATCGGGAAAAACTTGGCGAGGAACGCCAGTGGAACATTTGTCCCAAGTGTCAATGCTTGCACGATTGGCATAAAACCAGCTGTTTCGCCTTCCCAAGGAGGGATAGGGGAAACAGGCGAAGTACGATAGCATCTTGGTTGACTCCGGCCGTGGCTGATGTGTTGCATATCTCCGAGGAGCTGTTGGAGATGAGAGTTGGCGTCCTCGGAGGCCTTTCCACAAAAGGGAATGGCTTGCACCATAGTGATGAGGCTGGACTTGATGTCAAGTCCTGCGGCACCGAGCGTCGACGTTGGGCCCAATGGGCACATTGGCGACGGAGGGCGCGAGTAGTCACGAAGGGTCCTTTCAGCCATGAGTGTTGAGGTTGATGGTGCGGAAGATGCGGGCTCGCTTGTCGTGGGTTCTTGAGGAGAGACAACGACGCGAGGTCGAGTCTTTCTCGCAAGAGACTCGGGATTATCAACGAAGTTTTTCGGCAAGTTGAATCCACGCATGCACTATCCTGTTTTCACATTGAAGAGAAAACAGATCAAGGTTAGCCTGCAAAGGTAATGATTAAATCATCATCAAGTGTAATCATGAACATTCATTGTATTCTTATTAACCAATGTCTTCCCCGAGCAACGGCGCCAGAAATGCTTGTTGGCATCTCTTAAGGTCACGCGGAAAGAAACACGTGACCGCGGGAGAGCCAAGGGTTTAAGTCACTTGCACTATTTAACCAAATAATCCACATCCGAGTACAAGTACTAGATATGTATTATAAGGTGGGTCATGAATATCCGCAGCGGACGGATAACCCGTTGTAGCATTTCACCGAGAGTATTCAAGGGTATCGTATTTATATTTTCCCAAAGGAAGACATGGTTGATAAGAGTACTTATGCTCATGGTGTTACAAAAGAGTGATGAAGTAATCACATTCCAATGCGAGGGGTTAGGAGCAATAAATTGAGGATAGTGTGACACACACCAAGGCAATGCATTCTCTAATAAAAGGGATAGAGGCAATCCTAGATAAAGCTAAACTAGACTAGCGAGACCACTACTCCTAATGATACAACATTCATATGAGTGCGCAGCTTCTACCTAACATCCAAGATCATGCAAGCGCAAGCAAGCGTCTAATGCCTAGGCATCATCGGGAGATCGCGTCTTACGCGAGGTCTGCCTCGCGACTCCGGCCTTTTAGACTCCTATGCCATGCCCGAACGTGGAGGATTACTTTGGATGACAAGGCTGTCACTTCTTGTCACCTACCTCTACAAACCGTGGGACACGAAGCACATTCAAAGGTGGGTAGATAACCCGAGCACCATGCGGCGTCACTAACCACAACTCTAGATCCCTCGAGGCACCCCAATCCTACGGATCGACATGGTGGTAAATCTAGAGCACCCTTGCGGGACGATGAACCGAAGCCTATTCATAAGAACACTAGTCTAACTAGCATAAGCGGACGAAAGGATCAAAGCTAGCACTAAGTCATGCAAAGGCGTTCGTCGCTCAAGAATGAGCGACGAACGGCAATCAACCAAGTAAGATCAAGAGTAATCGATGATCAAGTATGAACGAACGAAGAACATTCGATATGTGTTCATCTTCTATTAATGAAGAACGAAGAACGAACGATGAACTCATATGAACGAACGATGAACGATCGAGCAAGATCATGACTACTACTGTCAAGCTCATGACAAGGATATAAACGAAAGTATTCCATATATAAAAGATCAAGTCTTACAAAGAGAGGATACAAGAGCTATACCCAATTCTCCACAAGACCTTGGGAGCAATGAGGCAGCCCACTACTAAGCCTAGCACTACCTAGAAAGCCTCTAAACTTCTAATGTGAGGGAGAGAATGATCCTTGTGTTGTTGTGTGTGTGTTAAGGAGGGGGGTACCCCTCCTTATATAGGCTTGAAAGGTCGGCTCCTGGAGGCGGTTTCGTAGGTCGGTGGCATTTAATGCGCGTGGAACAGAGCCTCCGAGGCGGTGGGCAAACCGCCGAGGAGAAAAGTGGGCCAGGGGGGCCACCGGAGGCGGGTTCGGCCGAACCACCCTGGTGGGTTCGGCCGAGCCGCGAGTCTGGCCCCTCCTGGGCTGGGCTTTGCGATTGGCTCCCCCACTGGATGTTGGTCTTTGTTCCAGTTGCTTGTGGCCTTCTTTGTGTTGGATTTCGTGGTCATTGGCCTTTTATCTTGGAGTTGATTCCCGCGGCGAAATGGAAGTTTTGTAAAAGTGTTGATTTGTCGCCTCGGGGCCTGAGAATTCATCATTATCCACCTGCACACTAAAAATCTAGAGGTACAAGTGGAACTAGGTTATTTCTAAGTAAAATGCGTGTAAGACATGCCTAGTCCTTCTCATTTATTTGACTAATTGACGGTCGAAATTGGTCCGTGGCGACCGTCAACAATAAACCATCCATAAAGACGGAGCGCAAGGCTACTATTACGAGAGATCGTGGATGAAATAGTCTTGAAGAATCGGGAGGAGAAAGCGGTCTTGAGGGACCAGTCCGACGAAGTGGTCTTACCGGAAAAGATAGAGAACGACACCAACGCTGACGATATTCGGCCATTGGATGTTATGATTATTGATTCTGATTGGCGTACCCCGTACCTTGACTATCTACGGTCTGGTAAAACTCCGAGAGGATAAAGTAGAGAAGCAAAGATTAGAAGTTCGAGCTTGCAGCTATTTAATTCTTGAAGGAGAATTATATAGGCGTGGAGTTAATATTTTGATGAAATGTGTATCGGTTTCTGATGGCATTCAATTGCTTGAAGACGTACACAAGAGAATTTACGGAAATCATGCTTCTTCAAAGACATTAGTTGGGAAGATATTCACACAAGGATTTTATTGGCCTACAGACAACGAGATGATGCGCACGAGTGGTCAAAAATTATCGGGGATGTCGGTTTTTGCAAAACAGCCTCATACCCCAGCTCATGAGTTGCGAGTTGATTCCAATGACTTGGTCTTTTTCTACTTGAGGACTAGATATAGTTGGACCTTTTAAACGGGCGCCGGGAGGATTTACGCATATTTTTGTGGCAGTAGATAAGTTCTCCAAATGGATTGAGGCTGAAGCGGTTACTAGTACAACTACAGCTCGAGCGATCAAGTTTTTGCGAGAACATCTTCGTACGTTTTGGGGTCCCATACAGTATCATTACTGATAATGGGCCTCAATTCACTTCAGAGTTTTTCAAAGATTATGCTGAAAGTTTGGGAATTAAGGTACAATATGCGTCGGTGTCACACCCGCAAAGCAATGTACAAGTAGAACGAGCTAATGGAATGATTTTGACCGGTCTTAAACCAAGAATTTTTTACCGATTGAAACCATACGCAGGAAAATGGGTTAAGGAATTGCCTTGGGTGCTTTGGGGATTGCGCACTGATGTTAGTAGAGCTACGGGGCAGTCTCCTTTTTCTTTGGTGTATGGATCCGAAGCCATGCTACCTACAGAAGTGAATATGGTGTCAGCTCGGGTACGATACTATGATGAAGAGAAATATGATGATCAACGCCGAGGTTGAGCTGGTTGCTTGCGGAAGAATTGAGGGACCAAGCTTTGGTTCAAGCTGCTAAATATCATCGGGGATTGCGTTGTTATCATGATCGCAATATTCGAACACGTGAGTTCCAAGTAGGAGACTTGGTTCTTCGAAAGATTCGATCTAACAAGAACAGGCATAAGTTGTCGCCGGTGCGGGAAGGACCTTTTTTGGTTAAATCGGTCACCGGACCAGGGGCTTATAGGCTTATGACCTTGGAGGAAGAAGAAATTCCAAATTCTTGGAACATTGATCAGCTTCGTCGTTTTTATGCTTAAAAGTACTTGCTGTAAAAGTTTTTATATTATAATAAAGTAGTTTTGTCTAATGATAATGTGTTTGTTTTTTGTGTCTCCATATTTTAATTTTGAATTAAATTATTGAGCCGATGGGCTGCTATATTAAGAGCAGTCTATTATACTTTGTTATTCTGCTATATTAAGAGCAGTCTATGATACTTTGTTATTCTTGAATAATAAGACCAGTCATTTAGTTGACAGATTGCTGTGTTAAGAGCGGTCTATTTAAATTTAAGTTTAAGACTGGTACATTCAGGAAAGGAAATTGTATAGCATTTTTCTTATGAATATTGATTGGTAGGCTGCTGTGTTAAGGGCAGTATCTGTGAAATCTTAAAATCATACAACCTAGCTTTTTTGCTTATGTTACATGATCTTGTTAAAGTAAGCTATAATTATGAATTGTGATCTGTGCTGATTAGAGCCAGAGTTTGATCATAGTTATTTTTTAGCTGAAATAACCATCATGTCTTAGGTAAATAAGTTAGAAAGTATGATAGTGAAACCGGCATTCATATAGAAAAGAAAAGGTAAGCTGGTATTTAATATAAACAATGTGACAATCAAGATGTTTGATTACAAAATCAAGATGGCCCTATTACAAAATTCACTAAGCAGGACCGCTGGAAGTACCGGTATCACCGGTCTTAGGATTTTCTTCTAGTCTATCATCCAGCGTTTCTTCGAGAATCAGAAGAAGATATCGGTAAATCCCTATCAAGATCTTCAAATGCATCTTCTATTGTCTACTTAGCGGCGGCTGCTGCATCCTGAGCATCTTGATCCAAAGCAAAAGCTGCTGGCGCTATGTTTAGAGGGACACCTGTTGGATCAAGAGGAACATCTTCTATCAACTCTGAAACGGTGCCAATGAGTGAATTCTTCAGCTCGTTGAACCGGTCTTCGATAGTATTAGGGTGGGTACCATCTTTGATAAAATTGAAATCACACTCTTCGACCGGAGTCCAAGACTGGATTATAGCGGCGATGTGTCCTCCTCCCGCAGCAGCAACCATCTTTGAATGTTCTTTGATTCTTCTAGGGATTGCCCGGATGGCGGACTCGAGATCTATCTCATTGGGATCAATAGTTTGACCACCATTGAGATATTCCAGAGTGCGCACTGTACCTGCAGTAAGGTCTAAAAAGACAAGCAAAAATTTAAGAGAAAGATATTTGCTGCAGACCGGTATCTTTAAAAGGATGTCATAAGAATGAACAAGAAAGATGGGACTTACGCCTATGCCTGATTTCAGCAGCTCTGAATCTTCCCTTGATGTTCGTATTTGATTCTCTCAGTTTGGCTTCGATTTTCAGCAAACGCTGAATCTCGCGATCTTTTGCTTGGGGAGCAAGTTGAGCGGATTCATGGGCGGTCCTCGGGCGCTCTCCTTGCCCGCTTGTGCTGATTTTGCTGCTTCTAAGGCTTCAACTAGTTAAGCCTTTAAGCGAGCATTTTGAGTTTCCAACATCTTATTGGAGCGAAGTGCTTGAGCTAAAATACTATCTTTGGCGATAAGCTCGCCTTCAAGTTCTCCAATCCGAGCCGCTCGTTGCTCTTCGACACGAGAGCCCTCTTCAAGCGCTTGCTCTTGAGCGGCTGCCTTTTCAGTAAGGACTTCTTCCGCTTTCTTGTGAGCGGCAATAAGGCTCTCGAGCGCTGAAGTCAAAAGTGGGACTGGTCGGAAAGGGAGGCAACGAGAGAAAAATATGGAATATATAGGAAAAATCGAAAGTATTACTCTAAATAACTTGACGGAGCTTGATGATTTCTTGCCGGCGCTCCTCCATCATTCGATGAGTGTTTTACAGATTGGGCTCTCTTCTCCGAAGATCGTTTTCCCTGGACTTCAGACTCGGCGGTCCGAGATTCCATTTCAACCAATCATTCTTGGTTGGTGCGAGCTCCTCCCGTGAGCGGGCGATAATAGCAGTCTTGGCTTTAGAGCTTTTTAGGAGAACCTAAAAAGAAGATTGAGAGAGTTAATAATTAAAATACAATTGCTTGGAGAAATTATTGAAGCGAGAGGATGTACCTGGCCGGATTCCGAGAAATTCTTTAAGGCCTCTTCTTCTTGGAGGGCGTCCCATTGAGCTGTTGCGGTAAATGTTCTAGCTCCGCTCGAACTGTCCACCTCCACGTCTCCAACTACCGTTTTAGCCAGCTTTGGTTCTCCAGGAGATTTGCGTGTTGTCCTAGGCCGGCGAGGAATTTCTTCCACCCATACTGGTCCCGGTGACGGCTGCGGAGGGATTTGGAACAAGGTAGCTTGGGAAGGAGGGTTACCGAGAGGATGAGCTTTCAACAATGGTAGCTTGCTCTTCAGCTTCTATATGTGAGGCGGCGAGGAGTTCCTTTGCGAGTGCCGCACTTTGAGTTTCTGTGATTGAAGCGCCGGGAGCAGTGCTTCGGTCCGAAAAACGCCGGAAGCAGTACCGGTCTGAGATGCGCTGGGAGTAGAGGTAGAAATACCACTGGTTGGAGCTGTGCAGTTGGCATCTCTTAAGGTCACGCGGAAAGAAACACGTGACCGCGGGAGAGCCAAGGGTTTAAGTCACTTGCACTATTTAACCAAATAATCCACATCCAGATACAAGTACTAGATATGTATTATAAGGTGGGTCATGAATATCCGCAAGCGGACGGATAACCCGTTGTAGCATTTCACCCGAGAGTATTCAAGGGTATCGTATTTATATTTTCCCAAAGGAAGACATGGTTGATAAGAGTACTTATGCTCATGGTGTTACAAAAGAGTGATGAAGTAATCACATTCCAATGCAGGGGTTAGGAGCAATAAATTGAGGATAGTGTGACACACACCAAGGCAATGCATTCTCTAATAAAAGGGATAGAGGCAATCCTAGATAAAGCTAAACTAGACTAGCAGACTCACTACTCCTAATGATACAACATTCATATGAGTGCGCAGCTTCTACCTAACATCCAAGATCATGCAAGCGTAAGCAAGCGTCTAATGCCTAGGCATCATCGGGAGATCCGTCTTACGCGAGGTCCGCCTCGCGACTCCGGCCTTTTAGACTCCTATGCCATGCCCGAACGTGGAGGATTACTTTGGATGACAAGGCTGTCACTTCTTGTCACCTACCTCTACAAACCGTGGGACACGAAGCACATTCAAAGGTGGGTAGATAACCCCAGCACCATGCCGGCGTCACTAACCACAACTCTAGATCCCTCGAGGCACCCCAATCCTACGGATCGACATGGTGGTAAATCTAGAGCACCCTTGCGGGACGATGAACCCGAAGCCTATTCATAAGAACACTAGTCTAACTAGCATAAGCCAGACGAAAGGATCAAAGCTAGCACTAAGTCATGCAAGGCGTTCTGTCGCTCAAGAATGAGCGACGAACGGCAATCAACCAAGTAAGATCAAGAGTAATCGATGATCAAGTATGAACGAACGAAGAACATTCGATATGTGTTCATCTTCTATTAATGAAGAACGAAGAACGAACGATGAACTCATATGAACGAACGATGAACGATCAAGCAAGATCATGACTACTCTGTCAAGCTCATGACAAGGATATAAACGAAAGTATTCCATATATAAAAGATCAAGTCTTACAAAGAGAGGATACAAGAGCTATACCCAATTCTCCACAAGACCTTGGGAGCAATGAGGCAGCCCACTACTAAGCCTAGCACTACCTAGAAAGCCTCTAAACTTCTAGTGTGAGGAGAGAATGATCCTTGTGTTGTTGTGTGTGTTAAGGAGGGGGGGTACCCCTCCTTATATAGGCTTGAAAGGTCGGCTCCCGGAGGCGGTTTCGTAGGTCGGTGGCATTTAATGCGCGTGGAACCGACCTCCGCAGGCGGTGGGCAAACCGCCGAGAAAAGTGGGCCGTGGGGCCACCGTGACCGGTTCGGCCGAACCACCCCGGTGGGTTCGGCCGAACCGGTCCCGGCCCCTCCCGGGCTGGGCTTTGGCAGCTGGCTCCCCCACCGGATGTTGGTCTTTGATCCAGGTGCTTGTGGCCTTCTTTGTGTTGTATTTCGTGGTCATTGGCCTTTTATCTTGGAGTTGATTCCCGCGGCGAAGTGGAAGTTTTGTAAAAGTGTTGATTTGTCGCCTCGGGGCCTGGAATTCATCATTATCCACCCGCACACTAAAAATCTAGAGGTACAAGTGGAACTAGGTTATTTCTAAGTAAAATGCGTGTAAGACATGCCTAGTCCTTCTCATTTATTTGACTAATTGACTGGCCGAAATTGGTCGTAACGACCGTCAACAAGTCCCCCTAAGCTTACCCCTTGCTCGTCCCGAGCAAGTAGTAGAACTTTAGGTTGTTGATCAGGAGTTGCTATAATGCCTACTTCTCAAAGGTACCAAGTGTATAACAAAGATACTCATCCTTGAGTTGAATAAGTTGGCAATGGTAACTCACCCTTCCCCTTAGTCCTCATGGGGCTTTGTGCTTTTCACTTTACCTTGGGCGGTTGAGAGAGAGAACGGTGTATAGAGCATTTATTTTCTCTTCCCTTGTCTTGCTTTTTATTCTCCGGAAGTTTTCAAAGGATTTTTTTTTCAAGTAAAACCACGTTCCACAAGTGATACTCTCGAATCGCTCTAGTGGTGTTTGTATTCCTCACCAAGGCATGTGTATTGCCTCATCCTACATCTAATAGGCTTTTGTGGAGCTCAAGGTAGGATATGAAATGAGGCATACTTGCATTCATATTTTGCAAAACCAAAAGAGTGGATCCATGGAGATAGCAAGTCATACAATCGTAGATCAAGATGTGCAAGTGTGAAAATGATGGTGGTGGTGTATGTGACTACTCCTCTTTTTGTTTCACCTCTTTTTATTTTGGATTTTGGGCATGGCTATCTTTTCTTCTTTCTTTTTCCATGCTCGAAATGAGAGCAGCTTTTTTTTTTTTTTTTTTTTTTTCTCATGCTCATCTTTTGTGAGCCTTATTTTCTTTTTCTTTTGCATAGCCATGCCTTCTTTTGATATTTTAAGAGAGGTGATAAAATGTGAGGAGTGTCTTTATTTTGGTGGATGGCATGACATGTTGCTAACTTCCGGTGTAGAAGTGTAGCATATGAGGTGGAATGTGTACGTGATCTTGATCATGAGAGTATGAAAAGCATCTCACTAGGGTCACACAATTTTGATAAAGCTCAATGAAGTAACAAGTAGCAAATGAGTAAGGTTTTCAAAGGAAATTTGCATATGGCTTTGGTAGGAATTTATCATCACTTGGGAACTTATAGATTTCGCAATTTTTGGGAACAAAATTCCGGAGATTTCAAGTTCAACTTAGGACAAGATCATAGCAGCTCTTTTTACCATATCATCATCTCACAACAACTTAGGTGCAGCTCAAGCATGTGCAGCCCACAAGTTTCAGGTTCTAAGCAAGTTTTGCTAGCCAACAAACTCAAAACTAGGAGAGTTCTAAATTATAAACTAGGCACATGAGAGAAATAAAACAGAGCAACTATTCATCATCTCAACATAGAAAGACTAGCAACATACTTGCAGCGCATAAAAGGAAACTAAGCTACTTCTTTTTGTTCTTTTTAGTTTTATCATTTTTATTTTGTTTTTCATATGAGAGGCAAGAACAAGCAAAAACAGGAGACAATAAAGGATACAAGTTGCGATACATGATACCTTAGCGAGGGGTGCTGCCCCCCCAAGCTTGTTCTTGCTCATGGGTTTGGTGGAATGAACCCCATGTGACGGAAGTAAGCCAAAAGATCGGCTCGTTGTTGCTCCGTCATGTTGGTGAGGGCGGTGAGCTGGGTGTCGGTGCGCTCTTGCCATTGATGAGTTTGCAAGATGTGTTGGTTGAGCGCATACTCGGTGTCTTCCGCCGTGGTTTGGAGTCTTCCCATTTGTGAGGAGAGGTTGTTCATCTCCTGCTCAAAGTTGTAGCCTTGGGCTGATCCGGAGTCGGTGGAGTGTTCCTCCCATTGTTGTTGTGGAGAAAACAGCCCCGGGCCATATCCCGGAGTTTGCCACGCCGATCCCCCGGCCATGTGAGGTGGCGGGGCTGGGTACCCACCGGGAGAAAGCCCGGGGTGGCTGTACCCCGGCCCGCCATGAGCCGTGGGCTGCGGTGTGGGCATCTCGGAGGTAGATGGCTGTTCCGATCTGTGCGCCCCCTGCGAGAAGATACACTCCTGCGAGACCGCTCCGCTTCTTGGAGCTCAATGGTTAGATTTTTGAGAGTATACAAACGAAGGTCCGGGTTAGGTAACCGAAACTCGTTTGTATATCCCACAAAATAATATATGAGGGAATCGTTCGGACCATTCTTAAGAGAGTGACCATGAATAAGATAATCTTTATTTATAAGAGAGCGAGGTGTAGCAAGATATTCAACATTAGCATCATGTAAAGCTCCCACCCGCATGGCAATTCGTGTCACTAAAGAGGTACATTCAATTGGTCCTATCGTCCCAAGATTTTCTATCCATTGGCGAATCATGGCTTTCACGGGAGCAATCTTAATTTTATCAACCGCAGCAAAAAGAATTTTTAGCTCATCCTCGCGCACACTCCGAATATCACTCCTTGGAAAAAGAGTGATAGCAATCCACATGTGCATAAAACGCAAGGTAGGATGATGGATGTGATTAGTTCTAGGTCGCACGCAACTAGGAAGACCCGTAATCCTCTCCCAAAAAGCATGCTTTGAAAACTGAGGAAGGGCACCATCCAAGTCGGTATTGCAGCGAGTATTAAAGCCAAGAAGAGTGCTAAGTTCTTTCCAAGTCAAACGGTAGGATTCACGGAAAACCGAAAAGAAATTCCTTCATCTACCGTTCGTAGGGTGCATAAAAACTGAAGTGTAAGCAAGCGGGAACCCGGCTCATCTACACTAGCAAAATCTGTCCACCCTAAGGCTTTAAATACTTGAGCAAATTCAGCATCCATACCTATTTTGTGCAGCAGCTCCGTGTCAAATGCTCGCGTAGGAGCAAAGAGGCGGTGTTGGAGAAGCGTGTAGGTGTGCGTCTCGTACTCGCCCACTAAGTCGAGGTCGGTGTCGGTGAGGAGACGATGCTCGATGTTGCCCTCTTGCCCTTCTTCCTCGACTTGTGGTGGTGAACTTGGCGGTGACTCGACTACGGGGCGTGCGCGGGTGCTTCGACGTGAAGAGCTTGAACTTGAGCGTGAGCTCAAGGACCTCTTGATCGACCCGAACAGCTTCTTGGCACCGGTCATGGCTGCACACAAAGAGAGCAAGAACACAAGAACAACAACTCCGAACGGGTTATGTGAGGGAAAAATCAAATTGGCGACACCGTCGGTTGTTCATGTGAGCAAGAAATCGCAACTCGAGAAAACCAAACAAAAACAAATCAAACCAAAAACTAGAAAGCACACCAAGAACAAAAGATTTCTGCAGAACTTTTAGGCAATGAGCAAGTGAGGGCAATGGAAAACTTGAGAGCAATGAGAATGAAGTGAGTGAGGAGTGGAAATGATAGTGTGAGAGGGGGAGAGAGTTCTGGCCCGGCCACCTCTACTTATAGCTCACGAAGTAGCCGTTTTTGAACGTTAGAAGGGGCATATGACCGTTGGAAAAAGACAGACCGAGCAACGGTCATAGCAGTTCGGCCGAACCAAGGAGGTGGGTTCGGCCGGCCTGCTGTGGGTCCCTCTTGCTCCCCTTTTGGCCCATAGCCCCCAACGGCCAAATGATCATTGACCATGGTTGCTACGTCCGGATATTCCTCGTAAATATTTGCTCAATAAGAAATCCAAAGAAAGTTGCCTCAAATTCAACTTTATTCGAAAAATCAAATCTCGAGAAAAAGTGTTGGAGAAAATTCCAACATGCAAAATTGTTTTTGGGTTTTGTATAAGGATACAAGGGTTGTCCAAAAGTTTCAAACAAAAGTAGGAAAATTTGGACGTAAAAGGATTTTGGTTTTCAAATTTTATATGCATGGCGAGTGAAAAAAATCGAAAATGCTGGCGGAAAATCCAAATAATGGTGGAAAACAAAATCAAAAAGAAATCGAAAGATAATACCGATTTATCCCTGTCGGCCAGGGCTTCGCCATTTTAAGTCCGGCGAGCGAGGACTTCTCCATTTCTTTTCATCCTTGTGGTGCAGGCCCTTTCCCTCGGAGAGGAGGATGAAGATGGCTGCACCTTCTTCACTTGCCACACTTGGTTGGGCTTTGTTGATGTAGGTGGCTTTGTGTCTTGAAGGACTCGGCTTCTTGGCCCATAATCCCGGCCTTGCTGTTGCAGTGCTTCTTGGGTTGGTACCATGACGGATTCTCAATTTTGTCAAGTTGCTTCCAAAAGGCGATGAGACTATCCGTCTTTCTTGGCGTCACTTCAACTTCACGGATGTTTGAGGGATTTGGCCCATACTTGATCTTGATCATTGAGCATTGTTCTTTTCTTGGTTGAAACTCAAACTTTTCCTCCTTCCCATTGATGTGGAATCGGATTTCTCCATTCCCAACATCAATTTGGGCGTTTGCGGTACTCGAGGAAGGGACGTCCCAAAATGAGGGGCGTGTTCTTGTCAATATCCATCTCAAGCACCACAAAGTCCACCGGTATGAAGTTGCCTCGAATTTTTACCGGCACGTCTTCGGCTATTCCCGCGGGGTAGCGGACCGAAGAGTCCGCCAATTGCAACCTCATTGGTGTAGGAGTCAAGGTTGTGTAGCTCAAACGATCAAAGACTTCTTTGGGCATCACGCCGACGCTTGCCCCAAGATCACATAAGGCTTGGTCGAAGTGGTGTGCCCCAATGGAACATGATATTGTGGGGCAGCCAGGGTCCTTCTTCTTTTCTCGAAGCCGATTGAGTATAGCTGCGCTACACTCCTCTCGTGAGCTTGACCATTTCCTCGTTGGGTAATGGTCTCTTGTTGTTGAGGATGTCTTTAAGGTAACGTGCATATGTGGGCACCTGCACCATGTCCAATAATGGCACGTTGACATGAATCCTTCGGATGGTCTCGACGAATCGAGCAAATTGTTCATCCTCCTTTGGCTTCCTCGTTTCGTGAGGGAATGGCAAGAAGCTTGTGTCTTGAAATTCAATTCCATTCTTCCCGTCACTTGGCTTCGGTTCCTCTTCTTTTTCTTTGGTAGTAGAAGGGCTTTCCTCCTCCGGTTCGTTCCTCGTTCTTCTTTGCTGCATGGTTAGGATATGGCGGATCCCGAGTGGATTTTCCTCCCCTCGTGGTAACCGCATTAACATTTTCCAACGAAGACTCGGGTTGCCCCGGATCTTCCCTGAATTAGGAACCAGGAATAAGAGCAGCTAGCTGAGCAACTTGGGTTTCAATCATTTTATTAAAGCTCAGCTGATTTTTGAAAGCAGAGGAGAAACCTTCTATTTGTGCAGCTTATGTTTTCTAAGACTTTGTCGTTGGCAGCAAGCTTTTTGTTGATAGATTCGTTGATTTTAGCTTGGCCATAAACCAAATCTTTCAAGGAAGGCTGATTATTGTTAAAGCCAGAAAAATTGTTACCTCCTTGATATGATGGTCGGTTTTGGTTGTACCCTTGTCCTCCGTTTGGACGATACCCGTTGTTGTTGTTCATGTAGAATGCTTCTTCATGGGTATGGGGGCAATCCTTCCCCATGTGGCCGGTGTTCCCGCATTCCTCACACGTCATGTGTGAGTCCAATGCATGAACACCACCATTTGCGTTGTGTTCATCCAAGCGTTTTATGAGGAGGTCAACCTTGGCGGACAAGCATGTCCACCTCCTTGACAGGGTGTACGCCTCTTGAGCGTGTTTGGAGTCGATCATCGCTCCACCCTTGATTGGAGACCATCTTCTCTATGAGTTCTTTTGCTTGGGCAACGGTTTTGGAGAAGAAGGCTCCTCCAGCAGCGGCATCCATATGTCCACGGGTTGTTGGTGTCAACCCGTTGTAGAAGTGTTGAAGAATGAGCCATTCCTCCATCCCATGGTGAGGGCAGGCCAGAATGTATTCTTGAAGCCTTTCCCATGCCTCGGGCATGGATTCATTTGTCGCTTGCTGGAAACTTGCAATTCTTCCACGAAGGGCATTGGTTTTACCCATCGGGAAAACTTGGCGAGGAACGCCGTGGAACATTTGTCCCAAGTGTCAATGCTTGCACGATTGGCATAAAACCACCGTTTCGCCTTCCCAAGGAGGGATAGGGGAAACAGCGAAGTCCGATAGCATCTTGGTTGACTCCGGCCGTGGCCGATGTGTTGCATATCTCCAGGAACCGTTGGAGATGAGAGTTGGCGTCCTCGGAGGCCTTTCCACAAAAGGGAATGGCTTGCACCATAGTGATGAGGCTGGACTTGATGTCAAGTCCTCGCGGCACCAGCCGTCGACGTTGGGCCCAATGGGCACATTGGCGACGGAGGGCGCAGAGTAGTCACGAAGGGTCCTTTCAGCCATGAGTGTTGAGGTTGATGGTGCGGAAGATGCGGGCTCGCTTGTCGTGGGTTCTTGAGGAGAGACAACGACGCGAGGTCGAGTCTTTCTCGCAAGAGACTCGGGATTATCAACGAAGTTTTTCGGCAAGTTGAATCCACGCATGCACTATCCTCGTTTTCACATTGAAGAGAAAACAGATCAAGGTTAGCTCTGCAAAGGTAATGATTAAATCATCATCAAGTGTAATCATGAACATTCATTGTATTCTTATTAACCAATGTCTTCCCCGGCAACGGCGCCAGAAATGCTTGTTGGCATCTCTTAAGGTCACGCGGAAAGAAACACGTGACCGCGGGAGAGCCAAGGGTTTAAGTCACTTGCACTATTTAACCAAATAATCCACATCCAGTACAAGTACTAGATATGTATTATAAGGTGGGTCATGAATATCCGCAAGCGGACGGATAACCCGTTGTAGCATTTCACCCGAGAGTATTCAAGGGTATCGTATTTATATTTTCCCAAAGGAAGACATGGTTGATAAGAGTACTTATGCTCATGGTGTTACAAAAGAGTGATGAAGTAATCACATTCCAATGCAGGGGTTAGGAGCAATAAATTGAGGATAGTGTGACACACACCAAGGCAATGCATTCTCTAATAAAAGGGATAGAGGCAATCCTAGATAAAGCTAAACTAGACTAGCAGACCACTACTCCTAATGATACAACATTCATATGAGTGCGCAGCTTCTACCTAACATCCAAGATCATGCAAGCGTAAGCAAGCGTCTAATGCCTAGGCATCATCGGGAGATCCGTCTTACGCGAGGTCCGCCTCGCGACTCCGGCCTTTTAGACTCCTATGCCATGCCCGAACGTGGAGGATTACTTTGGATGACAAGGCTGTCACTTCTTGTCACCTACCTCTACAAACCGTGGGACACGAAGCACATTCAAAGGTGGGTAGATAACCCCAAGCACCATGCCGGCGTCACTAACCACAACTCTAGATCCCTCGAGGCACCCCAATCCTACGGATCGACATGGTGGTAAATCTAGAGCACCCTTGCGGGACGATGAACCCGAAGCCTATTCATAAGAACACTAGTCTAACTAGCATAAGCCAGACGAAAGGATCAAAGCTAGCACTAAGTCATGCAAGGCGCTTGCCGCTCAAGAATGAGCGACGAACGGCAATCAACCAAGTAAGATCAAGAGTAATCGATGATCAAGTATGAACGAACGAAGAACATTCGATATGTGTTCATCTTCTATTAATGAAGAACGAAGAACGAACGATGAACTCATATGAACGAACGATGAACGATCGAGCAAGATCATGACTACTCTGTCAAGCTCATGACAAGGATATAAACGAAAGTATTCCATACATAAAAGATCAAGTCTCACAAAGAGAGGATACAAGAGCTATACCCAATTCTCCACAAGACCTTGGGAGCAATGAGGCAGCCCACTACTAAGCCTAGCACTACCTAGAAAGCCTCTAAACTTCTAGTGTGAGGAGAGAATGATCCTTGTGTTGTTGTGTGTGTTAAGGAGGGGGGTACCCCTCCTTATATAGGCTTGAAAGGTCGGCTCCTGGAGGCGGTTTCGTAGGTCGGGTGGCATTTAATGCGCGTGGAACCGACCTCCCGAGGCGGTGGGCAAACCGCCGGAGAAAAGTGGGCCAGGGGGGCCACCAGACTGGTTCGGCCGAACCACCCTCGGTGGGTTCGGCCGAACTGGTCCCGGCCCCTCCCGGGCCGGGCTTTGGCAGTTGGCTCCCCCACTCGGATGTTGGTCTTTGATCCAGTGCTTGTGGCCTTCTTTGTGTTGGATTTCGTGGTCATTGGCCTTTTATCTTGGAGTTGATTCCCGCGGCGAAATGGAAGTTTTGTAAAAGTGTTGATTTGTCGCCTCGGGGCCTCGGAATTCATCATTATCCACCTGCACACTAAAAATCTAGAGGTACAAGTGGAACTAGGTTATTTCTAAGTAAAATGCGTGTAAGACATGCCTAGTCCTTCTCATTTATTTGACTAATTGACGGTCGAAATTGGTCGTAACGACCGTCAACAC